>BSBM01000792.1:18540000-19127500 GCA_027924585.1 Larix kaempferi
AACTCAGGAAGATCTTAATGAAGCTCTTTTATTTAACTTAACTGAGATATCTAAGGATACATGTAAAAAGAAATGCAAACGAATTGATTCATCTGGTTAACCTTTTTCCTCTAATGATAGCTCTTTAGATAGTGATTCGGATGATTCTAGCAGCAGCTCTGAATGTAAACGAAGGAAGAAGAGAAAATGTAAAGATGAAATAATTGGTGAATTTAAGAAGATTAAGCCTCCCATTTTTTACGGTGAAGTCAAAAATGGAGAGGAAGCTGAGGCTCAGTTATCAGGAATGAGAAAGTGTTTTACAATGTATAACTATTCTAATTCAATGAAAGAAAAAATGACCATATTTAATCTAGTCGGAAAAGATGATATTTGGTGAAAATAAATTTAAAAAGGGCTAAAATAATTAATGAAAGAAAAGTAAGTTAGAAATGGTTTAAGAAAGAGTTTAAAAAAGAATATATTTCAGAGTATTATTATGAGAGGAAAGTGAAAGAATTCTATGAATTAAGACTAAGTTCGATGTCAATGCATGACTTCTGTACCAAGTTTCTATCATTACTAAGGTATGTACCATACCTAACTGAAGAGAAGCAAAAAATACAAAGATTCTTAGGTTGTTTACCAAGTTTTTATAAAGATATATTAGAATTTGATAATCCAAAAACACTTTATGAAGCAACAAGAAAATCTAAATCGACCTATGATCAAACTAAGAGTAAACATGAGAACCCAAATAACTTTAGGAAAAGAGAAGGGTATAACTTTAAAAGAAGAGAGTTTAAGCCTTTTAATAAACACAAGAGTTACCAAAAGGACACCTTTAGAGATAAATGATAGCCAATCAAAATTGAGTTTAAAGATAATATCCTTAATAAGAAAAATGAAGAAGTAAAAAGAGAACCCTTGAAGTGTTGGGGTTGTGGGGAAAGACATTTTTATTGGGATTGTCCTCATAAAATGGATAGTCGAAGCATTCACACGGTAAAGGAAGCTGCTACAGTTGGATAAGTTGCTCGAAATATTCTAAATATAAGTGCGGCATTGGACAACCATCAGGTACACTATCAACCTTCTATGATAGAAGTTGAAGGTAAATTTTTTAACAAATCCATTTCTATTTTGATTGATCCTGGTTCTACTTTGAGTTATATATCTCCTAAATTAGTAGAAATGTGTAAGATGAAAAAGCATGAGTCTGAAAAGTCGTGGCTAGTACAGTTAGCTATAGGAACAAAAAGAAAAGTAACTAGTCTTATTTATAGTTGTGAATTTTTCATGAATGATTTAATTACAAAAGCATATTTAAATGTTTTACCTTTAGGTTCATATGATATGTTAATTGGTATGGATTGGTTAGAAAAACACAAAGTTATCCTAAACTATTTTGATAATAATTTTACTTACATTAATGAACAAGGAAATAGCAGGCTTGTTAAAGGTATTCCTAGGAAAGTCTTTACTAGAAAAATATATGCTTTACAGTTAAAGAAATGTGCTAGAAAGGGATTTCAAATGTTTATTGTTCATATCACTGAAAAATAATGATGCAAAAGGGCTGGTGCAAGGTAATGATACCCACTTTTGACACGTTAGTTGCAATGGCATGCTGGAAAAACATAAATCTTATCATTAAAATGAATTATAAGAGGTACCTAAATTTTTTTTTAGAATTATGTGTAAAAAGATGAAACGTAGAAAATCGAATCACCTTTCAGAATATATAACTTGTATTTATGTAAAAGTGGTATAACCACCCCAAAATGTCATTATTTTAAGATTGGTACGTTATTTTTTCTCTAAAACATAATGCATATATTTGTATTGGTCCACTGGTTTGTTATGTAAATTGTCAATTTATGAGGAAAAAAATATGTGGAGGTGTAGGCAATAGATGAATCTTGTGCAGGGCTATTTTTCCATAATTTTAAAAGTTAATTTTATATATATTTTTTAAATTATGAAAGTCAGTGAAGCCTTAAAATGACATGGTCAAGTGTTGGTCCACCATATCATGGTATGAACATAATCAAAAAAAAAAAATTGTTAGCTTGTAGGTATTCTTGTACTCGTGTGCAGGTTCTTTTCCGTTCTCGAAATAGGTAAGCCAATCAAAAGTTATAGGCCAAATAAACGACCTATGTTTTTTACAAATTTGACATGAGTGCAGTTAAAAATAAATTAAAAATAGAAAAAAATAAAATATCTATTTAAAAAATATATAGTTAGAATTTTCACACAGAGCTCAACAAGTGTGTGCAATTTCATTAGTAGTGCACAAGTGGAGCATTTGCAGAACTAAGAGTGAAAAACATGAAGTCACAGAAATTGGTGTGTTCTGCCATAACTTAGACCAAGCCTCAAGGTTTGGCAATTCGAAGCTAATACCAAACCTGCAAGGGCGCCAAAAAAAATTTGAATCCAAGCACACGTGTGCGCAAATGCGTGCACGTGTCGATGCATGCACACATAGAGGTGCACACGCATTTCTGTGCATGCACATGTAGAAGCATGCACGCGTTATTTTTCATACCTTGAGTTTTAATTATCTCTCCCTAAACCCCCTCTCCCTCTCTATAAACCCACCCCCCCTCTCTTCCTATCCACCCAATCCCCCCCACTCTCTTCCACTCTATCCAATCCCTCCTCCCTCCCTCACCCCTCTCTTCTCTCCTTCACCATAAGGTTTAGGAGATATACTATTACAAAAAATCACTAACTGGAATTATTCCCATGTACATATAAATATTCATCCTTGTAACCATAAATCCATGACCCTTATATATCAATCCCCAAACCCTTGACCATTAGTCCCTAGCCACTGCAATCCCTAGTCCCTAGTACAACTAACCACCATAACTCTTGGCCCACTATAATCATAAACTAGTATAGCCCCTAAAACTCCTAAATACTAACACATAATGATATATATCTCTTAACCCCTATAATCCTAACCACGTAATTATAACCTCTAAAGTGTCTAGTCAAATAAAAATTAACCCCTAACCCTTATAATGTATAATTCTCATCAACCCTAAACTCTATCACCAAACACCCAAACCTTAAAACCTATAACCCATAGCCAGTTTAGAGAGATATTCAGAGAGAGAGAGACCTGAACCTTGGGCCTTAAAGGAATGTTCTATCCAGAAAGAGAGATGATGATTTCCTCCACTAACCACACATGACCTCTTAATGGTATCATTGGCCTATGATTAAGGATGTCGATACCATGAAATGGTTTTGAGAAATATGTATGTGCCTAATCAAGGATCTTGGAATGATGTTTTATGGAAGAATATTGTGCCTTTGGCCATAAAGAAACCATTTAGACATCCAAGGACATGAACAATGTCGAAAAGCACCAAACAAGACTTTACAGGGGTATCCATTGTGCTATGTATCCAAGTCATGGGGACTTAGGGAATTGGACATGGTCAATGGAGGAGACCTAAGACTCGGGCCTTAAAGTAATCTTATATCCATCAAGGGATAAGAAGGTTACCTCCACAAACTACACATGGCCTCTTGAGGTATCATTGTCTTGTGATTGAGGATGGAAGTGCCATTATATGGTTTTGAACTTAGTATCTACATGTCTTAGGGCCTTGGAAATGGTTTTCTGGGGAAGAAGTATTCTAGCCATAAAAAACTATGAAGGTTTTCTCAACCAAGTCCCATCATGTGGTGATCATCATCATCATCATCATCATCATCATCATCATTATCATCATCATCATCACCTTCATCATCATCATCATCATCATCATCATCATCATCATCGTCATCACCATCTTCATCACCATCATCATCATCGTTGTCGTCGTCATCGCCCCCACCACCATCATCATCATCATCTTCATCATATTCATCATCATCGTTTCATTACCATCATCTTCATGGTATTCATCATCATCTTCATCATCATCATAATATTTGTCATCGCCATCATCATCATCATCTTCATCATCATCATCATCATCCTCATCATCGTCATCGTCCTCATCTTCATCGTCATCATCATCTTCATCATCATCTTCATCTTCATCATCATCATCATCATCATCATCATCATCATTTTCATCGTCATCACCCTCTTCATCATCATCATTGTCATCATCACCATCATCATCATCGTCATCGTCATCTTCATCATCATCATCATCATCATCATCATATTCATCACCATCATCTTCATCTTCATCATCATCATCGTCATCTTCATCATCATCTTCATCATCATCTTCATCATCATCATCTTCATCATCATCATCATCATCATCGTCATCTCCCTCTTCCTCCTCATTATCATCATTATCTTCTGGGAAAGGCCTTCAGAACCTCTCTTTGTTATCCTTTCCCATAAAAACCACCCTTCTGGGCCCTCAAAAGATTTCAACTCACGATTTTTGCAAAGACTGGCCCAATAACTAAGGATACAGATAAAATTAGTATCAGGAAAAACGACCATATTTGAAGCCAAGTAGCTTGTCATGAAATTAACTACATGATGATGAGAATCCATCATCGAGTACAGGTTCTCCATCATTGTAATAACTACCACGATCATGGGACAGAAACAAGGACAGAGGAGGAATGAACGGAGGATACTCCAACTATTTTCACAGTATATGTTATGCTTGAAAGTGTACCCCGCGTTATCTCTCATTACTGCAATCATAAAAGCAGATGTCATTCCAAACGACGAAGAGCCAAGACACGGGGCTCCCTTCGTTCGGCAGCCTCATCCACGTTATAAATACTCGAGTGAGATGTATCCAGAGCTAACAAGTGATTGAACTTTGCTAGATCTTCCTGAGCCAGATGGATACACATACTCATCCACTCATCGTGAGGGTTTTGGGTCAGAGTGCAAACCTTGAGTGGGGTCCCATCCTCGATTCCGTTGTTTTCCAGATGGTTCACCACTTTATTGGCGTCTCGCCTTATGTGGCCAAAGGAAACAACCGGGAGGTTGCGCAGAAGTTCACGTAGGCAATCCAACCGGGCAAGAAGGTGCCAACTAGATGAAATTTTTTTTGGAGATTGTCCAAAGGACATTTTCCTAGCCATGTGGATGATAACCAACGAGTCACCTTCTAGAACTACCGGAAACCAAGCTTCAAAGATTGCCAATCATAGCCCCTGGATTAGACCCTCCAATTACGCTGAGTTGTTGGAATCATGGCTGAGAGCGCCAAAAATACCTTCATTATGGAACCGGACCAGTCCCTACATGTTGATGTATATGTAACTTCGGAATGTATTTCATCCATGTATTTAATTTATATATTATTGTACTCCTATAGAGATGTGTCATTCCTCTATACGGAAGTGTCGCAAGTGTATGAACTTGCCGATGGGTTATTAGACCACCATGTGTGGGGTCGGCCCTTATTTTATGTAATATATGGTTGATGTACCTAGCTAGACAAGTTGGCCCCATAAGGTCACTGGGCAAACATAACAAGTATAAATAGAGATCGGGAGATCTCTATTTGTATCACTCGGAAACTCATTCTTCCTTCACTCAGAAAGTGACGCACTAGTAAGGATGAGGATCACTGCTACTAGGAGTCTATCTCTATGTATTTTGGTTGTACTTTGGTTGAGCCATTTCTCTCTCTATCTTTGAGGAAGTTGTGGGGTTTTTCACCTTAGGGTTTTCCCCACGGAAACTCTGTGTCTCTTGTCTCTCATGCTTTTGCTTCTTGTGATGATTGACATGCTTTTTATGATTGATATGCATTGATATACTGTACATGTTATTCTCTCAGTAAAGATCCTAGAGTATCGTGAATTAATGCTCAAAATTTAACATGGAATCAGAGCTAACCTAAGAAGAAGACATTGTGCAATGACGGAAACCAAGGGTTTCTTGTTTATTGGGTTTCTCTCCATAGATTTTGGCAAAGCAGTATAGTAGATTGACTCTACTCATCAAGGAGAATCTATCTGTCCAATCAGAATTCAATTATGAGCATTTCCAGATTTAGCCCTAACAATTAGGGTTTCCACAAAAATAGGAATTTCTGGAATCTGAAGACATAGCTGGAAGCTCCTTGCAAAAATCGAAGTTTAGAGCTTTGGATCGAGATTTTTGGCTAGGTAGATCTCCGGGAAACTCAAACCCTAATTCAGGGTCCTCCTTAGTGAACCCGGGAAGACAAAAAAAAATTTATGAAGGGTGAAGCTTTGCAGATCTCAAATTCTGAATACACCAGGTTGATCAGCTCATCAAGGCAAATCTTTCTACCCTTTCAGAAAGTTGAAATTCATATTTTGAATTTTTAGGGTTTTTTTGACAAACCCTAATCCGGGACCAGATCCAGTTTTCAGCAAGTCAAGTGGTAAGACCCAAATATTTTCTATTTCCATTTGAGGTACTCTTTAAGATGTCTCACCACACCAAGCTTGGGGATAAGCTTGAAGGGGCTGATAACTTCTGAGCCTAGAAGTATAGGATTGGGTTAATCCTGGAAGAGAATGAGTTGGACTCATATGTAAAAGAAGACATCCCTATCCCAAAGGATGAAGAAGCTAAGATATTGCATGAGAAGAACTTGGTCAAGGAAAAGAGAATCATTGCTGATTCTATCAAGGACCATCTCATCCCCCATGTGTCATCTCTGAAGACACCCAAAGAAATGTTTGATTCTCTATCCAAGCTATTTGAAGGGAAGAACATAAATCGGAAGATGACTCTGTGGAACCAATTGAAAGGGGTAAAACTTCAGAATGGAGAATCCGTTCAATCTTATTTTTCTAGGGTCTCCCAGATCAAGAAACAACTAGAAGTAGTGGATGAAATGGTGGAGAATGGTGAAGTTGTCATGACCACTCTAAATGGCCTACCTAGGTCATGGGAATCCTTTATTCAAGGAATCTGTGCAAGAAAGAAGTTGGTATCCTTCAGCAGACTACGGGAAGAATGCTCACAAGAAGAAGCAAGGCTTGTGGCATGAGAAAAAAAGATGGGGAATGAATATCAAGCTCTCACAGCTCACAGCAAGAAAGGGAAGTCCAAGAGAGAGCCATCTCACTCCAAGAAATCTTCACATCACTTTAAAGAAAGAAGAATATGCTTCACCTGTAATGAAAAAGGACATATTGCCATAAATTGTCCCAAGAAAAAAAAGGACAACAACAACTTCAACAAAAAGAAGAAGGGCAGCAAAAGAAGGTATCATGCTCATGCTGCTGAGGATGATGAACCTGGCAAGAAGAAGGCTAGAGCAGAAAGTGATGATAACTCATCAAGCAAAGAAGATTATGTTCTAATCTTTGCTCTCACATGTACTATCTCCCATGGTTGTAATGATTGGCTTATTGACAGTGGGGCTTCAAAACACATGACTGGGTTTAAATAATCCTTTGCTAATCTATCTGAACATGAGTCACCCCATAAGGTGAAAATTGGGGATGACTACCAATACCCTATCAAAAGAAGTGGTGAGGCCTCCTACAATCTAGAATCTGGGAAGTCTTTGAAGATGAAAGATGTTTTGTATGTACCTGGGCTCAAGAAGAATCTACTATCCATATACGCATTAGATGCAAAAGGTATGAGGGTTGCATTTGTGGATGGCCAAGTCCTAATGTGGCCAAAAGGTAAAACTATTGATGATGCAGTAGTGATTGGAGAGCAAGAGGTAGGATTGTATAAACTAAAGGGACAACCTGAACATGACATGGTGCATGAATCCATGGAGCCAAGTGAACTTTGGCACAGAATACTTGCTCATATGCACTATAGGGCACTTCCAATTGCAAGCAAGGCTGTAGAGGGTCTTCCTGAAATCAAGACCAAACATGAAGGTGTTTGCAAAGGATGTGCAAAAGGTAAGAACATTAAGAAGGCTTTCCCAAGCAGTGAAAGCAAGGCAAAAGGTATCTTGGAAATTATCCACTCCGATGTATGCGGTCCAATGTCATCCAGTTCTCTGAGTGGGTATGTTTACTGTCTCTTTCATTGATGATTTCTCCGGGAAGACTTGGGTTTACTTCTTGAAGAACAAAGATGAAGTATTTGATAAGTTCAAGGAATTCAAAATCTTGATGGAGAACCAAACTGATAAGAAGATCAAAACATTCAGATCTGACAATGGTGGAGAATTCACTCCAGATGACTTCAAGAAGTTATGCAGTGATTCAAGGATTAAGAGGGAGTTGACTGCTCCTTACAATCCACAACAGAATGGAGTTGCAAAAAGAAAGAATCGAACAATTATGGAAGCAGCAAGGGCAATGCTGCATGACCAGGATCTACATATGCATCTATGGGCAGAAGCAGCTAGGGTAGCTGTATATGTGTAGAACAGAACACCCCACAAGATATTGGACAACAAGACACCAGAAGAGGTCTTCTCTGGTAAGAAACCTGAGGTCAGCCATCTCAGAATATTTGGTTGTCAAGTATATACACATGTCCCAAAGGAAAAGCGGACCAAGCTGGATCCTTCAGGAAAGAAGGGTATCTTTGTGGGTTACAGTGAAAGCTCGAAGGCTTACAGAATATACTTTCCAGGGTTCAAGAAGATTGATGTCAGCAGGGATGTGACATTTGATGAAAACTCAGCATTCATCAGATCAAGAAAGACACCTGTTGAAGACTATGAAGAACCCAAGGAAACTAGATTTCAAGACACTACCATGACTGAAGCAATTCCAGATGTTGATTGTGAAATTGAAGATCCTCAACAACCTGTAGATCCACAGCGTGAGGACAACTCTCACAAAAGGAAACCTACATGGGCTAGAGAGCTCATTCAAGATGCAAAAAGATTTGGCATTCCAGAAGAAGAACACAGAGCAAAGAAGAGAACCAGATCACATACCAGCTATGTTTCTTTACTCTGTGACATCATGAATAAAGAACCTTCCAGTTATGAAGAAGCAGTGGAAAAGAAAGAATGGAAGGATTCCATGATCGAAGAATACCAATCAATAATGAAGAATGATGTTTGGGATGTTGTCCCAAGACCTGAAGGGAAGTCTGTTGTGACTTCCAAATGGATCTACAAGATCAATCATGTGGCAGATGGCAACATAGAGAAATATAAGGAAAGATTTATAGCTCGTGGCTTATCTCAAAAAGAGGGAATAGACTATGAAGAAACTTTTGCTCCTGTAGCCAGGTACACTTCCATCAGAACAACACTTGCCCTGGCTGCAGCAATGAAATGGAAGATACACCAGATGGATGTCAAGACTGCCGTCTTGAATGGTGTAGTTGAAGAGGAAGTGTATGTGGAGCAGCCACTCGGTTTTGAAACACATGATAGGGAGTCATATGTGTGCAGATTGAGGAAATCCTTGTATGGCTTGAAGCAAGCTCCCAGAACTTGGTATGGTAGGATGGATAGTTTCCTATCCAGTTTGGGCTTTACCAAGAGTAAAGCGGATTCCAACCTTTACTACAAAGTTGGGGAAGGGAATCCTATGATTCTACTCCTGTATGTGGATGACTTATTTGTAACAAGAGATGACAGATTGATTGCCGATACAAAGAGGAATCTTGCTTCCGAGTTTGATATGAAGGACTTGGGGGTGATGCACTATTTTCTAGGTATGGAGGTGTGGCAGAGCACAGATGGGATCTTCCTTGGACAAGAGAAGTATACTGTAGATATCCTGAAGAGGTTCGGGATGATGGATTGCAAGGCCATGGCTACACCTATGGAATCGAATCTGAAGCTTCTATGTGATGCTTCATCTGAGCCGGTTGATGTCTCTATGTATCGTCAAATGATTGGGTCCTTGATGTACCTGACGAACACGAGACCAGATATTTGATTTGTGGTGAACACATTGAGCCAGTTCCTGACAGATCTGAGGAGTGTTCACCTGGTTGCTATAAAGCATATTCTGAGGTACCTGAAGGGTACAGTTGATTATGGGCTCAAGTATGAAGCAAATCAAAAGTTTAACTTGCAGGGTTATGTTGATTCAGATTGGGCAGGCAATGCTGTAGATAGGAAGAGCACATCTGGGTGTTGCTTCAGTATGGGATCAGGTGTGATCTCTTGGTTTAGCAAGAAGCAGTCCTGCGTAGCACTGAGTACAGCTGAGGCAGAGTATGTTGCAGCCTGTTTGGCTAGTTGTGAGTCAGTATGGCTTCGAAAGCTACTGTCTGAGTTATTTGATCTCTTGTTGGATGCTACTGGTATCTTCTGTGATAACTAGAGTTGTGTGAAGCTATCTGAGAACCCAGTGTTTCACGACAGGTCGAAACACATAGAGATCAAATATCACTATATCAAGGATATGGTGCAGAGAGGAGCAGTGAAGCTCCTGTATGTTGCGAAAGATGAGCAAATTGCAGATGTGTTGACGAAGCCACTAGCCAGAGTGAAGTTCGAGTACTTCAGAGAGAGGCTTGGTGTTTTTCGGATTGACGACACTTCGAGGAAGAAGTGATGGAGACATTTGTTGTAGCCATTCCTAGCATGGTGGAAGGGGGATCCTTCACATGGCTATGGATGTAAGTGTTGGATGATGAGCATCAGGATGATGTTCTAGTTTCTACTCTATATGATCAGTTGGATCATTTACATTTATGTACGCATCATGTTGGATGTTGGATATGATCAGTTGGATCATTTACATTTATGTATGTCTGCATCATGTTGGATGCTGGATATGATCAGTTGGATCATTTATGTATGTACACATCATGTTGGATGCTTGGACCATGTATCTGTATATGTATTAGGTATGATTAGGTAGATCATGTATGTTGATGGATACATTGTGTGGATTATGTATCTATGTATGTATCAGGTAGATACATTGTATATGATGATATGTATAAGGTAGATACTTGGTATGCATCAGGTGGATGCATTGTATGATCAGGATGATCATGGATGAAAAGCTTCTCCAGATGACATGCATCAGGACGATGCAGTGATGATGATCACGATGATCATGTGTACATCAGGATGATGTATGGTGAGTATCAGGATGATACTTTGTGGCCGTGGATCAGGTTGTGCAGATGATCATGTCTGGGAGATCCTATAGGTCGGAGTTGTGTACCCGTAACAGCCTGAGATGCTCTTTCGAGACATTGATCTGGGAGGACATGTAATTTGTGCCCTGGAAGATCTTCAGGTCGGAGTTGTGTACCCGTAACATCCTGAGATGCTCTTGCGAGGTTTTGTCCTATGGCATGTAATTTGCTCCTGGGAGATCTAGACAGGATGAAAAAGGCCTCAGATGCTTCAGCCAGGTTTTGCCATGACCACATGTAATTTTCTCCTGGGAGATCTGGACAGGATGAAAAAGGCCTCAGATGCTTCAGCCAAGTTTTGTGGTGAGATCACATGTAATGTGCTCCTGGGAGATCCGACAGGTAGAGCTGTGTGCTCGTAACAGCCTGGGATGCTTCAGCCAGGTTTTGTGATGGGTCACATGTAATGTGCTCCTAGGAGATCCGACAGGTAGAGCTGTGTGCTCGAAACAGCCTGGGATGCTACTGCCAGGTTTTTTGATGCACGTAATAAGTCTTGAGGATTCCATAGTATGGCCAGTGATGATGAAGACCTGCAGGTGGTGGGCCTACATCCAGTATGAAAAAGGACTGGCTTTGTAGAACTTCCTATGACGAGTAGATACAGAGATTGTTTGAGATAGCAGCAGTAGTGATGATGACGATGATTTGAGGACGATGCATCGATAACGATGATCCAGAGAAGAAGACTTGTGCTAGCAGATCTGTGTCGAGAAATACCTTCCTAGTTAAGAGGGAGTGTTGATGTATATGTAACTTAGGAATGTATTTCATCCATGTATTTAATTTATATATTATTGTACTCCTATAGAGATGTGTCATTCCTCTATACGGAAGTGTCGTCATGTGTATTGACAAGTGTCGCAAGTGTATGAACTTGTCGATGGGTTATTAGACCACCATGTGTGGGGTCGACCCTTATTTTATGTAATATATGGTTGATGTACCTAGCTAGACAAGTTGGCCCCATAAGGTCACTGGGAAAACATAACAAGTATAAATAGAGATTGGGAGATCTCTATTTCTATCAGTCGGAAACTCATTCTTCCTTCCCTCAAAGAGTGGTGCACTACTGAGGAGGAGGATCATCTACTACTAGGAGTCTATCTCTGTGTATTTTGGTTGTACTTTGGTTGAGCCATTGCTCTCTCTATCTTTGAGGAAGTTGTGGGGTTTTTCACCTTAGGGTTTTCCCCACGGAAACTCTGTGTCTCTTGTCTCTCATGCTTTTGCTTCTTGTGATGATTGACATGCTTGTTATGATTGATATGCATTGATATATTGTACATGTTATTCTCTCAGTAAAGATCCTAGAGTATTGTGAATTAATGCTCAAAATTTAACACTATAGACACCTCCAAACCCAGCCGACCTTGGATTACCCTGCGATGCACCATCAAAGTTAACTTTGTAACCCTGAGCCTGTGGGAGGAACCACCGGGATGGTATTTTAGGTCTGCAGATCATTACCTTCTTGCGCAACCCATCCAGATCAGAGTGGTGAAGATCCCATCCCTCAACAATACGAAGATCCCCAAGGGTCAACTCTTTATCTTTATCAGACCATTGCTGACAACGAATGGTCTCCGTCGTGTTTTTAACCAATTTCAGCCAAACCACTTCCTCCGGGTTGGAATGATCTCTAAAAATGTGTTCATTTCTTTCTTTCCGTAAGGACCAAAACACCATTCCATGGAAAAGTTTCCATAGCAGCCCAGTGATAGGATTAGAGAAAGCTTTAGGGTCCCATGAATTCAAAGTTTGATCCAGATGGCCTCTTACATGGTGACACCTCCTGAAAATAGAAGCACCCCGATCCCAAATCGAGGAAGCAAACATACACGAATCAAGCAAGTGACCACTGGTTTCCTCCGCATTGTAGCATAGATAGCATCAAGAAGGACCATAGATCCCCCGTTTCCTCAGGTTTTCACTAGTTAGAATCCTTTTCTATACTACTAACCAACATAAAACTGCGATTTTCGGCCATTTATTCATGCCCAACACCTTTCCCCATATTTTCCTTGCCTCTTCTTCTTCCTGTATGTGAATATCATAAGCCTCCTTGATACCAAAGGTGCCCTTCTGAGAAAAACCCTAGCGAACCCTATCCATGGCATCAATTAGACGGATCAAACAATCCTTCATTAAGGAATCGCAAGAAGAGATGGAATTAGCCTCTGAAGATTCATCCCATCTACTTGTCGAGAACCATTCCCTATGCCAATCATGAGAATTGGGGTTCCAGGAGTGATAGATCTTTGTTTTACGAGAGGCTAGGCCTCTTTCTCTTATGGTTTTCCATCTTGGGTTGTCACCAAGGATGGATAATTGGTTCCACGAATCCTCCCAAAAGTTAGCCACTTCCCCGTTGTGAATTTCCCAGAAGCAATGATCCTAAACCAAATGCCTTGTCGTGAAGGCTTTTAGCCAAATGTGAGAACCCTGCTTAACCTCGTTGTATCTAACCAATTGCCCAATCTCTCTATCCCGAGCATACTTGATGTGCCAAAGTTTTTCCCAAGGTTATTCTTGGTGGGTGCACCATCTCCACCAAATGTTTTCCCCATAGACTTCACTCAAAATTTCAAGGTCTCTTAGGCCGAGCCCCCCCTTACTCTTGGGTTTACAAACTTTCTCCCATCCAACCAAGGAGAATTTCACCTTTGTTTCCCTACTGCCCTAGAGGAACGACCTTTGGATGCTTCGAATTTCCCTTAGGATAGACTTGGGCACTGAGAGCATAGAGAAGAGATAGACAAGCATGTCCTGCATAATGGACATAACCAATATAAGCCTACTAGGAAGGTTTAGGGGGCGCAACGTCCAGTTTGAGAGTTTTTTCTTCATCCTATCCACAAGATCCATCCATGACACCTTGCGAATCACACCTTCCGTGAGGGGGGCACCTAGATATTTAGAAGGAAAGGATCCACACAAGAAACCCAAAATCCTGGTGATGTTGTATTGTGTCATGCCTGGGGTGTTGAGGAAGAACACTTGGGATTTACGTGGATTTACTTCCAGCCTCGAAGCTTTGGCAAAAATATCCAAACACTTTTTGAAAGCTCTGGCCTCTTGGACTAAAGGGTTCCCCATTAACATGGTGTCATCAACAAACTATTGATGAGTCAGTCTCTCCAAGCCCTAACGAAGTTGAAGTCCCCAAATTCCTCTAGAAGCAACACATGAATGCAACAATCTACTAAGACCTTCCGCCATAATAATGAAAAGGAAGGGAGACAAAGGATCACCTTTCCTGATGCCCCTTGAAGCCTATACCAACTTCGTTGGGGCACCATTGAGGAGGATGGAAAAGAAGGGAGTAGTAACCAAAATCATGACCCAGCTAATCCATACCTGATTAAAACCAAAGGCCTCCAAGATACCACACATGTACTGCCAATTAAACTATCATATGACTTTGCTATGTCTAATTTCACAAGAATCCCAGGTTTTTTCAAGACCTTGAGGGATTGTAACATTTCATGGACCAATATGATACCATCCACGATTTGTCTACCTTCCACAAACCCTGATTGTTCCGGGATGATCAAAGTGGGAAGAAGAGGCTTCAGACGATTGGTGATAACTTTGGAAATGATCTTGTAAATTATGTTGCATAAAGAAATAGGTCTGAACTTGCCAGGGGAATCAACCCCTTCCTCCTTGGGGATTATGGATAGGAACGTAGCATTGAAATATTTCAACACACCACCACTGCTTCTAGACTCCTCCACCAGCTAGTAGACTTCCACTTTAATGAGATCCCAAAAGTGATGAAAGAAGTTGGAGGTGAAACCATCAGGACTCGGAGCCTTGCCCAATGCCATTTGGTTTACAGCCTCCTCCACTTCCTGCATAGTCACCACCTTGTTAAGCACCTCATTGTGTTCCTGAGTAACAAGACGAGGGATGAGAGATGTGATCCGATTAATGTCAGGACCTCGATCAGGCCTGTCTTCATTTAGAACAGTCTTGAAGTGGTGTATAAGTTCCTCTTCTATTTATTATTTGGTTTCAACAATATTCCCATTGGATTTACGAATTTTCAAGATTTTAGATCTCTGCCTGTTTTGAACAACAGAATTGTGAAAAAACTTAGTATTTCTTTCACCTTCCTGAAGCCATTGGATTCGAGATTTTTGCTTCCAAAAGGTTTCCTACTACCTCTCACAAGCTTCAAGGCACTAAAGAAGGTTATGTTCCTTTTCTTTCAACTCCTCACTCCATCCATATTCCATTCCAAGCTTTTGGGTTTGCTCGAGATCAGCAATTAGCTATTTTTTGTCTTCGAAAATATTACCAAAATCCTCCTTATTCTAGGTACGGATCTTGGATTTCAGAACCTTCAATTTTTGTTGAAACTGATACATCCTTGATCCCTCCTGGGGGACCAATTCCTTCTACCACTATCCCACCAGATCCTTAAAGTCCTTGTGATCCAGCCAAAATTGCTCAAAACGAAAAGGTTTGAAGAGGTTGTTAGATGAAAGGTCCCACGTGAGACATACTGGCCAGTGATCAGATCCAATAGTGGGAAGGAAATTGGCGTTGAATTCCCCCTTTTCACGAGCTATATCTTTCATAGTCAGGAATCTATCTAGTCTAGAGGCAACGAGATGGGACCCACCCCTCTTGTTATTTCATGTGAACCAGCCATTTCCAGTATCAATGTCCATCTGCTGACTGTGGCAAAGAATATCCCTAAATATTTCTTGGAATATGTCCAGAAGTCTATGTCCACCCTTTTTCTGATCTAGAGAAGTGATCAGGTTGAAGTCCCCACCAATAATCCATGATCCCTCCAAAGATTGAGCATATAGCCAAGAAAGGAAGTGAAGAAAAGCTTCTTTTGGCTAAGAAATACTTGGTCCATAAATGTTGACCATTGAACCTTTCACAGCAGAGTCCACTATACTGAAATCACACATTAGGGAGAACCTATTAGCTCTCCAGTTGGATAACATAACAAATCGAGGGTTCCACATTATAGCTATTCCTCCAGCGATTCCGATGGCATCTGTTGCCATAACCCCCGCTCCCCTCCAGATTTTTTGTCCACTCTTTTCCAAAGTTGCACAGGAGAATTTAGTTTCCTGTAGGAAGAGAACATCATGTCATTCCTGCTTAACTTTCCTTTCCAATGCCTTGATTTTCCTGGCATGATTACACCCCCTAACATTCCAGGTTACTACCTTCATTGAGAAACTTTGTTGGAATCAGAGAAGGCTGCCCTGATAGTGGATACAACCTCGATTCAACTAGCTTCACACCTACTTCTGCTATACGCTGCTTATTTGATTTTCTTCCCTTCTTCGAGTCACCAGTAGAGGATTTTCTCTTAAACCCAGATTGAGCATCAATCCTGATACCCAATTTCTGTGATGCTTTGGATTTGATGATGGATTCTTGAAGGAGTTCAAGCTATATGCGAGAAACATAGAATTTACCCTTTTTATCGCACTCCTTCTCAATCTCATCAAGATCCAATTCCCCCAGTTCAACTTCCTCTTCCCCATCATCCTCCATGACGTCCAAAGGTTCCTCTAGGGGTGGTACCTGAGATGGCTAGGTTGGTTCTGCAGGTTGTTCCACGATCTGAGCGTCCTTTTCTTTCTACAATATCTCTCCTTTATCATCCACCTCTTCCAAGATCTGAAATGGGTTCAGGCTGTTCACTCCATTCTCAGTCTTCCCTTCCCATTTCCTCTGAACCTCGCCATGTTTGCTCCTTTTTCTGTTCTTAACTTGGGTAAATCCATCCTTATTCTTATTACACGCAGGCGCAGGGGACAGAGAAGGAGCATGCAGATATATCCAAGGTCAGTTCTTGCCGAAATGGCCATATTCATGGCAGGATCTACATCTAAAGGGTAACTGTTCGTAGTCGATCGGTTGGATCCACTCTTTGTCTTCATAGTTCAACTTGATAGCCTCGGGTAGCTCATTGGATAGATCCATGTAAACACAGATCCAGGCACAAGCTGTGTATCTTTGCTTCTTGGTATGATCTGCAACTTTGACAAATTCACCAAGGGTATTACCTATGTCCTACAAAATTTTGATGTCCCAGAACTCGTAGGGTGGAGAGTAAAGTTTGATCCAGGCTGGCGCAACCTTTACATCCTCAACATCAGGGTTACAACGTTCTTTCCAAGGTCTGAGATACAACCCTGTTGAGAAGAAAAAATAGGGACCTCTTTCTAGCACTCTATTGCGATCTTCCACATTAAAGAAAATAATGGTGAAGAAGCCCTTGGCCCCCAGATGTAGATCAAATTGACCTTTTGGGTTCCAGGTCTGTTTGATCCATCTAACCAGGTCTTTTTCCATGGGCCAAATCCCAATGAATTTTCCAATCAAATCCTTTTCCTTCCATTACTCTACCTTCTCTGCGCGAACTTTAACTGTCGAGATTGTTGATATTTTGGGAAGACATCCTCCTGGCCCCAACCTCCACTTAATTCCATTCTCTCTGCCTTCTGCATTCGCTGGATTTGCATCCTTCCCGACCCCTGATTGAGCCGCATCATCCGGTAACCCGTCAGGAGGCGTGCCGACAACTAGCTGTTGGGGGGCGAGCATAACTACAACCCAGTCTGACAGTTTGCTCAGATCCACACGAATCTCACCGGAGAAACCCTAGCCCTAAATATTGCTCCCTGGACCCCTTCGGATCTTCTTTTGCAAGTGGAAAAAAATCCTAATATATCTACCCTATTATTCCATGGTATGAAATTACATTTCTTCTCGCAACCCAATCCATGTATATAAATGGGTTAAATCCATCATCAACTAATCCACATTTATAAATATATATTTTTTAAACCATTATCCACACACACATGTCTCAAGGTGTCTAACCAAACTAACTAACTAATTAAATAAATAACTAACTAACTAATTAAATAAATAACTAACTAACTTATATATAACCATTAATCTTTTTTTTCATAAACTAATTCTAACTAGGGTTAGGATCGATACTGATATCCAAACTATAAAGCTTATTCTGTCATGAACCTCAAAAATTCAAAAAAAATAAAAATAAAATTATAAACCTATAACAATATAAAATATCTCTATATTTCTAGCATGTGTTAGTTACTGCAGCATAAATAATTTTGTTGTTGCTTTGCATAGTCACTTACACAATTCTTAAAACTGTTATATGACAGGTTGCACAACCGTGGATGTTTATCGTCATGCTACCGTCATACCTATAGGTGATGTTTTTGTTTTGTTTATGTTGTTCTTGCTATTAGTTTGCAAAAGGCCTTGCTTAGCCCTAAGGCTAAATCTTGGTATTCATCTATGCTTAACTATTAGGTATGGATATTTTACAAGCATAATACAAAGGGAAACTATGGTATAATCTTGATCCCAAAATGTAATAAGGTTTTAAAGGCCCCATGGTATAACCTTGGTCCTAACACAAGGGTTAATCATATAACCTTTTTAATGTGTTTGAAATATTAGTTTACACCTAGATGGGGCTATGGCGTTTATGCCATAATCAATCATTGTGTTGAATGCAATAAAAATAGTTATGTTTAAGGTAACGTTTATTCGACCACGCGTTAAGTTGGTTTAATGGTCTGTATCGTGGTTGATTTGTTAATTAAAGAGCCACCTTGGCTAAGAGTTGACAGCGCAGCCAAGATTTTATGGCTCATTCGAGATTGAATCTCGGTCGTCCACATCTACAGTATGATGACCAGGTTTTGCTTAGGGTTTAATGTGTTCATTTTGTTGTCTGAAACTTCATTATTGTAATTGTTTGGTTTGTAAGCTCTGCGAACAGAGGCTCTTCCCGTTCATGGCGATTCTGTGAGGTTTTTCGTGTAACCACTATCCAAACGTTAATGGTATTCTTTCTGGTTTCTTTCCAAGGTGTAAAGGAATTTGTCTTGGTGATAAAGGCCGCCACATCCAAAGCTCGCTGGTTGCTGCGACCGAACCCAACAAACTTCACCAGCCTCGATCTGCCTTATTACCAAGAAAGGAAAATATTCACTATACTCTACAATTGAATTGATAAAAAAATTCTTTTTGTTAACTCTCTGGTAGCAAGGACTAAAGTTTGAGTTCATTTGTGTAGGAAGAGGAGAGATAAGGTCATCCAGGAGGATCCGACCCCTAGCCCTATCAGTAATTCAAACAAGGTAAAGTACACTTGACTCGTTTTAGATTAGTTAAAATATTTTTATGGTTATTATAGTTCTAAAGGAGGCCGATTGTTTATAGGCTTGAGAGCGCGGACGAGGATGGCGACAGGGTCACCTCCTCCCAGGCCAGCGTCTTAAAACACGAAGGTATAGAAAACGACCATTACTCTGTTAAAATATTAGTTTAAAAATCATTCTTGATTGTTAACTGTTTTATTTGGTTGTTTGCATATGACTCATGGCTGGTCTTAAAGCTAAAAAGAAAGTTCGGGCTTCCTCCTTTTGCAAGATAAGTTACTGTGTGTGCTTGGTCGTAGTTTCTTTGTTCCAACACACACACACACACAAACACACACATATAAATTGCTTGTGCATTTATCTCTTTGTTCTAAGGATTGATAGTTTATTTTGGGTGCCATCGTGGATGGCTTACCACCCTGCGATTAAACTATAATTTTATTTAACTATTGGTTTTTAAGAATGGATGCTATCGTTGATGGTCTTACATCCCCAAAGATCACAGATCCACCTGTTTAACATTTAATTAATATTATTACGACCTTTAGGGTCTTTACCAATTTCTCATTTAGGAGTTTTCTGTGTTTTTAAAAGGCAGTTCAAAAATATTTAACTATCAAGATTTAGTTCTATGCGTAACTGTTCAGTTGTGCGATTTAATAGCCAACGTGGGAGAAGATCCACATTTTGTGTAGAAACCCTGACATTTGTCGGGACTTCTAATTAAATAAAAATATGGGTGTTTGAATTCTGTAATTATTTATGATTACAATGTTTGATATGGTTAACTTTTTACAATCAATAATCAATAATAATTAAATATGACACAAATATAATATATTATAATTGTATCCATAGAGTAGCGAGGTGCTCTATAGCTGAGCATGGGGGATATGTGGTCACCTAACCGTAGTGTTATGTTACATTATAAAAGTAAAAAATAATTAAAAAAAATCCATATTGACTCATAAAATAAAAAATTAAATCCAAATAAAAAATAATTAAAAAATTCCATCTTGACTAATAAAATAAAAAATTAAAACCAAAAAAAATTAATTAAAAAAATCTATTTCCATTTATAAAATAAATAAAAAATTGGATCCCTCTCAATACTTAATAGATTTGAGTTTAATATGAATTTATATTGATATAATAATATAAATGCGACACAAATATGATGTAAATATAATGCAAATCTAAAAAATAAAAAAATCCATGTTACAATAACTCTAATGTAATAGGAATATGACTACCACTAATTCACGCTATTAACATATAATCTCCAATATATTTCGACACTTATGCCAATAAGTACTGGTATTGATCTATCTACTCTGGCTCTATCAAGGGTCCATAGGGATCATATATCTTGAGAAAGTTTAGGACTTTAAAAAGGGGATTTGATCCTGTCTAGTGATAGAGTGTTAAGATGGATCTATGTTGGTTTATTAATATGCAATTATTACAAAATTAATATTTAACTCATTGTTATATTATCAACTTAAAAATACATTTAATTTTAATCTAATATTTTTTAGGTTATAATTATTCAATCACCAACTATTCCAATTTGGATATCTTACAAATATGCCAAAGCTACATTACTTAATTAATTATGAAGTAAAATAAATATTCACCCAAATCTAATATCTAACCACCAACTATTCCAATTTGGAATGATATTGTAAATGTTCTAAATGCTAACACATAAATACTACAAATACGCAAAAATTGATTTCATTAGTTATGAAGTAAAACACTTATTTACCTAAATTTAATTGTCCAAGTGCCAACTATTTCATGTTGTAAATTATAACATATAAATCCCACAAATACACAAAAGTTGCATTAATTAATTAATTGTGAAGTAAAATGATTTCAATTTACACAATTATTGGTTAATATGCAATTATCACAAAACTAATATGTCACTTATTGTTCTATTTTAACTTAACAATACATAATCCAATATATCTATCCACGTGCCAACTATTCCAATTTGGGATCTTAAATAATAACACCTAAACCCTACAAATATGCGAAAATTGTCTGCATTCATTGATTATGAAGTAAAATAGTTATTCTTGTAACTATTTATGAAAAAAATATTTAAAATGTGAGGATGCATGAATGGAAATTGAAATTCAATGTATATTTATATAAATGAGTTTTACAATCTAGCCAATTTAAATTTGGAGCCGACTTGTGTGACAAACGTGACACATCTCATCCACATTAGGTCGTATATAGGACCTCTCGGCCCAATAACTAAATAATGTTACCTCTTACTTCTTATATTAATAAAAATAAGACTTATTTGAATTTCACCCTTGAAGTAAAAGCTTAACCAATCACATAATTTCACTTAAACCCTCTTATTAGTGTATTCAACCCTCTTATTAGTGTATTCAAATATCTATTCCAAAGAACCAAACAAAATATGAGTAATTAGATCATGCTCTTTTTGTTAGAAAGTACGTTGAGAAATTATTGTTGTAAAATAGTCTTCGTTTTATTAAAAATGATAGCGTGTAGTTTGCTTTTTCGTCAACAAACTAATCAATGTTTTACTTAGGTTAAGTATTCTTATTTTTGTAATTATGTTATTATAAAATATGATTTTTATCAAATACTTTAATTTAATTATTTAAACTAGTTTAAGTGGTTGAATATTTAAAGTTTTATATAAGAGACTATTATTAAATTTATTATTGTTATTATTTACATTAAAAAACAATTTTTTTAATTTAAAAAATAATTTAATTTTTTTATTAAAAATGATAGCGTGTATTTTGCTTTTTCGTTAACGAACTAATCAATGTTTTACTTAGGTTCAGTATTCTTATTTTTGTAATCATGTTATTATAAAATATGATTTTTATCAAATACTTTAATTTAATTATTTAAACTAGTTTAAGTGGTTGAATATTTAAAGTTTTATATAAGAGACTATTATTTAATTTAAAAAATAATTTAATTTTTGTAATTTTTTAATATATATTTAATTTAAAAAATCATAAACATGATAAATAGATAAATAAATAAATAAATATTTAAAAAACTAAATCAATTCAAATTGACATGATACATAAATAAAGAGTTATGAAAATAATATTTTCCATTTTATAAAAAAATATAAAATGATCCATTTTGATTATTTATATTTATAAAAATTATTCTTCAAATTAATTATTTATATTTTTTATAAAAAATCTTCCTTAAATATAAAAGATTTGATTCTCTGACTTTCAATTTGTAACACTCAACAACTTCACTTAATCCATTCAATTATTTTTATTATTATTATATAATGAACAAATTAAATACATAATTTTTTTTATTTGTAACACTCAACAACTTCACTTAATCCATTCAATTATTTTTATTATTATTATATAATAAACAAATTAAATACATAATTTTTATTAAGGAAAGGAAGAAGGTGATAAGTCCGATTCGAGCAAATTATTTTTATTATTATTATATAATAAACAAATTGAATACATATTTTTTTTATTAAGATGAGGAAGAAGGTGGTAAGTCTAATTCGAGAGAAATTGTGAGATTAGATATACACTTATGAATTAATAATTATATTATTATAAGTTGTTCTATAAAAATATGTTCATGTACATCTTATAAGAGAGCATTATTCATTAAGCATTACACCATTCAAAGTAAGTCGTGACAACCATATTTTTTTGTCACTTTACGAATATAAATAAAAACTTACAACTTTAAAAATTCTGTCATTTTGTTTGTGTTAAGTATTTGAGCGGAATATAGTTTCTTTTAAAAATCAAAATTTTATATTATTAAATTACTTCATAAAGAGATTCATTCTTTGAGGTTTACGCGAACAAAAACAAGCTGCTTTGACACGTTTTCGATTCCAGTCAGCGCTGCAACGCGTCACAGAATCCCGCGTCCCTGAATAAACCTGAGCCGCCATTAGAAAATCACAATAAGATTAAATTAATGTAACGTGACTAAGTCTACCCACGTGCAACACGTGACTAAGTCTACCCACCCAAGACTTCAAAACTACTTATATCAATATGAACAAGCATGACAATTTCACGACGGAACAGCGACGATCGATATGGATTCAGAATTCGCACTATGGGGGTTCTCGTGCGTTGCTCTCTACGTTGGATTTCGTTACGTTTTGAGATCATGGAGTTCCAAGAGGAGAAAGCTTTCGCCAGGGCCGTGGGGATGGCCGATTGTGGGGAGCCTCGGACTGCTGGGAGCCATGCCTCATGTCACTCTATACAATCTCTCCAAGAAATACGGTTCTATTTTGTATCTCAAATTGGGAACGTCTGGCATGGTGGTGGCTTCGTCGCCCGCTGCGGCAAAGGCGTTTTTCAAAACATTGGATGTAAATTTCTCCAACAGACCTGGAAACGCCGGTTCCAAGTACATGGCCTACGATTCTCAGGACATGGTGTGGTCTCCCTACGGAGACCTGTGGAAGATGCTTCGCAAACTGTGCAACATGCACATGTTGGGCGGGAAGGCGTTAGACGATTCCCAGCCCGTGCGAGAGGCGGAGGTCGGTTTCTTGCTGCGCTCTATTCTCAAACACTCGACTCATGGTGAGACTGTGAATGTGCCGGAGCTGCTCAATGTCTGCGCCGCCAACATTATCAGCCAGATAATTCTGAGCAAGCGGGTGTTTGAAGGGGAAGGAGACGAGGCCGACGAATTCAAGGACATGGTGGTGCAAACTTATGACTACTGCCGGCTACTTCAACATCGGAGATTTCATTCCTTCGATGGCGTGGATGGATTTGCAAGGTATTCAACGGAATATGAAGAAACTGCAAAAGCGATTCGACGTGATGTTAACGAAGATGATCGAAGAACACGAGTCCACATCTAAGCAACGAGCGTCCCCGGATTTGCTAGACGTGCTTATGGACAACCGTGACAGCCACGCGGGAGACTCTCGGAGGTCAATATCAGGGGTCTCCTTCAGGTCTAGTACCAAATAACGTCCAACGTTATATTTCTAATGGATTTTGTTCGGAAGTTTATACAGCCTGCGACGTAGCTTGCAGATTTCTATCTTAATTATTTCAATGTTTTTGGCGTGCAGGATTTATTCACTGCCGGAACCGACACGTCGGGAAGCGTGATCGAATGGACATTGGCAGAGTTGATCAGCAACCCCAAGATCTCTATGCGGGCGCAGCAGGAGATGGACGCGGTGATCGGTCGTGAAAGGAGATTGGAGGCGTCAGACATTCCGAAGCTGCCATACTTGATCGCCATCTGCAAAGAGGGATTCAGGAAGCACCCATCTACTCCGCTCAGCCTCCCGCGCGTGTCCACCGAGGCATGCGAGGTGAACGGATACTACATCCCCAAGAACACCAGGCTGATGGTCAACATCTGGGGGATCGGAAGAGATCCGGAAGTGTGGGACCAGCCCACGGAGTTCAATCCAGAGAGGTTTATGGGGTCCAAGATCGATCCTCGCGGCAATGATTTCGAGCTAATTCCTTTCGGGGCAGGCAGGCGCATCTGTGCAGGGTCTCGCATGGGAGTTGTGTTGGTGGAATACATTTTGGGGTCGTTGATTCATTCCTTCAATTGGGATCTGCCTCTCAATGAAGACAGCCTCAACATGGACGAAGTTTTCGGGCTTGCCCTACAGAAGGGCCGTGCCTCTCGTTGCCAAGGCTTCCCCTCGCCTGCCCCTCCATCTCTATTGACTTCGCCACTAATTCATATTATCTCAAAGATCAAAATAGTACCTATTAGTATGCCTTGAATCTGTGAAAGATTGTGCTTCATTTCTGTAGTATCATCATCTTTGTGTTTTTTGTTTTCAAATTATTTGTATAAAATTAGTTGGGTAACATAGCTGTTTGACATAAAAAGGAAATAAAGATATATATTAAAGTGTCTCAACAAATTTTTATCGAATCTTTCTCCCTGCGTGATAAAGCTCATTTTGTATCTTTTAGTCTTTCAACATTTATTAGCCTTCATTTAGATAACTATTTTCCGTCAATTCTCCATTCTCATTTTTATCCCGTTATGTCAAAATCTCTTTGAGCATTAGTACTCGTCTACATAAACAATGAAAACAATATATGGTAAATGGCAAAATATACCCGTTTTTAAAAGTCTTTATTAACTTCAAAAAACCATTGTGCTTACATAAACAAAACCATTTTAATCTGGTTATTCAACTGGAAGTATCAAATTCAAAGAACCTGAGAAATTCGCAGGTATTTCATCGAGTCTCAAATTATGTACATTCTAATCACCGATCGCTCCATCTGCTCGTAGTAAAACATAAATTGTTAAAAGCATAAACATGAGCAGTTGAAGACAACAAGAAAGAAACAGTTAACACACAACATAGACGTTGATTTGAAATTGGAAGCCATGCTCCAATGGCTAAGATTGGGTTGATTTGAAATTCTCCATCTAGATTTTTCTAGCCTATGTTCCAACTTCCACATTTTATTGCAGCTTCTAAAATTGTCTTTTGCCATCTAATGAACATTATCTCCTTAATTCTTGTTTTAACATTCTCCTTAATGTTTATGAAGGGCATATTTCTTTAAGTCGTAACATGCTTCTAAACTTTACAAACTTTACAAAAAACAAATAGTGGTCAATTTCCACATTTTTCATTTGGCTTGCCGAGCACGTCCTCTTCCTCCGCGTACACGTCCATTCAACTACCAACGGAAGCCAAATCCACTCCAAATCCACCCAACAACACCCACAAACTCGTCACCAGTTCGATTAATAGGTAAATATCACGTTTTTTCTCAATTTTATTCATTATTTGTGTCAATTTTTGTATTTTTTTTGTTTATGTAATTGTAAATAATTCCCAAATTTTGAAAACAATGAACCAATTTTCAACTGCAGATTGCAACTGAGACAATGAGTGAACAAGATGTTAACCCCGAGTCCGGTGGAACACAAGAAAACCCAAACCTTGGACCCAATGCCGAACAAAACCAAAACCCACAACCTAATTTTGAACAAGATGACCTTAACCACTATGTAAATGAAATGCGAGTGCACACTCACGAACTTAGAAACTCGGGTGAACCATCTCGATTGGCTCTTGCCACGTCAATTGAGAACTCAATCGACTCCCTCATACATGCACACCAGCAATTGACAGACATGACTCAATTTAGAGCTAGGATGCGGGAGTACTATTCCACGGGCATCTCCAAGGAAGCAATAAAAGATTTGAACATTACAAAAGCCCAACTATATAGTATGTTCACCGAGCCGAAAACAGGCCAACCACCGAACATTACAAAGCCACGTGTCTGCATGGATTGGTGTCATTACCAACCATGGAGGGACAAATGGATGCAGAGGTGGTTCATGGTATAAGATAAACCTCCCTGCAATAATAGGGAGGTTCCACAGTACTTCCTTCGCCAACTGTGGCCCGAGTTTTGTCTCGGTTTACATGTCAACTATTTTGACATAACCGAGTTCCAGGGTGTTGGGCGTGGCTTTGCCCAAGATCGACCTACTACCAGGAGGAACCCACTGAGAGGGCCACCAGCTCCGAGGCGCGACCCCAACTCCTCTCCCCAACCACCTCAGTTTCCCCATAAACTTGATCAGATCGAGGTGGCAATGAGGAATGTTGCATGTGGTCTCCTCAGACACACCTCCTTTATAGCAGCGACTACAGTGGAGAGGTCGGGTGACCTTGATAGAGATCCAAGTGCAGGGCCTTCACGACAGGGCCAGGATATACCCATGACCGATGGTATCCATGCTGGGCATTCCAGTTTGACAGAGACAATGCCACATCTTTGTCCCCATTGCGGGCACACATGCCCTGGCCTGATCGAGGGTTGTTATATGGATCAGGTCATTACTTTTTTTAATGTGTTTTCAATCATCACTTTATAACTTATAAAGTATTTTTAAAGTATTTTTGTTTGATTTAAACTATTATTTCAATGTACAGTTATTCAGAGTTGAGACACCAACATGGGAGAATGTAGGATCTCCCAAACTGGATGCAGCAATGGCAGCTGCAACTAAAATTGCGGCACCCCACACGGAGGTATTTTCAGTAGCTGGCACAATACTGTTATTACTTATGCCATTTATATTACTCAAGTATTTATATTTATGGCATACACGTTGATAGTTCATACAATGTTTTTGAATATCTTGATTGCCTAAATAATGACTTGTTTAACATGTCCATAACATGCATGCATTTTGGTGTCCACAGGTGTTCCCTGACTACGGTGATCAACCACCTCCGCCAGGGATTGGTAGATCACCACATACACAGGTACAATGTGTAGTTATAAGCACACTTTTAATTTGAATTGTTGCGACTTAATATGGTTTAATTTATTGTTTGTTTACTAAATTGTGATATTACAAATGTATATGTAGGTGCCACCAAGAGCTGCGGCTCCCCATTTTAGTCCTATGTATCCACCCTCTCCCATGAGTCCCCCCCCTCGCTTCCATATAGACTCCTCCCTACGCCTACCCCCTCCCTTCCATCCATCCTCCCCTCTCTATCCATACTCCCCCTTCCATCCATCCCCTCCCACTCAACCACGCCCCCGCGTCCATACATCCTCCCCAATTTATCCACGCCCCCTTGTCTATCCATCCTCCCCCTTTCATCCACGCCCCCCCTTCCTTCTAGCTTCCCCTCTTCATCCACAACCTCCCTTCTGTCCATCCTCCTCCCTCTATGCAGGACTTCCCTCCCATGCACCATCCCTCAACATCCCCCCTAGCCCTTTTGTTTCAATACCCTCTATCGTACAACCATCAACGGTTCATCGTCCACGACGTCCTCCTCCACCCCATACCACCATTTCTTCTCCCACCATATCATCCCCACTTCCTGCCACTATTGTGGCATCTACTCTTCCAGTATCCTCATCTGTATCTCTAGTGGTTTCACATGTAGTGGCCTCCACTACATCCGCGCCCCCCCCCATCACTGCATCGGAGGTGGTTTTTCGGCCATCTACACCACTTGCTAGCCCAGAAGCCTAGCCATGTCCATCGTCAGAGGTGTACACGGTGAGAATCAAACTAATTTATGAAAATATTTTGATGCATTAACACAAATTAATTTAAGCAATTATTTCTTTTCAATGAAATGATTGTTGTAAATGTTGTAGGTTGGAATTGCGGAGAGGCTCCGCAGATCCAGGACAACTGTCCAACGTTTCTCAATAACATCAGAGGTGATTTATTTAAGATTCGAATTCTACATTTGTTTTATAAATGTGGAAAATGTTGCAAATGCTTGAAAATGACGGTATCTTATATCATTTGTTCCAAATCCCAGAGAGACGGTCTACTCCTAGACGGAGCAAGACCCGAGGTACCGGTAGCTCGAAGAGTAGGAAGATCGACTTTGGAGATGCGCTTGGGAGTGACAGGGGTGGTCACAATGCTTGACACACCATGTGTTATGTACATTAGCCACGATGTGGCACTTTTTTGCACTAGTTTTGATGTACTTTGTATCTACGGCACAAGTTGCCATGTATTTTGGATCTACGGCATGAGTTGTCACATTTTGTTTAGGGCACGAGTTTCCACTATACATACATTGGGAACCATGTTCCACTATTTGCCAGAAATTGTATATGTTTGGATGAGTTTTGCAGCCTCGATGTACATGGACTTTCAATTATGTGATTTATATATCTCATTGTCTAATCTCGTTGTCTCATGTTGTGTGTATCAGGATGTGATGTTGTCTAAATTTTGGTTTTACCTAGATCTTAGAAGAGAAGTTGGATATCAGAGTGTGTGTGTGTGTATTGGATATCTATGCAATTGAAAATAGTAGAAAATGGACGTGCATGTCCAAAATTCCTCACTAATGAGAAAATGGGACAAAATTGGCATCTTTTTAGATAGGATTGAATCCAATACTTGTAAACAAAAATAAATCATACACTATTGCAAAATACACATAAACGAAACCTATTGCATAGGCATGTGTGTGAAAACATGACAAATAGAATATTTTTCAGTCCATATAAGGAATCAATGTCAATGGATATACTAGAGTGTTGTTATTGACAAACTTATCGTATGTTTTAGTCGAATATATATATTTTTGTTTTTTTTTTTTAATATCAAGCGGTCAATATCAAATAAATGATTGTCATATAGGAGGGTGGAAAATATTAATATTTTTGGCATACATGCGCCTGTAAAAATAGTACATTGTTTGCTAATTTAATACATTACAATTATAATTGTGTTATGAAATCATGATCATGTCTTTGATTACTCCTTTGCATCCAAAGCGTAAGTGTTGTAGTGCATTAAATGACATGACATTTTTTAGGTACCCCTATATCATGTATATTTGACATTTGTTTTAAAAATCCTTGTTTTAGGCTTAAAATTTCAATGAATGACATTTTACTATGTTCAACTATTTTATTAGAGAACTTGCTTAGATTGTACATGATTCCTTAACTTGTTTTTGATACATTAGTCATCTAGTAATATGTCTATGATTCTTTGAATCCATCAAAAGCATGCTAAACTCGGTTGTGGAAGACCAATTTTTATAGTATTACTTATCCATGCTTGAATTGTTTCTATAAACTATCCTCATTGAGATGCAATAATGTTGGATGTGTAGCTTTATAATTAAGAAACACTCAACCCCTTTTTCTTTTGCACTTGCAAATGTTCAATAATTGCTAGGAATGATTGAAATGTTTTTCCACAATACATTAAAAAAGATATGCATAGTATATGAATCACTGTAGGGTTGTTGGTGGATTGTTAGTACATGATCATTTGACTTGTTTTCAATAAATTTAACTACTTGAGAATATGTTTGTGATTGTTTCAACCAATCAAAAGCATGCTAAAATAGGTTGTGGAACCACTTTTATAACTTATCCACACCTGAATAGTCTACATAAACTTACCTTTATTCAAGTGCAATGGTGATGGATGTGTAGTGTATACTCCATGCTTGATTATTGCTTGATTTATGTGATTTTATGCACAATGAAGGCCATTGTTGACAACTTGCAGAGTATCTTGGGATTACTTCTAGAATATCTACATGGTTGTTGATGGACAATATTTCGTAGTTTAGAGCATACTTGTTTCTAACCTTCAAAATACATTATTTGATTGCTTTGATATCACAAGTTGATCTTTTCCTTTCTAAAGGAGACCTTGAGAGGAAATTGAAGGGACACTTCCCCATATTCAAGGATTGCATTTTTAGTAAACATATCAACATAAATTTGTGTATCACCTGGGGGGATTTGAACTGAGCATGTGTTGGAACATAATTAGTGAAATGGCCATAAAAAATGGCTACAAATCATTGAGTTATCCCCTTGGGATACACAAATTGATCTTAACCCTATCCAAACAATTGAGGAGTTAAGTCTAAGAATTTTGAGATAGACACTCTACACTTTCCTGGATAGATCTTAGCATGAAAGAGATTGGGGGTTAAGATGAATTTTTGCAAGTAAAGTTGATTAAAGGATTGAAATTTTTTTCCAAGTCATTATAGACATTAAAAATCTAATATGGATGTTTTATTTCCAACAAATGGATCCCCAGGGGACTCTCACTTCATACAACACAAACCATTATAGTAGTTTTCCAAACATGGTTCATCAAAGAAATTACCATCAATAGTTATATACTGCCTTTGAAAACAACTAACCATTTTTTCAGTTTTTCAAGGATGGTAAGGTGTTTTGTGTATTTAGTGAGAAAAATGTTTTTTTCCCAAATTCATCATCATACATCATTTGGATATGGTCCATCTCATTTAACCTCTATAGAGCACCAAATTTTTTCTCTATATCATCTACACAATGTTTATACCCACCCTCGCCCCCATCAATGGTTATTATTACCATGTTCATGTGATGCCACAATTAGTTGATGTTGCTCGTGGTTCAATTATGCAACTTTGGGACTGTGACTATCGTTATTACAACTATGATTGTGTGGCATTAGATAAAAAAATTCTTCCCATGATGATTATGATCACTGCATCTAATATCATCATCACCATCTTCATCATCATCACCATCTTCGTCGTGGTGGTCATCTCTAGGTCCCTCATCACTGTCTCCATCATCATCACCATCTTCATTATCATCATCATCATCATCTCCATCACCATCGCCATCATCATCAACGCCTTCACCATCATCACCATCTTCATCATCATTGTCATCTCTATGTCCCTCATCACCGTCACCACCATCATCACCATCTCCATCATCACCATCTCCATCATCTTCATCACCATCTCCATCACCATCTCCATCATCATCAACGCCTTCATCATTATCATTATCTTCATCATCATTGTCATCTCTAGGTTCCTCATCATCGTCGCCACCATCATCACCATCTCCATCATCATCATCATCATCATCATCATCATCACCAACATCTCCATCATCATCATAATCATCCTCATCATCATCATCATCATCTTCATCACCATCACCATCATCATCAATGCCTTCATCATCATCACCATCTTCATCATCATCACCATCTTTGTCATCATTGTCATCTCTAGGTCCCTCATCACCGTCGCCACCATCATCCACCATCTCCACCATCTCCATCACCATCGCCATCATCATCAACGCCTTCATCATCATAACCATCTTCATCATCATTGTCATCTCTAGGTTCCATCATCATTGTCATCTCTAGGTCCCTCATCACCATTGCCACCATCATCACCATCTCCATCATCTTCATCATCTTCATCATCATCAACATCATCATCATCTTCATCATCACCAACATCTCCATCATCATCCTCATCATCATCATCTTCATCACCATCGCCATCATCATCAACGCCTTCATCATCATTACCATCTTCATCATCATCACCATCTTCGTCATCATTGTCATCTCTAGGTCCCCTCATCACCGTCGCCACCATCATCACCATCTCCATCACCATTGCCATCATCATCAACGCCTTCATCATCATCACCATCTTCATCATCATTGTCATCTCTAGGTTCCATCATCATTGTCATGTCTAGGTCCCTTATCACCATCACCAACACCATCATCATCAACATATTGGTCATCATCACCATCTTCGTCATCATCATTAACTCTAACTCTAACCCTAATTCAATTTCCTTCTATAACTCTAGCCCTAACCCTCACCCAAAACCCTAGCACTAAACCATCTCCTTCATCACCACCATCACCATCACCATCGCCATCACCATCATCATCATCATCATCACCATCTTCATCATCATCATTAACTCTAACTCTAACCCTAACTCAATATCCTTCTATAACTCTAGCCCTAACCCTCACCCAAACCCTAGCACTAAAACATCTTCTTCACCATCACCAAAACCATCACCATCACCATCGCCATCACCATCATCATAAACGCCTTCGTCAGCATCACCATCTTTGGTATCATCATTAACTCTAACTCTAACCGATGGAATCCGAGTTCGCTCACCGGTTTGGGTTCCGTGGTTGCGGAGCAAATGCCCAAAGTGTCCCTGAATGGCCCCGGGGTGCCCAACTAGGATGCCCGTAGCACCCGAACCATGGCTCGGTTCGTGAATTCGTCGACTCCGGCGGGTCCGAGACGCCGGGTTTCAACTAGGGGACCCCCCAAAGCATGCCTCGAAGGCCTGAATGCGGTGCCAATGGGCCATCCCTGGAGTTAGGGTTTTTCCTCAGTGAAGGCCATTCCAAATTCACTCAAGGGGGGCATTTCTCGTCCAGAGGCCCCCGGGCATGCGTGGCCACTGTGGATAGATCCACTATGGCCACGTGGACCTGTGGGAGCCGATGGAATCCGAGTCCGCTCGCCGGTTTGGGTTCTGTGGCCACGGAGCAAATGCCCAAAGTGTCCTTGAATGGCCTCGGGGTGCCCGACTAGGATGCCCGTAGCACCCGAACCATGGCTCGGTTCATGAATCCGTCGATTTCGATGGGTCCGGGACGCTGGGCTTTAGTTGAGGGACCCCACATAGTGTGCCTCGAAAGCCCGGAAGTGGTGCCAATGGGCCATCCCCGGAGCTAGGGTTTTGCTGAGTGAAGGCCATTCCAATTTCGCTCAAGGGGACTATTTCTTGTCTGGAGGCCCCCAGCCATGCGTGGCCACCGTGGACAGGTCCACTATGGCCATGTGGACCTGTGGGAGCCGACGAAATCCGAGTCCGCTCGCTGGTTTGGGTCCACTAAAATGGCCTCAAAACAAAGAAAATGTACTATAAAAAACAACCAATCACATTCTAGTAGATGACATCATCCCACTTGGTGAGGTGGCATTGCATGAGTTAAGAATGCTTATTTGTCAAATTTTCTATGGTGGATGAAAACACATAGTTAACCAAGGTAGTGGTGTAAGTACTTTTAAGTAATAAAGTAAAGTAGTCATAATGATAGTATTTTCATAAAATAATATTATTGTCATTTTCAAGTAAAATACTCATAATGAATGTCTTTTCACACTTTTTCATAAAATAATATTATTGTCATTTTCAAGTGAAGTACTCTTAATTCATAAAGAAAGTCCTTTCACATTTTTTTATAAAATAATATATTATCATTTTTATGTTTTTAATTTTAAATTATATATTCACTCCATTCTATTTAATAACATAATGTCAAACTAATAAAGAATAATAATAGATTTAATAAATAATAATAATGCAATGTGGATTATAATAATATTATTAACATTTTACATGTAAATAAATTCTCAATTAATATACATTATATTAAATTCATGAGAAAAGTACTAAATATAAAAAGTCAACATAAAATTAAAAAAATAGCTCTTAAAAATATTTTTTATTATTTAATTTCATTTGCAAGTTCAAGACAAATAAATGCTGAAGGACAATAATTTTTTGGGAATTTACAATGAATCTTAGTCACATCAATGTAGACTTATTTTATTAATTTTATTTCTAGTGAATTTTGAAAAGCAACTCAACCATGGTTATTTATATTGTGCATAGAAAATAGTGTGGGAGGTGACTTGTCATATATACCTACCCCATAAAACCCCCAATTCATAATATTTTAATATATCTCATATTTTTGTAGTACATCTCTTAGGAGGCCATTTTTTGACCTCAAAATCTCTCTAATGCAAATTCACTCAAGGGGGCCATTTCTTGTCTGGAGGCCCCTGGGCATGCATGGCCACTGTGGACAGGTCCACTATGGCCATGTGGACCTGTGGGAGCCAACGGAATCCGAGTTCGCTCATCGGTTTGGGTTCTGTGGCCGCAGAGCAAATGCCCAAAGTGTCCTTGAATGGCCCCAGGGTGCCCGACTAGGATGCCCATCGAACCCGAACCGTGGCTCGGTTCGCGAATCCGTCCACTCCGGTGGGTCTGAGACGTCGGGTTTCAGCTAGGGGACCCCCCAAAGCGTGCCTCGAAGGCTCGAAAGCGGTGCCAATGGGCCATCCCTAGAGCTAGGGTTTTGCTCAGTGAAGGCCATTCCAAATTCGCTCAAGGGGGCCATTTCTCATCTGGAGGCCCCCGGGTGTACGTGGCCACCATGGACCTATGGGAGCTGATGGAATTCGAGTCCGCTCGCCGATTTGGGTTTCGTGGCCGTGGAGCAAATGCCCAAAGTGTCCCTGAATGGCCCCGGGGTGCACGACTAGGATGCCCGTAGCACTCGAACCGTGGCTCGGTTCACAAATCCCTCGATTCCGGTGGGTCCGGGACGTTGGGTTTCAGCTAGGGGACCCCACACACCGTGCCTCGAAGGCCCGGAAGCAGTGCCAATAAGCCATCCCCAGAGCTAGGGTTTTGCTTAGTGAAGGCCATTCCAAATTCGTTCAAGGGGGCCATTTCTTGTCTAGAGGACCCCGGGCATGCGTGGCCACCGTGGACAGGTCCACTATGGCCATGTGGACCTGTGGGAGCCGACAAAATTCAAGTTCACTCGTCGGTTTGGGTTTCGTGGCCACGGAGCAAATGCCCAAAGTGTCCCTGAATGGCCCCGGGGTGCTCGACTAGGATGCCCATAGCACCTGAATCGTTGCTTGGTTCGCAAATCCATCGACTCAGATGGGTCCGGGACGCCGGGTTTTAGCTAGAGGACCCCACACAACATGCCTCGAAGACCCGGAAGCAGTGCCAATGGGCCATCCTTGGAAGCGGTGCCAATGGGCCATCACTGAGCAAAACCCTAACTCCGGAGATGACCCATTGGCACCGCTTTCAGGACTTCAAGGCATGCTTTGGGGGGTCCCTTAGTTGAAACCCAACGTCCTGGACCCACCAAAGTCAATGGATTCGCGAACCGAGCCATGGTTCGGGTGCTACGGACATCCTAGTCGAGCACCCTGGGGTCATTCAGGGACACTTTGGGCATTGCTCCGCGGCCACGAAACCCAAACCAGCGAGCGGACTCGAATTTCGTTGGCTCCCATAGGTCCACATGGCCATAGTGGACCTATCCACGGTGGCCACGCATGCTCGGGGGCCTCCGGACAAGAAATGGCCCCCTTGAGCGAATTTGGAATGACCTTCACTAAGCAAAACCCTAGCTCCGGGGATGGCCCATTGGCACCGCTTGCGGGCCTTCAAGGCATGCTTTGGGGGGTCCTATAATTGAAACCCGACGTCCTGGACCCACCGGAGTCGATGGATTCGCGAACCGAGCCACGGTTCTAGTGCTACGGGCATCCTAGTCAGGCACCCCGGGGCCATTTAGGGACACTTTGGGCATTTGCTCCGCGGCCACGGAACCCAAACCGGTGAGCGGAATCAGATTCTGTTGGCTCCCACAGGTCCACGTGGCCATAGTGGACTTGTCCACAGTGGCCACGCACGTCCGGGGGCCTCCTGACGAGAAATGGCCCCCTTGAGCGAATTTGGAATGGACTTCACTGAGCAAAACCCTAGCTCCAGGGATGGCCCATTGGCACCGCTTCCAGGCCTTCGAGGCATGCTTTGGGGGGTCCCCTAGCTGAAACCCTGGGGCCATTCTAGTGGTGATAACAAGTTTACTGTCTGTTGAGTCAGATACTACATCCAGGAGCCGCTCAACAAACTTTGAGATAGAAAGCTCTGTAATTTTAGGATACTGATTTAACCAATCATACAATTTCTCAGCTTCTCGAGGATCTAAATTTATAATTTCCTTCTTGGTAGATTCAGGCATTTTCGAGGATCTAAATTTATAATTTCCTTCTGGGTAGATTTAGGCATGGAATAATATTTGCCTGCACTTCCAAGCTCCCGAGACCATTTGGTTAGCCATAATATGTGCAACTCCTTTGACGAAAGATAAATTCTGGTGTGGACGGCAACATTTGATACACTAGCCAAATCTATGTTGTTGGAAGAACTTAGATATTTCAACAAAGGAGCGTTTTGCAGGTGACTTGAAAATCCCTTCCATTTTTCAGCAATAAAAGCTAATGATACCTACAGTTGCCATATTTCCTTCTGTCAACCGCTTTTTCATCGAAAAAAGCTAATGTAATAGCCCATTTCTCAACATCTTTCCTCTGCTCAACCCTACACTCGTTTTCCACGGGAAACCGCTGCCTCCACATGTAATAACTACATTGTTTTGTCGAAAATTGATCTTCTTCTACTAACAAATGCAAAATGAAGGATTCATTGTCATTGCTACGAGAAGTTCTAAGGTCAGTTCCTCGTAAAACACAGGTTGTATAAATTCTATTAAGATCTATATGTTCCAACCAGAACCTCCCTAGACACACTTGCAGGACTCCTCGGAACCAGGTTTTGCTACACGATTGAAGTTCTATGCCCCGACAAGTATCCAGTGGGTGTCCTTGAAGGCCTTTTGGATGCGACACGGAATGAGCCATAGAATGACGACCGTGGCTCCGATCGGCAAACCGTCAGCTCCACTGGATTCAAGACATCAGGATAGTGCTAGGGGTGCCCCTTTCCTCTGGTCCCATGGTCCCAGTGTCACCTTGTAGGTCCATCTTGGAAACTAGGGTTTTTCTCAGTGAGGGAGTGTGCAATTTTTGTACATGGGGGTCAACTTTGCAAAATCTTCCCCTGGGAACTTGTGGCTAGCGTCCCTAGCTAGAACCTCTCTAGACACACTTGCAGGGCTCGCTAGAACCCGGTTTTGTTGCACGGTTGGAGTTCTATGCCTCCGGCAAGTGTCCCTGAAGGCCTTTCGGATGCGAGACGGAGCAAGCCATAGAACGACGACCGTGGCTCCGATCAACAAACCGTCGAATCCGTTGGATTCAGGGCGTCGGGATAGTGCTAGGGGTGCCCCTCCCCTCCGGTCCCGTGGCCTGGGTGTCACCTTGTAGGTCCATCTTGGAAACTAGAGTTTTGCTCAGTGAGGGGGTGTGCAATTTTTGCACACGGGAGTCAACTTTGCAAAATCCTCCCCGGGGAACTTGTGGCTAGGGTCCCCAGCCAGAACCTCCCTAGACACACTTGCAGAACTCGCCAGAAACCATTTTTGTTGCACGATTGGAGTTCTATGCCTCCGGCAGGTATCCAGTAGGTGTCCTTGAAGGCCTTTCGGATGCGAGACGGAGTGAGCCATAGAACGACGAACATGGCTCCGATCGATGAACCATCGACTCCATTGGATTCAGGATGTCGGGATAGTGCTAGGGGTGCCCCTCCCCTCTGGTCCCGTGGCTCGGGTGTCACCTTGTAGGTCCATCTTGGAAACTAGGGTTTGGCTCAGTGAGGGAGTGTGCAATTTTTGCACAGGGGGTCAACTTTGCAAAATCCTCCCTCGGGCACTTGTGGCTAGTGTCCCCATCCAGAACCTCCCTATACACACTTGCAGGACTCACCAGAACCCGGTTCTGTTGCACGGTTGGAGTTCTATGCCTCCGTCAGGTATCCAACAGGTGTCCCTGAAGGCCTTTCGGATGTGAGACGGAGTGATCCATAGAACGAAAACCGTGGCTCCGATCGACGAACCGTCGACTCCGTTGGATTCAGGACGTTGGGATAGTGCTAGGGATGCCCCTCCCCTCCGGTCCCATGGCCCGGGTGTCACCTTGTAGGTCCATCTTGGAAACTAGGGTTTTGCTCAGTGAGGGAGTGTGCAATTTTTGCACATGGGGGTCAACTTTGCAAAATCCTCCCCCGGGCACTTGTGGCTAGTGGCTAACTGATGAAGGCAGAGATGGTGATGGCGATGGTAATGAAGATGATGATTATGAAGATTGTGATGATGATGGAGATGGCGATGAGGGACCTAGAGATGACCACGATGACAAAGATGGCGATGATGATGAAGATGGTGACGAGGGACCTAGAGATGACAATGATGATGAAGATGGTGATGATGATGAAGATGGTGGTGATGGTGAAGGCGTTGATGATGATGGTGATGGTGATGAAGATGATGATGATGATGACGAAGAAGATGATGATGATTGAAGAAGATGATGATGATGATGGAGATGATGTATCTAAGTGGTTTTCTATAGGAATCAAGCATCAATCTTCAACCATAAATGAGCATGTTTTAAAATAAATTGTTAGGATACATATCCAAGAGTCTAGAATATCTCTATGCATTTGACCATCAAATTTGCTCAAGGAGATGATGAAGTAGCTTAGGACAATATGGAATTTGTTGCATCAGATGAACCACATAGATATTCACATAAATCATAACTTAATCATAACTCATGTACATCAAATAAACGATATAAGATAACGATATCAAATTCCTATCTAACATGAATAACATTGATCATGCATGAATAAACAATCACATGGCTATAAATCATAACTTAATCATAACTCAAACATCAAATAAATGATATAAGATAACGATATCAAATAAACTATCTAACATGAATAAGTTTGGACATGCATGAATAAACAATCACATCATTACTATACTATGTACTTCAATCAATTAGGCCTTTTGGATCCTCTTGGTTTTTTATTGTCTCAAACAACCTCTCGTGCTCTGCATGAGGTAGTAAGTAGCGTACCTTGTTTGATGACTTTGTTGACATTGTTTGTAGTTGTATGTTTGTACCAACGATCAAGTGCGTAAAGTGATACACTCGCGACCCTGGTCTATAATCCATGTATGTGTAGCCATTGCTCTTTGGTCCCTTTCCATCCATTGTAAGATATTCCCACTGAACAACCATCGAGCCAGTTGGAAAGGTAATTCCTTCACTATCCGTTAATGATGCGAGGAGGGTTTGCTTCCCCTGGATGCATTGTGCCAACCAATAATTCGTCCCAATTGCACTATCTATCAGGGCGACAACTGCGTAGATGTGTCCTGCAAAGATGCATTTTACGGTCATATTCCAACAAGTAGTGGTTTGATAACTTGGATAATTACATCTAAACAAGGAGGGAACCGGGATATGCATGCAAAAATGTTTACCTGGCTGTACTAGATCAGATATATGATCATATTCATTCGAAATAGAGAACTGGCCTTCCTCTAACTGGATTGTTTCAACAACTACACATGGGTCCACTGCAAGTGATACATGATCCCATTCATCAACCCAATCCATTGATTTGCATTCATCCCATTCAAAACTGCTGCAAGGCCCACAAAAGCAAGCAAGTTTTCGCATCCATATTTCAAATAAGGGGTTGTTTGAGCTTCGAACCGAATGAAATCCATGAGTTCCTTGCACAGTATTGCAACTATAAGAACACGATCGGTCTATATCAACTACATGCTAGAAATTTCTGACAACATGTCCTCTACCTGTTGGTATGTGTTGCTCTGTGGTTTGATCTGACATTTTTGTAGAGCACCATTGAACTATGGTTTCTGCATCCCGAATATGAGGGTTTCTCGTGCACCTCATCTCTTCCCTTTGTAGGGTAGTTTTGAGACATGCCCTAGCACCGTCATGCTCTCCCTTTCCATGAACGGTCTCAAAATAGTTCCACACATGCATCACATCACAAGTCTTGTGCAAAATACTCAACCATTGGAATACATGTGCATTTTTGAACTGGCCTGCACAACCATCTGACCATATCCAATGCCGATCCATCTGTATACCTCTCTCCTTCAGCTTATCATAGAAAATTTTGAAGCAATGTTGCACGTAATGCAGGTCATGGCACCTGTCATCACTGATGTAGAAGTTGGTCTCTTTCAATATTATCCTCCTATCGTTGCTGCTCTCTGGCGCATGCTTATACGTGATATGGACGATTATGCTAACTTGGTCTGAATGGTAGTATTGAATTTGAATCTCATTCTGTGGCTGCAGGGTGTAGTTTTCAGCAAAGTCCACAACCAACAATATTGTGCCATTGGGGAAGTTGTCCCTGCACTGTCTGTATTGTTCATCCTGCCATCGTGCTACATGGACATGTTATACATACTGCTCGGTCTTTTGGTAGAATTCCTTCATGAAATTGCAAATTTGTACCTGGTGCCACAAAACCCAGGGCATTAATACAACATGACATTTTCAATGTGAATATATATGTACAAATTCAACATGTACAGTATGAAAGTATGCAAACTTAGATTACCCATGACTTCACCAATGCAATTTTTTTGCTTTCCTTCGAACTATCTACTTGATATGTTATGTACTAGAAGTTTTGCATTTCTATTGACATCCTCCCAAATGTGTGCTCCATGGTTGCGTGGATGTAGGGGCTCAATAATGCAAATCCACTGCAACTGGAACACGTCCCATATAAACATGATCTTTTATAATATTTGTGTCCTTCAGGTCTTGGACACATTATGCTATGTGTAAATTCTCTGGATGCATTCGGTGGTTGTAACGATGGGAAATCCTGCACAATGTAGTATGCAAATCACAAAATATATGTCTATATGTATCATAAAAGTACTCAAATTCTACATGGTATCTACAACAACATGTATTGCGATCATTGCAAATTTTAACATACTAGGGTTTGCATTTTTCAAAGGACCTTTGGCCCAAGTTCAATTGTGTGTGCTCATTCTTGAACCTCTCATAGAGTTTTGTTTGTGTCATGTCAAGGAAGTGCTTGACATGGGGTTCACCCCCCCTAACACCTTTTCTCAACTTTTAAACATCTCTTTGATTCGATGATGGTCTAGTGTTATCATGCCAAAACTTCTGCACTAGTTCTTTAACAACATTAATGAGCTTCATGTCCAAACGAGGTAACGTACCAACAAAGGCCCAACAATCTTTTTGGCCTCGGGTCTCAAGTTTTTCTCTAATGGAAGAATACTTTTGAAGAGTCTTTCTGTCTACTTTAAATATTTTACATGTGTGTGATAGTAGGCGACGTTGCCTTGTGGATTTGTCTACAATCGATTCCGACAATACACGATGGGCCGCATTAAAATATTTTGTACGAGAAGTTTTTCCAATCAAATTAAATGCAGATTGTAGATTTCTAACAACATGATTGTTGACATCTGAACTTCTAACTACCTTTATGCTCAAAATTCTCCTAACATTCGCTAGACAATGTGATTTTAACAAAGCAAGAAACAATTGACATTTTGCTGCATCGGTTTTGGATTCAAAAAATTCTTTCATTATCTTGCTACAATGGAAATCAATAGTGCGTTTGGGCATATTACTTTCAAGTCCTGAAAATGAACTTTCATCCACATGAATACGTCTGGGAGTTCTTCGTCGTCCACTTGATAGTTGAGGCAAGGAAGTCGGTAAGGAAGTAGGAGTCCCGTCAACGGCTTGTTGTGGCCCTTCATTCACAACTTGATCCTGCAAGGGAGTGTGTTCTGCATGTGTGTGCTCTTCTTGGGGAGGTTTCCAATTAAGAACTTGTTCAACGTCCATCCCTTCATACTCGACATCAGGCAAGATTTGATTGGCTTCAACCACTTTGTCATTGATTTTTGATGGATCTAAGGCACTAACATTTTGCTTTCTATGGTTTTGCATGTACAATATGGCCTTTTCTTTTATCTCATGGGCCTTTTCAGGGGGCAGCGCCGTCCTTCTAGACTTTCTTTTATTATTACGTCTGTTGCCCATATTCAATGCGTTTAAAAAAAAAAAAAAACATCACCCCTGCAAGAATGAACAACAAATAAGATATTAAAGCTCGATGTGCACATGATTATTAAAGCTCGATGTAGCAATTGATTATGTACAACAACATCTAGTGCGAATGTTTTCATATAATCTTAAAAGCTATTGGGAATGCCCTACATATACCTGCAATGACACCTCTAGGAACTTGGTAGGATGGTATTGGATGGTATTGAATGGTGGTATGGGATGTTAGTAGGAGCAACTTGCCTATGAGGGAAAATAGCCCCAAAAGACTAAGAGTTTTCAATTCTCTAGGTGTTTGTGTGAGTTGTTGTAGTGAAACCATGAGGAATTCAACAAATTTTTGTCTACTAGATGGAAGAATGTGATTATGAAATGTTATTGGTGGTGATGCAAGTAATTTTTTTTTATTATCTTCATGAAAGGTTGAAAGCATTGCTTGGTGCATTTTGTAGTTTTTTTTTGGTAAGATGTTTTTATTGTCTATGTTGAAGATTAAGAAAACTAAAATAGATCTATCATACAATTCATGAGGAAAAACCAAAATAGATGCCATTCAAACAAGTGAATGAAGACTAAACTACATTTAACAAGATAAAATTATCACCATACCTCAAGGATTATGATTGCTCTTTGCCTCAAATGTCAAATGCTCTTTTGATGTGTCCACTATATGTAAGAAGACTTCATGTGTGTCCAAGCAGCATGAGAATTCAATCCAAGGTGCCAAATAGAGTCCAGCTGTTGTGTATTCACTCGATTGATCCAAATAGAGCCCAAGAGGTGTGTATTCAATCCGAGGAGCCAAAATAGAGCCCAAAATGTTGTGTATTCTATCGAAATGGTCAAGGAAGCACCAATTGGTGTATGAATTCAATCTACCATTTAAATGCTTGTCGGACTGTGCGTGAAACCAGTGAAGAGAATGCAAAAATGAGAAAAAAATTGCGGGAGAAAGAATGCGGGTGATTTTCTAAATTTTATCTTCAACAGGGACGTGCACATGCATATAGCGCGCACGCGCATCTAGCGTGTACGCGTCCATTCTGAATGTTGTATTGTTTGGTGGGTAACGTTCAGTGCATTTATTACCCAAGAGATATAAATGTGTCGGGTTATTCCTAGAGCCCCTCCCCATAAAGAGGCCCTCCCCCATAAAAGACTTTAGGACCTCTTCTAACCCATAATCCCTATGTGCATTTAAGTGCTTCTAGGTGTTTAGGGGTTTAGGGGTATATTTACAAATATGTATTTTAATTTCAAAACATTCATTTAATTTTGAACTATAAACATATGTATTACATCAAGAATAATGCTTCTAGGTGGATGATGATGATGATGATGATGGTGATGAAGACGGTGATGATGACTAATGGAGATGATGATGATGATGATGTTGATGATGATGATCATGACGAATATGCAACACATCATCCTCATCATCCTCATCATCTTCATCCTCATCTTCTTCATCATCATATTCATCATCATCCACAACATGGTCATCATCACCATCTTCATAGTCATCATCATCATCATCATTGTGAGGACGAGGATGATGATGGTGATGATGACGACGATGGTGGATGATGATGAATATGAGTACGATGATGATGAAGATGATGATGATGATGACGAATATGATCATCATCAAAATCATCATATTCGTCATCATCATCTTCACTAGTCATCATCATCACCATCGTCATCATATGATCATGGTCACGATCATCACTGTCTTTAGTCATCTTCATCTTCGTCATCTCCATATTCCTTCTAATCATCATCATCATTGACATATTCATCATCATCTTTGTATCATCATCATCATCATTGACATCTTCGTATCATAATCATCATCATCATTGACATCTCATATCACCATCATCGACGAAGATGATGATGATGATGATGATGATGAATATGAGTACGATGATGATGATGACTAATTTGGAGATGATGATGATGATGATGACGATGATGATGATGGTGAAGATGATGAGGAATATGCAGCACATCATCATCATCTGCCTCCTCATCAACACCATGATCATCATCATCATCATCATCATCATTGTGAGGACACGGATGATGAAGATGATGATGATATGATGATGATGGATGATGATGAATACGAGTACAATGATGAAGATGGTGATGTTGATGACGAATATGATCATCATAATCATCAACAAAAACATCATATTCGTCGTCATACTCATCTTCATTAGTCATCATCATCACCATCTTCATCATCATCATCATTGTGGGGACGAGGATGATGATGATGGCAATGACGATGAAGATGGTGATGATGACTAATGGAGATGATGATGATGTTGATGATGAAGATGATGACGAATATGCAGCACATCATCCTTATCATCATGATCATCTTCATCATCATCTTCATCATCATCAACACCATGATCGTCATCATCAACTTCCTCCTCATCATCATCATCGTCATCATCATCATTGTGAGGATGCGGATGATGATGAGGATGATGATGAGGATGATGATGATGATGGTGATGATGGTGATGATGACGACGATGGTGGATGATGATGAGTATGAGTACGATGATGAAGAAGATGATGATGATGACAACGAGTATGATCATCATCAAAATCATCATATTCGTCATCATCATCTTCACTAGTCATCATAATCACCATCGTCATCATATGATCACTGTCTTCGTCATCACTGTCTTTAGTCATCTTCATCTTCCCCCTAATCATCATCATCATTGACATCTTTGTCATCATCATCATCATTGACATCTTCATATCATCATCATCATCATCATTTACATCTTCGTATCATAATCATTATCATCATTGACATCTTCGTATCATCATCGTCGACGAAGATGATGATGGTGGATCATGATGAATATGAGTACGATGATGATGATGAATAATTTATAGATGATGATGATGATGAAGATGATGAGAAATATGCAGCACATCATCATCATCTTCATCATCATCAATAACATGATCATCATCAACAATATGATCATCATCAAAATCATCATACTCGTCATCATCATCATCACTAGTCATCATCATCACCATCGTCATCATATGATCATGGTCACGATCATCACTGTCTTTAGTCATCTTCATCTTCATCATCATACTCGTCATCGCCATCTTCCTCCTAATCATCATCATCATTGACATCTTCGTCATCATCTTCGTATCATCATCATCATCATTGACATCTTCGTGTCATAATCATCATCATCATTGACATCTTCGTGTCATAATCATCATCATCATTGACATCTTCGTATCACCATCATCGACGAAGATGATGATGATGATGAATATGAGTACGATGATGATGATGACTAATTTGGAGATGATGATGATGATGATGACGATGATGATGATGGTGAAGATGATGAGGAATATGCAGCACATCATCATCATCTTCCTCATCATCAACACCATGATCGTCATCATCAACTTCCCCGTCATCATCATCATCATCATCATCATTGTGAGGACGTGGATGATGATGAGGATGATGAAGATGATGATGATATGATGATGGTGATGATGATAATGGATGATGATGAATATGAGTATGATGATGAAGATGATGATGTTAATGATGAATATGATCATCATCATCATCAACAAAAACATCATATTCGTCGTCATACTCATCTTCATTAGTCATCATCATCACCATCTTCATCATCATTATCATTGTGGGGACGGGGATGATGATGATGATGACAATGAAGATGAAGATGGTGATGATGACTAATGGAGATGATGATGATGTTGATGATGAAGATGATGACGAATATGCAGCACATCATCATGATCATCTTCATCATCATCTTCTTTTTCCAGTGATCTTCATCATCATCATCAACACCATGATCATGATTATCAACTTCATCATCACCATCATCATCATCATTGTGAGTACAAGGATGATGATGATGATGATGATGATGATCATGGTGATGGTGATGATGATGACGATGGTGGATAATGATGAATATGAGTATGATGATGGAGATGATGATGATGATGATGATGATGAATATGATCATCATCAAAATCATCATATTCGTCATCATCATATTCATTAGTCATCATCATCACCATCATCATCATCAACATTGTCCTCATCATCATCATCGTTGTCATATGATCGTGGTCACGATCATCAATGTCTTCATCATCATAATTTAGTCATCTTCATCTTCGTCATCATACTCGTCATTGCCATCTTCCTCATAATCATCATCATCATCGACATCTTCGTCATCATATTCGTATCATCATCATCATCATTGACATCTTCGTATCATAATCATCATCATCATTGACATCTTCGTATCATCGTCGTCGACGAAGATGATGATGAATATGAGTACGATGATGATGATGTTGAAGATGATGAGGAATATGCAGCACATCATCATCATATTCATCATCATCAACAACATGATCATCATCATCAACTTCCTCATCATGATCATCATCATCATCATTGTGAGGACGCGGATGATGATGAGGATGATGAAGATGATGATGATATGATGATGATGATGATGATGATGGTGGTGGTGGATGATGATGAATACGAGTACAACGAATATGATCATCATGACCATCAAAATCATCATATTCGTCATCATCATCTTCATTAGTCACCATCATCGCCATCTTCGTCATCCTCACCATCATCATCATCATCATATGATCATGGTCACAATCATCATTGTCTTCGTCATCTTCATCATCCTCATCATACTCATCATCGCCACCTTCATCATCATCTTCCTATCGTGATGATGATGATGACGACGAAGATCTTGTTGATGAGGAAGAGGGTGATGACAAAGATGACGATGATGATGATGGTGGTGGTGGTGGATGATGATGAATATGAGTACGATGATGAAGATGATGATGATGTTGATGGTCATCGTACTCATCATCATCTTCATCATCATCAACATCAATGGTGATGATGATGATGATAATGATGATGTTGATCTAACGTTGACGATCAAGATGATGACCTAGATGTTGATGATGAGGAGGAAGAAGAGGGTGGTGACGATGATGATGATGGTGTTGATGATGACGACGACGATGATGATGATGATGATGAAGATGATGATGATGGTGATGGTTATGAGGATGAAGAAGATGATGATGATGGAGATGAAGATGTTGATGATGATGACGATGGTGATGAAGATGATGATGATGTTGATGAAGAAGATGGTGATGATGAAGAAGATGACGATGATGGAGATGTTGATGAGGAAGTGGGAGATGACAATGATGATGATGATGTCGATGATGATGGTGATGATGATGATTAAGATGATGATGATGATGATGATGATTATGATGATGATGATGATCATCTTCATCACCATCATGATCATGATCATCATCTTCATCACCATCATCATCATCTTCATCACCATCATGATCATCATCCTCATCACCATCATCACCACCATCATCTTCATCGTCATCTTTATCACCATTGTCACCATCATCTCATCATCATCATCATCATCATCTTCATCACTAGTGTCACCATCATCTCATCATCATCATCATCATCATCAACATCTTCATCATCATTTTCATCTCCCCCTTCCTCATCAACATCTTAATCATCATTGTCATCTCCCCCTTCCTCATCAACATCTCCATCATCTCCATCATCGTCATCTTCTTCATCATCACATCTTCATCAACTTTATGTATCCTCGTGGCAAAGGAAATTACATGAACGCGTACGTGTGCGCGCTTTTATGGACATGTGTGCGTACTTACGCGTGTGCGCCTCTTTGCATGCACGCGTGTATGAATTCAAATTGTTTTTGGTGCCCTTGCAGGCTTGGAATTAGCTTCGGACTGCACCTTTAGGCTCGGTCTGATTTATCTATGATTTATGGCAGAACACATCAAACGCTGCAACTTCCTGTTTTTCACAGCTAGTTCTGCATAAGCTCCACGAGTGCACTGCAGATGAAATTGCACACACTTGTCGAGCTCTGTGTGCAGATTCCAAATATATAATTTTTTAATAGATATGTTGTTGTTTTCTATTTTTAATTCATTTTAAACTGCACTCATGTCAAATTCGTAAAAAAATAGGTCGTTTATTTGGCCTATAACTTTTGATTGGCTTACCTATTTCGAAAACGGAAAAGAACCCACATAAGAGCACGAAAATACATACAACCTAAAAAAAAATGCATTTTGATTATTTTTAGACCATGATATGGTGGCTCGACAATTGACCATGTCGTTTTAGGGATTCACTGACTTCGGTAATTTAAAAAAATATAAATTTGACTTTTAAAATTTTGGAAAAATAGCCCCTCACAAGATTTTTCTGTTTCCTACGTCTCTACATATTTTTTTTTCTCGTAAATTGAAAATTTACATAGCAAACAGGCGGGTCAACAAAAACATGTGCATTATGTTTTAGAAAAAAAATAACATACCAATCTTCGAATAATGAGATTTTGGGGTGGTTATACCACTTTTCCATAAATAAAAATTATATACTCCGGAAGGTCATCCGTTTTTCTACGTTTCATCTTTTTACACCTAATCGGAAAAAGTTTTGTAGGTACCTCTAATAATTGATTTTAATGATAATATTTCTGTTTTTCCAGAATGTCATTGCAACTGACGTGTCATAATTGGGTATCATTACCTTGCACCAACCCAATTGTATTGTGGTTTGATTATCACAATGAATAGTTGTAGATGTTGTTTGAGGATGATTAAGTTCAGCAAGGATACATATTAGCCTTGAGTTGTTGCAACCTTTATATTAAGCTGTTGTTGATGATAAAGAAATTGTACCTTGTTTCTTGTTGTACTACATAAAATTGCTCCCAAATCAATTTGAAAAGCATATCCAGCAGTTGATCTTTTGTCTTCAACATCTCTTTCCCAATTATAGCCTGTGTACCCAGCTAGTTGAACCTTTCCACCATATTGATAGTCAAGTCCAAGATGATATGTTCGTTTAATGTATCTAAGGATTCTTTTAGCTTCCTTCCAATGTTCAATACCCATTCGAACTGCATATGCAATAGCTGGTTTAGTGGTTGTTAGATAGAGAAGACTTCCCACTAGTTGTATATATAGTGTACCATCAATTTTTTAGAAATAGAGTTACTTCTCAACTTGACCCATGTATTAATTGGAGTGGGAGATTCCTTGCAGTTCTCCATCTTAAACTTATTTAGTAGATCAAGTGCATGCTTTGGTTGTGATAGAAGAATCTTGTCTTTCTCTAGCCAAACCTAAATGCCGAGAAAATAATGTAACACCCCCAAATATGTAATATCAAACACCTTCTTTAACTGCCCCTTGTAGTCATATACATGACTTACATTGCTTCTTGTAATTCTCAAGTCATTTACATATAGGACCATAATTATGATATCGTGCCATTATAATTTTTGACATAAAGATCATGATCACAAGGAATTCTCTTGAATCCTTTCTTCAAGAAATGCTCATTGATTTTGGAGTGCCAAGCTCTTAGAGCTTGCTTCAATCCATACAAAGGCTTCTTTAACTTACAAACAAGATTTTCTTGGACGATTTTTCTAAAAATAGGGGGTAACTAACACCTATTTCATTAAATCTAGAAAAATTCTATTACAAGGACTTCTATGACATTGAATTTTTTTGTAAATATTTTATTTATTTCATTTAATTTGTAAAAATTATGCATTAAAGAAATATTCCATTAAAATTGGAAAAACTAATCCTAGAAAGAATGTTTTTATTGATCACAAATTTTATTTACTCCAACTGTTTTTAATATACAATCATAAAAAATGAAATGTTGTATCATTTATAACTAGTTCGGTATGCCATAAATTAGGAGGAGTATATGAAAATCTGTAATTTGTTGAATCGTGAGAAAAAATATTCATGAAGATATAAAATGTAGGATTAATGAAGTTAAGTTGCACACATAATTGCATGTTTTATTACAAGAAGATCTCTATCTATATTTGAAGTGAACAAAGTATCATATTAAATATTTTCATTGTTAAATAACATATTATAATATAGCATGATTGGAAGGAAATCACAATATTAAATTAAAATAAAATAAATTATAAGAAATGTATTGATGTCACCAAATAATAACTATAAATTCGTCAAAATTGGGATAGTTGTTAGGTACAACATTATACATACACAATGAAAGTGTGAAGAAATCGAATTAAGAAATCATGGCCGAGAATTACTTTCACCAAAAGGCAAAGAAAATGATAAGATTTTTAAATGTCGAAGAAATAGATGTTGAAACATATTTTTCAAATCTTTTAGTTGAACTTTATATATGACCCCATGCTCTTTTGAATTTATTTATGGCACATATCGAATGAGTCTAAATAGTCCACTTAGTACTCATTATCAATTAATTATATGGTTTTACATTGTATTATATTCCAAAAATTACATACTACATTTATACATTCATTTAATGCATATAAGAAGATAAAAGATAGAACATATCTCGTGCTTTGTTGGCCTGTAAGAGATTATTTCAGTTAATCATAATTGAGTTAGTAATACAAACTTACAAAAAAATGAATTGAGAAATCAAATTTCTTATAGTTCAATGTCACTCACTTATGACCAATCACGTACTACCCTTAATACCACTTAGCACTCATTAGCAATAAAAATTACATACTCCATTGATAAACTCCTCTTATTAATGAATATACGCAAATACAAGTCAATAATTTATTTCATGCCTTGTTGGCTTATATGAGATTATTGCAATTATAAACTATTAACTTAAGAATACACATTTACAAAACTTTGTGCGTGCCTTGTTGGCTTTTATGAGATGATTTTAATTACAAATATTTGATTTAAGAACGCAAATTAAAAAAATATTTTGAATGGGAAAATCAAGTGGTGTAATGCAAAAAAATGTCAAACTTAAGGCAATCATAAATAATATTTTTTTTTGACACAAGCGGTTAGTTTTTGTATTAAAGGGGTGGCAGAGCCACAAGCAAAATTACAACTTCAAAGTCTGTAAACTAACTATCCTGGAAACTGTTTAAAGCAATAGATGCTTGTGATTATACATATTCAGGACTTTTAGGAAAGCATATGCCTGTGTATTAACAAAAATAGGTCTTTCTAGGAATAGACATACAAAAAACAGCAGGGTTGGAAGACAGACTGGTGGCGTCGGTGTTAATCCCTTGAGGAGCGATTGCCTTCTTCTGAGACCTTGCCTGCGTCTTCACGCAGCTTCACCAGAACTCCTTCCATCTTGTCGAGCCTTTTGTTCATGCTTTCGATGGCAGCGGTTACCCTCGTCTCCAGCATTTCAAGAGCTTCTGCAAACTCTGCTCTCGAACTTCCAATTTCGTCCTCCATTCTATCCAACCGGTGTCCTCCCTGCACATCTATTTGTCGCATGAACTCCCCCTGTCTTCGTACACGCCGGCGAAGGGTCCTAATGTCTGCTTCTAGTTCAAGGAGCGGGTCAGGGGATGACGCAGCTGAGTCCTCTGAGTGAGCCATTTTGTCCAGCGGGTTCCAATCGCTTTTCTGAGGAACCAGATTGCAGGAAGCGTAGAGCTCCCAATAGCTGTGCCAACCTGAGTCTACCTCCTTCAGCTTGGAAATGCCTCTCGAATTCAGGGATGGGCTGAGGGGCGCTTTGTGGGAGGTGCTGGAGTCATTTCTCTGTCCATAATGCGGATAGAGAGCCTTCAGGATGAGACGTGGCCCTTTTAACCACATGTTCATGCTCTTGCTTATGGTTCTCGTACAGTTCCATAAATGCCTTCGTTCATTACAGAGAGAGGGAGCCGCATGGTAATCAGTACCCCGAATGTCCATGTCACAGATCGCGGGCCCTGTGAGCCCAAAGCCTTTGGAAGTTATGGCACTTAAATCTCTGTGCTGATGTGAAATTGACTTCGCACGCTTGACGGGAGGAGGATGCGAGATTTTGGAAGTTATGGCACTTAAATCTCTGTGCTGAGGTGAAATTGACTTCGCACGCTTGACGGGAGGAGGATGCGAGATTTCCTTAGCATGGGAGATCTTTCTACGTAACTGCTCCAGTACGTCATCCGCAGGGACGAAGACGCCATCATTCTGAGGTGAGGTGAGCGCCCGTTCAGATGCGAGGAAGGAGGGGTGGCGCGGTTAGAAATGGCTATCACACTTGGAATTGCCACGTTGCGAGTGGAGAGAGTTCCCATCCGTCGCCTAGAAATCGTTCCACTTGTCATGAGGTTCCTGCCAACGAGTAGCTCCCAAATAAACGTCGAACCCATAATGTTACGGGATTGGATCCAGGACATGGTCGTTGTTGATTTTAAGAATCCCTTTTCCAAGGGGAATTGCTTCGTTTGCGGCATTGTCGGCCTGAGCATTGTTTTGGACCACACATCACTGAACATTTTCTCATAAAATTGTATCACACTACATTATTTGAATTTTGTTTCCAAGTGACAATGAGAGCTGTCCCATATGAATTCAAAGTCACTTGTATCAGTATTTGATTTTTCAACTACTTGTGGAATGTTTTTACATTGTATTTTATTCCAAAAAATACATCACATTTATACATTCATTTAATGCATACAAGAAGATAAAAGATAGAGCGTATCTCATGCTTTGTTGGCTATTATGAGATTATTTCAATTAATCGTAATTGAGTTAATAATACAAACTTACAAAAAAATGAAATGAGAAATCAAATTTCTTATAGTTCAATGTCACTCACTTATGACCAATCTCGTACTACCCTTAATACCACTTAGCACTCATTAGCAATTAATTTTGTGTTTTAAAACAATTGCAACTTCAATTATATGGGGTTTTATTTCAAAAATTACATATTGCATTGATAAACTCCTCATATTAATGAATATAGGCTAATAACAGTCAATAATTTATTTCATGTCCAGTTGGCTTATATGAGATTATTGCAATTATAAACTATTAACTTAAGAATACAAATTTACAATAAGTTATAGATTGGGAAATCAAATGCCTATACCTTTCAAAATCATTCATCTATGACTCATCATGCTTCAATCTAAATTCTAGTACACTTAGCACTCATTATCATTGAAGTAATATTTTTTGTAAGAAATGTGCTTTTATATAGACGGAGGTTTAATTCAAAATTTGTGTGTCACTTGTATTAATCGATATAGATCAATAAAACTAAAGAGAACTTCATTCCTTGTTGGCTTTTGTGAGATGATTTAAATTACAAATAATTGATTTAAGAGTATGTAATTTAAAAAATATTTTGAATAGAGAAATCAAGTGTTGTAATGCACTTGTATTAATACATATAGATAAATAAAACTAAAGAGAGTTTCTTGCACGCCTTGTTGGCTTTTATGAGATGATTTAAATTACAAATAGTTGATTTAAGAGCACAAATTTAGAAAATATTTTGAATGGGGAAATCAAGTGTTGTATGATGCAAAAACTTGTCAATCTAAAAGCAATCATAAATAATACTAATAATTGTATTTATATATCATTGTCAATTATCATCTATCTATAAAAGTTATAAAATCATACAAATTAATTCACTAAAAAATGTGTCCAACTTGTATTGAAATATTGCAATGTAATCGTCAACAAATTTCCATATAATAATATCTTCACTTAATACAAAGAACTCAATGTTCTATTGAACATTCGAATGTAGTTGCGTTTCTGTTTGATGCGATGAAGTGTCTTTAAAAAGGGGAATAGAACTTGCACAAGCCAAGTATCGTGTTCATGTCCTATATAAGCCTTTATTAAGATACAGTTTGACCGATATCCGAGGAATTGAGAGGTAGGCTTTGATGTATCTATTAGCAATACATTTGATTCTGTGTACTTATTTCCATATTGGGACCACACGTCGCTTAGCCTTTTCTCATAAAACCGTATCATACTACATGATTTGAATTTTGTTTGAAAGTGACAATGAGACCTATCCCATATGAATTGAAAGTCACTTGTATCAATATTTGATTTTTCAAGTACTTGTCGAATGTACTTGTTAGTAACATTTGATGTCCATATCGCAACATCATAATGTTTTAGGCAGTATTTTAATACTTCTAGTTGAAAAGGCCTACAAAAGTAGGATTTATCACCAAGCTCCCAATCTGGTTTTCTTTGAATTTGACAACTCGTATCATCTTTGGAATACGACGAGAAGAATACTCCTTCCATTTCAAAGATCAACAAGATCTTCCGACTGATATTAACTCCCATCTGCATTGCTGCCACATATATAACATTAACATATTTTCACTTCAAAACTTCATTGCTAAATGGCATCAAAACATATCCAATTTATTTCCACTCCCAAACAAACAACTTAATGAAAAAAATAAAAGTAATTTCAGTGGAATAGTTTTTTTATACAAACACATTCAACTACTACTCAAATAACTAATTTTAAGAATTGTAATGAGATAAACTACAATTTAAAAATATAATTACAATAGTCGAATTCATTTGAACTAATTATATGTTAATATCTACATACTACCTAAATTTTACAGTTTTTAAATTTAAATCAAGCAAACTATTTATATGTTCATTTTTACATACAACCTCATACGATATTTTAATTTTCAAGAAATTATAAGAAAAATTCATATAAGCACATTGCAATGAAATTCAAATCACAATTTAAAAATATAGTTACAATGGTCCAATTCAAACCAATTATATGTTAATTTATACCCACCACCTAGATTTACAATTTTTTAAATTTCAATTAAACAAGCTAATTATAGGTAATTTTTACATACAACCTGATATGATTTTCCATTTTTTTAATTTCTAAGAAATAAGAAAATTTCATATGATAACATTGAACTAACATTCAAATCACTGATTTGTAAGAGTTATAATGATCAATTAAGACGCAATTGATAAATAAACTGCAATTGCTCAAACATAGTAATTGTACGTTAATTTATACATACAACCTAATACAATTATTTAATTAATATGGAATACTACATTTTTATGCAAACACATAAGACTATTATTCAAATCACTAACTTTTTATAACTCAATATCTCAATATAAATAAACAAAATAATAATATGTTAATTTATAATAATGACACAACAACAATCCTTATATGTGTATTATGAAATAATAGACATTAAATTGATAATAAAATAAAACACAGTAATAACACATCACATGTAGAATTAAGTCATCAAATGTACAATGACCAAGAATTTATATCATAAACTTCAAGATTTTGTTTATAGAGGAAATGAATAACAGTCATCTTAATGTACTATTAAAAGTCATTGAAGATTCTTCAAAATATCTCGAACATCGAGTGCCTTGTACAATTTATTCAATAAGCTCCACAGATCAGCGATCAACCATTTATCCTCATTCTTTCCATCAAACGAAGGGGCAATAATCACATTTTCTTTGGGATTTTCTTTCTTTGTCTCCATTGAACAATCCACTAGAATAGTGTTAGTAGCATCATATTGAGAATACATTCTCCACACTTTTTTTCAGATGTTTTTTGTATATAACTTGTGTTGAATTATCAATGTCATTTTTTCCCTTTTGTTGTTTGCAATCTGAAGCAGTCCATGTAAACAAAAATTTAGCTTGTAATGTTTCTGAAACTAGTTTTTTCATAACTCTTGTTGTGTTTTGTTTCAAAGATGTCGTCCAAATTGCAATGTCAAGAGATTCATTTCTGGAACACATTTCAAGAAATGTTTTTGCATGTGGACGAAACCAAAATGATTTTTTCTCTATCGTGTAATCTGCGGCCCTTCCCATTTTCTCGATAAATTCTTTTTGTGATGCATCACCATCAACGCTCTGATAGAAAATGTTATTCAATTCAAAAATAACTAATTTCTTTTGACTTATAATAGCTGCAAAACAACAATGGATCATAGTAAATTCATTTTATTCATGCTACATAAATTATTATTAAAAAAAATTGTTGAAGAAATACACTCACTTTGAGTATTTTTTGTACTAGTTATTGATAAGCCACACTTCTCTTGTATTGTCTTCATAGAACCTAGAGCCAAAATAACAAACCTTCAATCGAATACCAATAATACTTCTTTAAATCAATTTTTTTTTTATAAGACATATTTTATGTTTAATTGAAAATAAGAGACATGTGAAGTACCTGATATGATATCATGTTCTTGACTATGGCTTTCTGTCACATTCCCTTGATCACTGTCTTTTTTCTCCTCGTTTGCTACTGTAATAAACATATGAAATGTTATAAAATGTATCAACGAATGAAATTCATTAAATAAATAGGCATAGAATCCAAAGAATCACTAGAGAAAGAACAAAACAAGTACAATACAACAAAAGAAACAAAATAAATTATGTACCTGGTATGGTATTTTCTTCGTCTTGTATTTGCATCTCGAAAACTTCTTCGACATTGTGCACACTATGTTGATCATTGCTTTGTTGCAAAGTGTCGTTGTTTTCTTTACAATTTCCGCCATTAGTAGTTATAGTAAACATCTTGTTAATGAAGATATATAAATAGCATAGAATCCAACGAATCACTAGAGAAAGAACAAAAAAAGTACAATACCTGGATATTCCAACAGCAATATATTAGACATTGGTTTTTGCAATTGGAAGGATTCTTGGTTAGTCAGCATGGTAGTCCTTTGTAACTCGTTTTCTACGACACATGCCATTCTTCTTCCATATGTACAGCAAGCCTGCTGTAAATTTTTCCCCGCATAAAGAGAAATAATCAAATTTAGATCACTATGTTGTTGATGCATTTGCAATAATTCTTCCCAGAATTCAAAATCTCTCTCTTTTTCATCAGATATGTCTCTAAAACTGTGAGAGTATATTGAGGCCTATAAACTTTTAGACTCTTCACTATAGAAATGTATAGTTAAAACTATATCATAACTATAGTTATTTTGTTCTTTATATTCATAAAGACCGGTAGCCATTTTATAGTTGACATTTGAGTCCTTGACAACAATCTCCAGAGCTTGGCATACATCCTTACAAGACCAAATTTCTACTAAGATAATCATAGTAAAATATTTCAACCCATTTTTTTCGATTAAAAATCGAAACAATTCAATATAGTGATCCTTAAGGAATGATTCATCTTTCAAAGCCAATGTATCCAACACAACAAAGTCAGTGTATAACATTGGTTGAAACAGACAAGGAAAAGAGTGCAAAAGTGTTGACAAGAGGCTAGGACCCCCATAATGACAACCGAATTCAAAACTGTTCTCAATTTCCTGTATATCTGTCGATGCATCAATTATTCTATCAAGGACCACACACGCTTGTGGAGAAAGGGACTCTATTTTTGTATTTCGTGATCCTTTTACATATTTACACCCTTCCATTGTCTTACAGAAGTTGGCAAATATGATATCAGTAATTCCATAATGCTCAAGAATATTGGATATTGTAAGAATCTTATCATTCAGATTCTTATCATGACTTTTGCAATATGTTACCATTGCCTCCAAAATTGTTCTTTTGGTTTTCAATTGTGAACAATAATCTTTCATTTTTATGGCATTGGTTGGATGGTTCACTGGAATAGAAAACCAGACAGTTCCATCCAATAGTTTATCTGCTACAGAACACATTTCTTCAGCGGTTAGTCCCTGAAGGGGACGGAAAGAACTTGATACCAAACTGTTCAGACTATTTGTCTTATAGTTTGGATCCTTAGGTTGGTTTGGAGAACACATTAATGTCCCTAGTTTGTAACAATTAAAAACAACTTCCCATTTATCCCAAGTAGTATCATCAAGATATAACAAGACATTTTTTTATAGCAAAGTTTGTTAGTGGACAATCGAAGAAAGAGCACAACATTTCATCATCAACCTGTTAAAAAATAACAAATATAAATTAGTAAGAATGTGATATCAAAAATAAAATAGCCATGAATTTAGTTATAACAATATAAACTAAGTGCAAAAAAAAAAAATTGCACACCTTGTCTTCAGCCGTCTTAGCATTCCCACATTTTTGTTTCTTTAATTTATTTGTGGCAATTAGGAATTGTCTTGCAGATCGCACAGAATCAATGAATGGAATTTTGAAGAACATTGTGTTTGCAGAATTTAACTGGCAGCAAATACGAATCACCACACTGGGATCAACTAATGGATCTAAGAATCGAGCATTACGTTCTTTGTACTTCTGTTTTGCCTCCCCAGATAGACTGAATTTAGGATTTGATAATATTTCTTTTGCTGCTTGAATGGTGTGTTGCCCATCAACTATCCAAAAATTGATGTTCTTGGCATTTATATCCATTTCATTCATGATTTTCACAGGGTTTCCAATCGGATCAGACTCTTTTTTGTCAAATGGAATCAGAAGAGCATCAGGCAATGATGCTTGAAATTTCTGTAGGAACGATTTTAATAATACTCAAACATTTAAATCATCCCGTGATCTCAATTTATATAACTTGGGTGCTTCTACACATCTTCGAACATCCACCTTCATGGTAAAAGAGCTTGAAAATAAATAACTGTCCTTGAAATTTTCATGGATTTCATCGCATTGGTCAGCAAGCTTCTCTATCTGAGAGTCTTCTTTTTGGGATTTTACAAACTCTGTAGTAGGCATGAACTCACTTTCTTTAATGCTCTGTTCTAGCTCAACTAAATATACCCTTCTCAAAGCAAGCATTTGAGCCTCGAGTTTATCATCTGGTATTTTATCAAGTAGTTTACCTCTTTGTTGCAAATAAATAAACACGGATGATGTTTTCTTACATCTCACAAAGCGATATTTCATAACGTTGGTAATACGTTGTACAAGATCATCACAACTCTTTAGACCAGATTCATTGAAGCTCTCAAAACTGTCCAACTTAAACTGTGACTTTTTTATTGACTCTGGAAATTCTGTATTAGTATCAATCAAATCTGGTCTAAATTTTGTGTAATCAATTTGGCAGGAAAATAATTTCACTTCATTTTCTTCAATTACCTCCATTTGAAAATCGATCTGACTATGATTGAGAGCATAGCAATTAACAATTATCCCTAGCCTTTGTATATCATTTCCATCCATGGATCCAAATAGATACATATCTGGAAACATATTCATGGGACTTTCAATCTCAACATACCAATCTTCGACATACTCAAATGCAGCAGATGTTTTGAATTTTTTAATCATTTCAAAATTAGAACCCATTGTTGAATTTATAATCTGAGTTGAATGAAGCTTTTGTTTTTTGAATGCTGATTGTGGCATTTTACTTGCTTTGGAGACGACAGCTTCAAAAAACAATAATAAGCAATTATTACTATAAATAAAATGAAATCAAAATCACAAATATTACCATATAGTCTTCTAGTCTAACCATTTAGAAATGAGAGAATAATATTTAAAACCACCATACCACATGGGGGAGACGTTGTTTGTGTGTCACTTGCAATTCGTTTTTTCTTCAAATTATTCCTTGGAATTGTCATTGCACCAGAGTCCATAGCTTCTAAAAACAATAATAAATAGTCGACTATAAGTTTAAATTGTTTTAAAAATACATGAAATAATGAGCATTATCAAAGAATATTCTATTACATGTCTTTTATTCACATGCACAAGAATAATAAGGGTCATGTGTTATGGAAACATATTAAATACTTAGAGATAAATAAAAATCCATTGCATCTAGCACAAGTAGGGACTCATTAAAAAGAAAAGTTTTCCTTCTCAAAAATGCTAGAAGGAAATGCTTATGCTAGAAAGAAAGCTAGCAGTCGCTAGTTTTCATTGATCTTTACCCATGTGCTTATTTCAAAATAGAGCACATGGCACAAGCTCAAGGTATAAGCTAGCAACCACCAATCACCATGGACAGGATTTTTCTATTGGAAAGCTAGCGATTGCTAGCTTTCTTTCTAGCATAGGTATATGTTATTATCCTATAAGTATTTTGCTTATGCTAAAAGGAAAGCTAGCAGTCGCTAGCTTTCCTTGATCTTATGCCATGTGCTTATTTGAAAATAGAGTACATGGCAGAAGTTCAAGGCTTTCCTTACCTAACTAATTTATGTTTTGTGACCTCATGTGAAGCTTGGAGGCTACACCAAGAATATAATTTTTGAGATAATTTCTATTGCTAATAACAAGTAAATTATACAGAGACACTACCTCTAGTTTTCTATTGCTAATAACAATTAAATGTTACACATAGATTACCTCTAGTGCAAAAATAGACATAAACATAGTAAAATATACATAAAGAAAACCTCCTTCGTTATAGCTTTTATACCAAATTAAGTTTATTGGTTTACTTAAAGACCTGTGAACAAAAAAATAAATAAATTGAACCCATATAAATGATAGACTATAAATCATCATATATTTTTTTTGAACAGAAACTAAAAAGGAGTATATTATAAAGGGGCTGTGAACAGCCATAGCAAAAAGAGAGGAAGAATAGTCCTTCAGAGCAGAGATAGAGCATTGTAGACTAAGCCTGCAAAGGGTCCAAAAAACTATATACAGAGTTCTTCCATGATGACTAACAGAACGGGCAATATATACCCTTATATATCTTACATAATAAAAGACAAAAAAACATATATCCTTAAAAACCAGATTACAGGTGGCCCCTGAAGTGGACTGGCTGCACCACTGATTCTTCCTCCATCTGACGCTCCCCTTCAACAGTTACTGCATTGTTCCTGCTGCCCTCCTCCTGGATCATATCCACCTTCCCCATCATCTCGCGCAAGGAGCTTTCATTATCATCGATCCTGGAGTCATGGTTGCTGATTTGAAGGGAAGTGTAGCTCACAGTGTCCTCCATCTTTTTTATAACGCAGGCTATCTCCCTGTTATCCATAAATCTTATGGAGACTATCTCATACAGCCGCCCCAAACATTTCTTGATGTCCTGGATGCCGGTATTGTCCCCTGGCTGAGGCATTCTGCCAAAATCAGAGGAAATAAGAAGACAGTCAAACTGCCTGAGCAAAGAATCAGCAGTTAAATTACTACACGAACCCTCACGCGCTGAGCAATTAAGGATGCAACTGAGCACTAACAGTTCCTAATGGAGCACCGAACCCCCTTGTCCGTCAGAGAAGACCTTTAAATCATCATATTTTTATGTCATTAACCAAGTAGTTATTTTATCATTACATTTTGTTAACTCATTAAACAACATAAGGGTCATGTGTCCTGGAAACATATTAAATACTTAAAGATAAATAAAAATCCATTGCATCTAGCACAAGTAGAGACTCATTAAAAAGAAAAGTTTTCCTTCTCAAAAATGCTAGAAGGAAATGCTTATGCTAGAAAGAAAGCTAGCAGTCGCTAGCTTTTCTTGATCTTTTGCCATGTGATCTGTTCTTGGACAGAAGGTATCCAAGAAGACATCTATCCATCCAGACCATGATCTGCACAAATGATGTATAATAAGGGTCATGTGTTATGCTAGAAGGAAATGCTTATGCTAGAAGGAGAGCTAACATTCGTTCAAAATAGAGCACATGGCACAAGCTGAAGGTATAAGCTAGCAACCATCAATCACCATGGACAGGATTTTTCTAATTGAAAGCTAGCGACTGTTAGCTTTCTTTCTAGTATAAGCATGTGTGTTTATTTTAGAAAGAAATGCTTATGCTAGAAGGAAAGCTAGCAATCGCTAGCTTTCATTGATATTTTGCCATGTGCTTATTTCAAAATAGAGTAAATGGCACAAGCTCAAAGTATAAGCTAGCAACCACCAATCACTATGGAAATGATTTTTCTATTGGAAAGCAAGCGACTGCTAGCTTTCCTTCTAGCATAAGTATGTGTTCTTATCCTAGAAGGAAATGCTTATGCTAGAAAGAAAGCTAGCAGTCGCTAGCTTTCCTTGATCTTGTGCCATGTGCTTATTTGAAAATAGAGTGCATGGCACAAGCTCAAGGTATAAGCTAGCAACCACCAATCACCATGCCCAAGGTTTTTCTATTGGAAAGCTAGCGACTGCTAGCTTTCCTTATAACATAAGCATGTGTGTTATGCTAGAAGGAAAGCTAGCATTCGTTCAAAATAGAGCACATGGCACAAGCTCAAGGTATAAGCTGGCAACCACCAATCACCATGGACAGGGTTTTTTATTGGAAAGCTAGCAAATGTTAGCTTTCCTTCTAGCATAAGCATGTGTGTTTATACTAGAAGGAAATGCTTATGCTAGAAGGAAAGCTAGCAGTCGCTAGCTTTCCTTGATCTTGTGCCATGTGCTTATTTGAAAATAGAGTGCATGGCACAAGCTCAAGGTATAAGCTAGCAACCACCAATCACCATGGACATGATTTTTCTATTAGAAAGCTAGCGACTGCAAGCTTTTCTTCTAGCATAAACATGTGTGTTATGCTAGAAGGAAATGCTTATGCTAGAAGGAGAGCTATTCGTTTAAAATAGAGCACATGGCACAAGCTGAAGGTATAATCTGGCAACCACTAATCACCATGGAAAGGGTGTTTTATTGGAAAGCTAGCGAATGTTAGCTTTCCTTCTAGCATAAGCATGTGTGTTTATACTAGAAGGAAATGCTTATGCTACAAGGAAAGCTAGCAGTCGCTAGCTTTCCTTGATCTTTTTCCATGTGCTTATTTCAAAATACATCACATGGAACAAGCTCAAGGTATAAGCTAGCAACCACCAATCACCATGGACATGATTTTCCTATTGGAAAGCTAGCGACTGCTAGCTTTTCTTCTAGCATAAGAATGTGTGTTATGCTAGAAGGAAATGCTTATGCTAGAAGGAGAGCTAGCATTCGTTTAAAATAGAGCACATGGCACAAGCTGAAGGTATAAGATAGCAACCATCAATCACCATGGACAGGGTTTTTCTAATTGAAAGCTAGCGACTGTTAGCTTTCCTTCTAGTATAAGCATGTGTGTTTATTTTAAAAGGAAATGCTTATGCTAGAAGGAAAGCTAGCAGTCACTAGCTTTCCTTGATCTTTTGCCATGTGCTTATTTCAAAATAGAGCAAATGGCACAAGCTCAAGGTATAAGCTAGCAACCACCAATCACTATGGACATGATTTTTCTATTGGAAAGCTAGCGACTGTTAGCTTTCCTTCTAGCATAAATATGTGTTCTTATCCTAAAAGAAAATGCTTATGCTAGAAGGAAAACTAGCAGTCGCTAGCTTTCCTTGATCTTGTGCCATGTGCTTATTTGAAAATAAAGTGCATGGCACAAGCTCAAGGTATAAGCTAGCAACCACCAATCACCATGCCCAAGGTTTTTCTATTGGAAAGCTAGCGACTGCTAGCTTTCCTTCTAACATAAGCATGTGTGTTATGCTAGAAGGAAAGCTAGCATTCGTTCAAAATAGAGCACATGGCACAAGCTCAAGGTATAAGCTAGCAACCACCAATCACCATGGACATGGTTTTTTATTGGAAAGCTAGCAACTGTTAGCTTTCCTTCTAGCATAAGCATGTGTGTTTATACTAGAAGAAAATGCTTATGCTAGAAGGAAAGCTAGCAGTCGCTAGCTTTCCTTGATCTTTTGACATGTGCTTATTTCAAAATACATCACATGGAACAAGCTAGCAACCACCAATCACCATGTACATGATTTTTCTATTGGAAAGCTACTGACTATTAGCTTTTCTTCTTATCATAAGTATGTGATCTTGTGACGTGTGCTTTCCTTGATCTTGTGACAAAATCTGTCTCAGGTACTGTCGGCTTCCACGACAGTCACCTATAAGGAATGACATCCTAAGTTGGTCACTAAGTACCTTCGTCAAGTGGAGAAAGAGCAGTTATCCCTCGAACGGTATTGGGTCGTCTCCTTTTCAACAAGTGGTGGTGAGCCCACTTGAGAGAACATACACCCGCAACCTTGGGTTTGACCTCCTATGGCGCAGCGCCGCTCTTTCACTTGCCCCATGTGGCTATACATGACCACTTGATTTAGAAGAATTTATAAAGCACCCTAAGGACAACAACTATGTTTTTGGATGCCTAGCCCCAAAATCGTACCTAAACTACAAGATTCTTTTGTGCCCTCCTATGGAAGTATTAAGTGAGTAGATTTAAGCTATTTTTGAATTTAGTGAGTGACGAGAGAGTTTCTTGTGTGTGTGTGTGTGCATCAAAGAAAGTGACGGTTTTGAGCGCACATGAGATATTGCATATAAATGAAAAGGCTTTTCTTTTAAAATGAAAATAATGCAACTCAACCTAATAGAAAAACAACTAAATAAACCATGTAAAAAAAACTAAATAAAATAAATTGTAAAAATAAAAATAAAAAAATCTATAAACAAAATTGTAAAAGTAAAAAAAAATCTATAGACTTACCAAGATTTTCAACCTCTTTTTAATCAGGTCTTCTTCTTTACTTTTTGTTTGGCTAAGACTAAAGCTAATGCCAATGCCAATGCCATTTTTTCCCATAACTTCATCTTCATCTTAGTTGGTCTTGCTTCTTTGATAGACAATAATCTAGAAGCTATGAAGCCAAGAATACTTGAATGGAAACTGTACAATATATTGAAACTATCTGTAAGTTACAAACTTATATCAAATAATTAAATATAAAAAACACTAGCTATTTAGCTATTTTTATATACAAGTAATGCTATATATTACATCTTATATACACGACAGTCACCTATAAGGAATGACATCCTAAGTTGGTCACTAAGTACCTTCGTCAAGTGGATAAAGAGCAGTTATCCCTCGAACGGTATTGGGTCGTCTCCTTTTCAACAAGTGGTGGTGAGCCCACTTGAGAGAACATACACCCGCAACCTTGGGTTTGACCTCCTATGGCGCGGCGCCGCTCTTTCACTTGCCCCATGTGGCTATACACGACCACTTGATTTAGAAGGATTTATAAAGCACCCTAAGGACAACAACTATGTTTTTGGATGCCTAGCCCCAAAATCGTACCTAAACTACAAGATTCTTTTGTGCCCTCCTATGGAAGTATTAAGTGAGTAGATTTAAGCTATTTTTGAACTTAGTGAGTGACGAGAGAGTTTCTTGTGTGTGTGTGTGTGCATCAAAGAAAGTGACGGTTTTGAGCGCACATGAGATATTGCATATAAATGAAAAGGCTTTTCTTTTAAAATGAAAATAATGCAACTCAACCTAATAGAAAAACAACTAAATAAACCATGTAAACCATGTAAAAAAAACTAAATAAAATAAATTGTAAAAATAAAAAAAAAATCTATAAATAAAATTGTAAAAGTAAAAAACAATCTATAGACTTACCAAGATTTTCAACCTCTTTTTAATCCAGTCTTCTTCTTTAATTTTTGTTTGGCTAAGACTAAAGCTAATGCCAATGCCAATGCCATTTTTTCCCATAACTTCATCTTCATCTTAGTTGGTCTTGCTTCTTTGATAGACAATAATCTAGAAGCTATGAAGCCAAGAATACTTGAATGGAAACTGTACAATATATTGAAACTATCTGTAAGTTACAAACTTATATCAAATAATTAAATATAAAAAACACTAGCTATTTAGCTATTTTACATCTTATATACATTCATAGAATTGATAACTATTTTTATGTACAAGTAATGCCATATACTTATATACATTCATAGGAACGATTAACATGCATTGACAGTGTTGGATTCTTTCCTTGGCATACAACTCAATTCATGATATCTATGGTAACAAAACCACTTTGGGGGTGTCCCCATTTTCCACTAGTTTCCCCTTTGGTAAACATGCAACCTTATTTGCAACCATGTTTTCTCAACTATTGTTTCTCCATCAAGTATGAAACAATTGGAAGAATTCAAAGGAATCAATCATACTCTAGATTCTCATTTTCATACGCTCAAGAACTACATCTTTGAGTTGAGGATTTCTTCTTATTAGTCCTATTAAAGATGAATATTAAATGATAGTAGCTATCGTATTTAAGGGTAAACAAGGGAGTCTCATACACCAACAAGATAGCTAACCGACATATATGAGGTAACTAAATTAAACCAAAATTAAACCCACCCAATTCTTTGGATTAAAAAAGGAACTGATATATGACCTGACATGTAACGTCTTTAAAAAAAATTAACCCCAGCAGATTATCTATAAATACTGTTTAAATTTATTGGTTTCAAACACGTTGAGACACGTTGAACTTCTTCCTACTTATCAAGATTTAACAATGATATAAGTTATCATGGATAAGTCAATTAAGTGTTTAGTGGATGACTTAATTAGTAAAAGATTATCAAGTTCTCATGTGTAAAATAAATGTCATTAATTGTAAGTATCCTCAAGTAAAGGTGTCTTCAAGGTGAAGTATAAAAGTTAAACATTAATAATAGAGGAGTGTGCTATATAATTGTTGATCATGATTAATTAAATCATTTATTATATTTCATTGTTTATACACAGAGGTACTATGTTGACACTTATCCATTAACCAAATAAATATTTTAAATTACTATTCACAATTTAAATTAATTACTATTATTATTAATTGTTATTGTTATTATTATTATATTATTAATATTATTTAATTAATAATAATAATGATAATAATCCCTTTTATAAAGTATAGTGGGTTGAATAATAATGAATTTATTAAATAAATTATTAATTTAATTAACGGACGGAATCATCCCAAGTAAATTAAAAGGATATGTTTGAATATGTAGGATATGTTTGGGGTTTTTAAGGTAACTTACAGAATCCATTCCAGAAATCTTCTTATCTTACTGCAATCGACGGTTTCAGGTATTTTTCTGAACCAGCTTAATTAGAATGTATTTTCTTTTATTTCCAAGCTATGCATGTCAAACGAACAGAATTAAATGGAAAGTTTTAGGATTATGTTTATTTAACTGCAGAGACATGTAAACATATAGAAAACAGACAGTTAAACATTTACAGAAACAGAAATATAGATGGTTGAATCTCTTGTTTTCTTCTAACAATAATTAAGGGAAAAACTAGGTATAACCTGATAACCTGGAATAGACCCAGTGCCTAGATAGGGCACTACAGTTGGTATCAGAGCGCAAGGCTCAGACACTGAGACCTTAGGGCCTAACTACACCTGGAACTTTAGTGAAATTTACTAGAAAATAACAAACCAGTATGATGGCTGCAAAAAGATAATTTGAAGAGCCTTTTCCCATTTATTCGTAAGGCGTAACAGAAACAGAATTTGAATGATATATATATATATATATATAACTGCTTATTTAGGGCTCAGTCTAGACCCCATTAAACAAACCTTTCCAGAAAAACAACAACATTTCTATATACACTCTTTTAATATTCAAACCCTAATATTAATCCAATGCTAAAGCATTTGGGATAAAAAAAAACACTTCATTGCATTTATAGAAAGAAATTGTATTCATAATAAATACGAAACAATGAGTCTCGCACAGGATTTACAGAGGGTTCTCCAAATTTCAGACCTGCAGCCAAAGTGATCAGTTTTCATTTCCTATTATTTTAATGCAGATCTGCCTTCTTGCCTGTAACATTTTGCTTTAAACATTCATTTCAATAAATGTGGCATAAAACAAATATTCAAATAATATTGTTGCATGCAATATTGTTTATAATACAAGCATCGCAGCAATTTCGACGCAGAAATCGTTTCATTTGAGCTCGATATGATCCATTTTGACCAATAACTAAGAAGATTTACAAGCATGGCAAATGCATGAAACGATTTCCATACTGCTCTCCATTGTTGCTGCTTGTTTTGTCCGAAACGAATTTCATACAAAATGTTGCTTCCTTTGAAACCCTAGCGCTCAAGCCATGTGTACCAAGCGCCCGGAGCCCAACGCCACATCAATTGTCCTCCAAGCGTTTTTCTTCTTTCCTTTGTGCCCATCCCGAACTCAAAAACTAGAGCCAATTGGCCCACGCACTTAACACATCAATGCCCACCATCGAATCCCATGCACTGAGTTCACATAAGAGGACGGGAATATATAAAAGATGCGTTGTGCTCAACGCCGAGGACTCATCAGGGAACCGAATGCCAAGCCAGGCGGGTCCCATGGATTTCATATCTCCCATCGTCGAAGCAGCCCTACAATGCCAAATAAAACCTTATTTCCTCCTTAAATAGGCATACTTTTGACGGCACGTGAGACGGTTTCCGCGTTGCCCATGAGCGGTTTACTATACCGCTTTATTGGAATGCGGACGAGTAAGGAATGAACACGTGGGATGGTGGTTTCCTTTCCGCGACCACCAACCACCCTTACCATGCGTACATGTTGCCGACGCGGAATAAGGAGAGCCGTCGATCCTGCGTTGGCGTCAATCCCCATGCGAAAAAGAAAAGGTTTTTTTTTGCGTTTTATATTGTTTTAATTTTTATTATTATTATTTTAAATTAAGGTTTTTTAAATATTAATTTAATTTTATTAATTTAATGTAGTGTCTCTCAAGCATGCCCCTTTTTAAAGCTATAATTAATTAATTTCACCTAATACACTGCTGTGCAATCTTTGGTTCTCACATCATATCTGTCCATCGTACAGATAATAAATTTTCAATGAACACCATAATTAATGTGTAATTGCCAATGCCATTAATTAATTTCACCTAATACACTGTTGTGCAATCTTTGGTTCTCACATCACATCTTTCCATCGTACAGATAATAAATTTTGAATGAACACCATAATTAATGTGTTGCCAATGCCATTTCCCGGCTTCTTCCATCGTGATTCATGGCATTGGGCACACATTTTCCAGTTGCAGATTAAAATTTTGGCAGACTTTATCTCCAGGGTATTGAGCTATCCAATAAGCTATGGCAGTCAAACATCATTTGCACTGAAACAACCATGCCCCGGGGGACCAGAGCTTCTGGAACCAAATTGGACCATCAAGGATTTCGGATCAGGTACTCCGGCTGATTGCACTTTATGCTTAAGGGAGACTCTCACTACAGCCCATAGGCATCTGCATCAAGTTCCAATAAATCGCTGCGAATGCAAGGGTTCGGGCTCTTGGGGCAAACATCCTTCTCAGAGGTAGGTACCGTATTGTGAACCATGAAACTTCAACCCCCTTGCTGGTACCAATTTTGCAAAATAGTAACATTACAAATGTCCATTAGCTAAAGCTATAATTATAAGATTCCATTGGCGAAGAAAATAAGATTCCATTGGCGAAGAAAACCGTAGTAACCTTAAGTTAAGATGTTAATTGTTAATAATATGGGGAATGGCCAGGGTATTTATTTGGTTCTCTCTGATATTGGAACTGAAGGAGTGTGAGATATCGTTCTAGCTCATGTCCATGGAGTAAAGGTCCTTGTCAAATACATTCGGCTGTGGGAGGTTGACAATAGCCGACGGCTGGGCCTATCAAAAATAAGGTAACCTCTTAACCAACATTTACAGTTTAGACTCTAAATAAAATTGTAATTTTCATAAAAAATTAAAATATATTGAAAGTAAGATTCCGAATTTAATAATTTAAAGGAAATAGAAATATATTTATGCTCAATTAAGACAATTTTGCAGTTTAGATGCAATTTTCTTTTTACAAAACTTATCCATTTTTTAGATATAGATTTCCAAAAAATTAGTTTAATTTGAGGGCTTGATTAATTCCCCATACTAACTACACTAACTGTGTTAAATGAGAGACTAAAAAATCAGTCAAATAGATAAACCTATGCTGATGAAAAATGACAATAGAAATGAAAAATTTACCTTGGGAAAATATATCCATAGCCTCAGCTCTGAATCTATTAAAATGATTTACTTCAACAAACAAAGGGAAAGTGGTGGCGGTTGGATTAATGGTAGAAGCAACGCATGCAAAGTTTGATCCATGTTTAAAGTTAGATCCCACCAATTTCAAATACTAGCTCAGTAATGTTGGATTCATTGCCTCGTCTGTAATTCATTCATTAACAAACAGTCAGTCTAGACTTTCAAATCTTTACATCAAGAAATTACCCAACAAGATATAAAACGTCCAGGTACATAAAAAAATAATCGATAACCAAGCTCTCCCCAGATTCGTAGTATCTCCAAGTGTGTTTTTCCTGGCTGGGAAGGAGAGAATGCAGCCTCACTCCTGCCACAAGGCCGCCTATGTCATAATTCGAGTGTCCAAAGTTGAAAATTGCAGTGAAATTACAAGCCCCAGCCCTCGGGTCTTGAATCTGCCACCCTACAATGCCAAATAAAACCTTATTTCCTCCTTAAATAGGCATACTTTTGACAGCACATGAGACGGTTTCCGCGTTAGATCCCACCAATTTCAAATACTAGCTCAGTAATGTTGGATTCATTGCCTCGTCTGTAATTCATTCATTAACAAACAGTCAGTCTAGACTTTCAAATCTTTACATCAAGAAATTACCCAACAAGATATAAAACGTCCAGGTACATAAAAAAATAATCGATAACCAAGCTCTCCCCAGATTCGTATTATCTCCAAGTGTGTTTTTCCTGGCTGGGAAGGAGAGAATGCAGCCTCACTCCTGCCACAAGGCCGCCTATGTCATAATTCGAGTGTCCAAAGTTGAAAATTGCAGTGAAATTACAAGCCCCAGCCCTCGGGTCTTGAATCTGCCACCCTACAATGCCAAATAAAACCTTATTTCCTCCTTAAATAGGCATACTTTTGACAGCACATGAGACGGTTTCCGCGTTAGATCCCACCAATTTCAAATACTAGCTCAGTAATGTTGGATTCATTGCCTCGTCTGTAATTCATTCATTAACAAACAGTCAGTCTAGACTTTCAAATCTTTACATCAAGAAATTACCCAACAAGATATAAAACGTCCAGGTACATAAAAAAATAATCGATAACCAAGCTCTCCCCAGATTCGTAGTATCTCCAAGTGTGTTTTTCCTGGCTGGGAAGGAGAGAATGCAGCCTCACTCCTGCCACAAGGCCGCCTATGTCATAATTCGAGTGTCCAAAGTTGAAAATTGCAGTGAAATTACAAGCCCCAGCCCTCGGGTCTTGAATCTGCCACCCTACAATGCCAAATAAAACCTTATTTCCTCCTTAAATAGGCATACTTTTGACAGCACGTGAGACGGTTTCCGCGTTGCCCATGAGCGGTTTACTATACCGCTTTATTGGAATGCGGACGAGTAAGGAATGAAAACGTGGGATGGTGGTTTCCTTTCCGCGACCACCAACCACCCTTACCATGCGTGCATGTTGCTGACGCGGAATAAGGAGAGCCGTCGATCCTGCCTTGGCGTCAATCCCCATGCGAAAAAGAAAAGGTTTTTTTTTGCGTTTTATATTGTTTTAATTTTTTTTTTATTTAATTTTTTTTATTAGTATTTTAAATGAATGTTTTTTATGTTTTTTAAATATTAATTTAATTTTATTAATTTAATATTTAAAAAACATTCATTTAATTTAATTCATTTAATTTAATTTAATTAAATTAATTTAATGACTTTTAATTTAATTTGATTTAATTAATTTAACTTAATGTCATTTAATTAATTAATTTAATTTAATTAATTCAATTTAAATTTTTTTAATTAATTCAATTTAATTTAATTTTTTTTATTTTGTTTTATTAATTATTATTTAATTTAATTTAATTTAGTTGTTGATAAGAATTAAAAAAAAAAAAAAAAATACCATGTAAAAGAAAAGGGTTTTTTTTGCGTTTTATATTGTTTTAATTTTTTTTATTATTATTTTAAATTAATGTTTTTTAAATATTAATTTTATTTTATTAATTTAATGTAGTGTCTCTTAACATTTATTTCATTTAATTCGTTTAATTTAATTTAATTAATTTAATTTAATGACTTTTAATTTAATTTGATTTAATTAATTTAATTTAATGTCATTTAATTAATTAATTTAATTTAATTAATTCAATTTATTTTTTTTTAATTAATTCAATTTAATTTATTTATTTTTTTATTTTATTTTATTAATTACTATTTAATTTAATTTAATTTAGTTGTTGATAAGAATTAAAAATAAAAATAAAAATACCATGTCAAAATAAAAGGGGTTTCGGCAAAATTTCATTTAATTCGTTTAATTTAATTTAATTAATTTAATTTAATGACTTTAAATTTAATTTGATTTAATTAATTTAATTTAATGTCATTTAATTAATTAATTTAATTTAATGTCATTTAATTAATTAATTTAATTTAATTAATTCAATTTAATTTTTTTTTAATTAATTCAATTTAATTTAATTTTTTTTTTTTTATTAATTACTATTTAATTTAATTTAATTTAGTTGTTAATAAGAATTTAAAAAAAAAAAAAAATACCATGTCATAATAAAAGGGGTTTCGGCAAAATTTCTTATATAATTATATAATGCTAGTGTTATTTTATTTATATTTAATTAAATTTCGTATATATTTTTATTTAAATTTCGTGTATAATTATATAGCGCTAGTATTATTTTATTTAAATTTAATTAGATTCCATATAATGTTATAACCTAGGTTTCTTAAAAAATTAAAAGTTAATATTTAAAAATATAAACCTACTCACGAACTTTCAATTTAAAAGTTCTTCATAGATTTAAAGTTTTAAGGTCAATTATAGTAAGGTTGAAGTGGTTGGTGAAGTTATATTTAAATTAGCATAGATAAAATTTAAATTATAATTTATATTTAAGGGAGAAATTTAAAATATTTAAATTTAATATATATAAATATTTAAAATTTTGGAAAAGAAATAAAGAAATAAATAATAAAGAGTGGTTTAAGTGGTTTGGTGAAGATCTAGGGTTTTATAAATCTATGTATTTAATCAAATTGTCTTAGTATTTATTATATTTAACATCCTACATAAAATTAAATTCAAAAAATTCAAAAAATATGTAGGTGTAATTATATAATAATTTTTGGATGGTCAAATTACAATTTCTCATAAAAAAAATTACAATATCTTTAATTTTTCAATTCTTGGTTCATTGCATTTCATGATCGTTGAAATTGCATTTTCATTTTACAATTCAGCCTACTCATATGGAGTTACAAACTTTTACAATTCAACCCAGTCATATGCCGTTAGTTTGGAACACAAGAATGAGTATATATTTCTTTTACAAATCAGCCTACTCATATGAAGTTACAAACTTTTACAATTCAATCGACTCATATAAAGTTAGTTTGGAGCACAACAATAAGTATATATTTCAATTGAGAAGAGGTTATCATATATAACGGCCTATATTAAGAAAACCTAATAATGGCCTATATTAAATGCAATTGTGAAATTACTATCAGGTTATCATATCAGTACCATTTGTCAAAAACCCAGATTCATGGTATTATAAAATTGAAGTTTTCACAATTATTTATAACATCTACATTTTTTAAATTTGATAAATAAAAAATAAATTATCTAAAAATAAAAGACATTTTTATTTTTGACATTAAAAGTTTCCAACCATGTTAATGTCAAAAGAGTTGTAACCAAAACTTGCATTGAGTTGGCAGAATAATCAAAAGTCTATAGTTCTACACCTGAGTGAACCCTGTCTTAATATATTTTTACGGAAGAACACTACACTAGTACCATTTTACTCCCATTTACAAAACCTGTAAAGGTTGGCGGTAAAGATTCACCAGGCCAGTGACAAAAAAATATCGTGTGCTCCTATCTATGAATATGTTCGAACTCAAACGAGGGCGGGAAGCGGCAATGTCACTTGTATCTGGTAGTAAGGCGGAACAAAAAATTTCAAAATTCAAAATTCAAATGGGCGATACAGGAAAACGGTTTCATGGAAAACGACGTTAATATAGACATCTGTAGATAGATTTAGGCCCATCTCCCTCTACAACGTTTAATACAAGATCCTCAAAAAGATAATTGCAATCAAGTTATGGAAAATCATCCCTTCCATCGTCTCGATTAACCAAGGATGATTTGTCTTTTATTTTTTTGGAACCTTGAATTACCTTCAATTCTGTAGGTTTCAATATCAGAGATTGCTACTGCAAAAAAGGTTTTTATATTTGAGATGGTGCACTGGACTTGTGCCTTAAATATCATTCAACTAGCATTTTGAAGTTAGGGTATGCTTTGCACTCTGACCTGAAGCGTCTTTCTGATTCCTATGGAGAGCTGGAGTGTTTTCGCTACTGTGAAGCGCCTAAATTAGACCTTCAAAAGGTTTTTCCATCTGTTCCAGGGGGGCTTTCCGACCTTGCAAAGACTGTGCTGGGAAGTGCTTTAAACAAAAGTACTAGGATGAGTGACTGGAGGGAGCGTCCCTTGAGCAATAGTCAGGTACACTAAATATAAATCCATGCTACGTTATAAGTTGCACTACAAAGTATAAGAACGGTCCAGTACAAACCTCTAAAAACTGATAAAGTTTGAAATAAGAACATACAAACTACAAATTTAAACGTTGCTACGAAATTTATATGGGAATGTTCAGATCAAGATTTTCAAGCATACAATAGACTCGCAGATATCTCCAGTAACTGAAATATGCAACCTCTTATAACTTGAAGAAGGCACAAAAATACCCATACCCCATGGGCCTTGTACAAAATCCAGATACTAAACTAAATGGACGAGAATGATAGGAATTTGTAGGACGAGGAGTACCTGAAGTTCTAATTTACAGGAGGACGATTCAGCCGCTCCAGCTGCTCGCAATAGGATTCAGGTTCTAATTTGCAGAGGACAAGAACAATGTTTCAGCAGCTCCAGCTATAGGAATTTGCAGGACGAGAATGAGGACCAGGTCTCTTGGCATTTTGCAATGGACTGCACTGCCTTGAATGCAGGTAGATGGGCGTTGAATGCAGGTAGGTGGGCGTTGAACCTTGAGAATATGGCGGGGAGCGAGACTGTGTACGATGAGATCTCCAGGATATGGCTGCAGCTGGCTCATGATCAAGCTGCACGTTTTCGATGGGACTGTATGGCGCTTCGTGTGGTACTACGTCAATAATTATAATACATTATTATAATTATAAAAACTAGTTGAATGATATTGCAATATTTCTCATTTATGCAATGACATGAAATGGATGATAATGTATGGTATGTTCTTATTTCATATTCCTTTATGGCATGTTCTTATTTCATATTTCTTTATGGCATGGATGAAAAGTTAATGTATTATTATATTTTATAATACCTTATTATAATTATAAGATTTAGTTGAAAGATATTGTAATATTTTTTATTTATGCATGATAGTATAAAGTAGTGTGATATTACATTTTTTTTTGGGGATAACTGGAAGTAGAAGAAAGATTAATATTTTGTCTATATTTTGTACTTTCTTATGTAATTTGAAAAGTTAAATGTATTATTATATTATATTTTATATTACGTTTATGTGATGAAATGAATTAGGTAAATTTAGGATAATGCATCACCATATTTCATATTTCGTTAATGGGATAGCAAGATGTAAAGGAAAGGTTAATGCCTTGTTTATAGTTCATAATTATTTTATGGGATACTAGGAAAGGCTAATGTATTATTATATTTATACTACGTTTATATGATAATATGAACTGGTTGAAAGATAAGATACTGGTATGATATTTTTCTTGATGTTATAAAATGAACTAGATGAAAAGTTAACACATGCCTATATTTCACAGTTCACTTGGGGGATTGTAGGTTGTAAGATTAAAGACATAGCCTTCCTTTTTGTCAAATTGTACCCTTAGGGTTTCCGTTTGCAAGTGTTACTTATTTAAGATATATTTCAACTATGATAGAGATCCTTGCCAATTCACATATGGAATAATTGTTCCAGAACAAATGCTTTGGAAAGCCAAAGAACTATAACTTAGGAGTAGACACTTATAGTATAAAAAAAACAAAAAGAAGAAGAAGAAGAAAAAAAAAAAATCATTCACTAACTATGAGCATTAAATTGTCGAATAGAGATGGTATCAATAACGTAAAATTGTATTTTAAGAAAAATCTAATCGGAGAAACTTGGATGTAATGTCCCCTTCCATCAATTTCGTGCCAGGAAGGAAACGTTAACCAAATACCGGGCGTATTGACAAACTTAGCCTCATTTATTGCTAAGAAAAGCATGGATTATTAAAACTTCTTGTGTGCAGATTCATACTTCAAATAAACACAGTGGAATAACATACTAGCAAGCACACAAACAGTAATGCCTAACATATATATATATCATAGCAGAGGATGATTCAGCATATAGAGACTCAATCTCGTTCCAATGCCATGCATAGATTCCAAATTAGGATAATCAATTCATTTCCTTAAACATGGACAATTTAACATATTGCAGAACACAAAATGCAAATAATTTATAATACATAGAACACTTATCTTGAAGATGAAGCTGTCCAAACAACTAGCTATGTGAGAGCAACGTTCCACCCAACCATAGATCTCTGTCCAGCTTGTATTCTTTTAGCTGAGAGATCACCCCCGAGCTGGGTTATGTATCCACTAAGGAGTAACTAGTTGGGCTCACTCACAGCCATGGTTTCGGTCATCATCTATGCTAAGCCAACACACCGTTGGGTTTATCAAGAATTCAAGAAGATAGAGGAGGGTAACGCTAAGCCAGTGAGCTCAACCATAGAGCTACAGGCATCTCAAGTGAACTCAATAGTCAGGCACCCACATTACCTACCACATCCAACACAAGGAAGATCCCCTTCTCTGCTACACAGTCCCTTAGGCAACTCTTCCCTCTAGTGCTCTTCAGGATGGGCATAGAAAGGTCCAGCTGCTAATCCTTGAGATCCTAGCCTTCACTGCGTTTATCAAGCAAACCCAACCTCTGCTCAGTCATTCACACTTGGATTTCTCACAGTTCTGTTATTCAATAACTCAATTCCTGTCACTTCATTTCCAGGCTGTAAAAAACTGGGTTTTCCAATGGATGTCGGGGTAGCTAATGCTCTCAATTTCGCCCCAAGGTTCGTATCTATGGATCCCCCATCGGATTTCACTGTCAAATACCAATTTTGGGTGTTGATGGCTCTTCAAAACGTGGGTTCCTGCAAAGTCGCGATTTCTGGTTTTTCTCACTGCTGGGCATTTGTTTTTGGATGGAAAATGGTGCTGGTAACTTTCACAATGGAATGGGGATGAGGAAGAAGCAACTCCCATGAGGTAGAGTGACTTGTGGTACAAGAAAAATAGAGCCCATACCTGCCTTACAGCAAAATTAAATGTCAGCAAGGAAAGTCAAATGGGTTCTCACAATGACATTTGGCAGCATATGATTCATCCCCACAACCCCCTCACCACTCCCTAGTGGATACACATGGCCCCTTCTCATTCGTTGCTCCCATAGCCAGTTTTGGTATTTTATTGCAATATCAAGTATTTACATCAATTCACAATATCCCATGGCTTAATAGCACATGGGTAATAACATATCAAATACTTGCCCATTTTAAATAAAATCCGAACATATACTAGCGGGGCCTTGGCCTTGAGCTCCACGCTAGGAAAACATACATTACATGTATACAATATTTACATGAAAGCCAATATTTCCTAAGGGTCAAAATTGGGGTATTACATTGGAACAAAGACCAACGATATTTTAAACCTTTTTCTACATAGCCATGATGAGAAAACAAGTGGACGGATATAATCGGTGGATTTGCTGAATGACGAAAAATTGATCAATTTTAAATGATAAGACACCAAGATGCTCAGATTGACGAGACTTTGACGGATTGTCGAGGAAGAGAAACCAACTTAAAATTTGAAAACGAGATATCAATGTGATTGGTATGATGAGCTGAACTCAACGACATGCATTTTGCATTACGACAAAACCATTTATGAAAACTCATGACTACGAACTTGAAATTTAACCATGGTATCGAAATGGTCAAATGAAGGCAATGTTTCGTAAAACGAAGTATGGAGACGATTAGAATAATAAATAGAACGCAATGAAGCTAACCTTAGGTCATAATCAAACATGATAAAATGACAACTAGCCCTCGAGATGGAACTTGATGGGGTTAAGAAGACACTTTGTGCGACTTGATGAATCTGTCGAAGTGGTCTTATGATAACATAAACGAAGAGATAAGGGAAATACATTATAAGCTCATGGAGCTGAACATGATGATACTAATGACAAGAATAAGTGTTATCGAAAATCTAGTTGGGACCGACAGTTATTGAATGTACTATCGAATTGATATTATACACAATTATGATTGAGTTCCTGAGAATGTATTGGAACCATGTTGGAAAAAAAAAAATAATAATAATAATGATTAGAACCACTTGTGCTTAATATGGCCATGATTGTTGGAGAAAAATAGAAGGGAATGGAAAGAAGATGATAATAGGAAATTAAGATAAAGTTTAGTGTCGAAAGTACAAGAACAAAAATTAACTTCAGGATGAAGTTCTATTTAAGAGGGGGTGTATGTAGTGCCCCTAGACTACTGTAGACATTGAGGGCACCTGCTGAGTGACCTCACTGTTTGAAACATTAATAAAATAACCCTATGATTTACGTTTGTGAGAAATGTGTGTAGCGACAGGTGAAACGGTTCACCGACGGACACACAAAGGAATATGAAGGGTCGTAGAGTACGGGTAAATCACACACAGGGAGAGCGACGACGATGTCGACTTCTGACGGAATACCACGCTTGAGCAGATAAGCACTGATCCGCTTGCTCCTAGTGAAAATGCTTATTAAACTTAACTGCATAAAAACATATAAGTTTGCACCTAGAGCATTACTTAGAAATGCATTTGAGTACTTTAGGCATTTGCATATATCTAAACATAAACAATCATTGGAGAATGTTATGGCAAATTATCACATCGTCGATCTACTGCGTATGGCTTGAGGGACTGTACAACAGTGAAGAGAATACTTCCTTGTGCTGGGTGTGTAGGTATTGTGGGTGCCAAGCTAGATAGATCTTGCAAGGTTATCCCTGGCTCTGTGCTGGAGCTCACTAGCTTAGCAAATCTTCCCTCCCATGTCCTAGCAGCCTGATAAACCCAATTGCAGATTGGCTTGGCTCATCTTGGTGTATGCTTGGCTATGTGTGAGTCTGCTGTTCCTTGGTTCCTTGTAGAGATCATGCCCAGCTCAGGGGTGGCAGTCGTGCTGAGAGATTGAGGAGCACACTGGCCTATGGTTGGGTGGAACGTTGCAGTTGCATAGCCAGTTGCTTGGGACTGCCTTATTGAGATAAGTATTCTCCTGTATATTCTTGCAAAGATTTAATTGATGGATATCTGAATGTAGGGTGATGGTGTAAATGAATAATTTTACTTCCGCTGTGTTTTTACGAGTTTATGCAATTCCATATGATCTTTTATAAATCTGCAAAGGTCTTTAATTGGCTGTTATAGAGTCTTGAATGTATGATAGATATCAACAGCATTTAGTTAACTTCCGTTGTGTTTCCATTGTATAAACATATACTTGTATATATATATTTTCATTTTCATTTGAATGCTTGTTTAATGAATGGATATGGGGGCTAGATGCCCGGTTTAACCTCACGATCCCTCCAAAAATCCCCTCCTCCATACTTCCCACCATACTCATTAGATCTATCCCTTTGCTAATCTATGCCTCCCATGCTACCTCCCTCCCTCTCATCCCCCTTTCTATCCCCTTTTCCATAACAAACCACCTCTCTACCCCACCCCCCCCACTCTCTCTCTAACCCCATCTCTCTCTCCGATTATCTTTAACCCCCCTCCTTTATAACTCCCACACTCTCTCCCTCTCTCTCTTTAACCCCTCTCCTCCTCCCTGTTATTATACAAACTATCATCCCTAGAACACCTAGGCTGTGTGGACCAAGGGGCTAGTTACAGTAAGTGGGGAGGACATAGGTCCAATGTCACCATAACCTAACTCCTCATCTTCTTTGGTTAAGTCCTAAACCCATGGGAGAGTCCCTAATGGAGGAATAACACCTGTAAGCACCAACACACCTGGAAATACCATTCTACAATCATTATGGATAATATTAGTGCCTTGCATGGAGTCAACAATGGATAATAAAGACAAATAAGTAATATAAAAGGCGTAATTCAATATACCAATCAATGTCAATGAATATCACAAGTTCAACATACTTCACAATTCATACAATGCATCTACCTGATGCATACCAAGTATCTACCTGATACATATCATCATACATGATCCACCTGATCATACTGTGTATCCACCTGATACAAAATTAATACAAACTTAACCGAATATTTAGGGACACCTAAAATTGAAGTTATTGACATTTAGACACTGACCCATTATAATCCTCCCTTGACCCAACCTGACGATCATGTCTTGATACAACTAGATGTACCTTTTCCCATAGATCCCTTTAAATTTGTTCAAAATGTACAACATAATATGTCTAGAACCAAATTATGGTTAATCTAACAAGCATGGGATGTACTTCCACTACACCTAGTGTCTTTTGAGGAAACATGAATGCTTCTTATGTATATTTAGTTATCAAAATCATTTCTTCTACCCATATGCCACATGTTTCCAATGTCTCTTCATTCTTAATGCCATCTATTAGCAAACACATTCCAACCCTACGTTTTCCTAGTCTTGGAATACCTTCCACAAGTAATTTTATGCCTAGTTCGAGCTTCTCCTTTGGTGTATGTAATAATCTATTGATCCCTCAACAACTCCCCAAGTTATGTGATGTGGGGCCCCACCTGAAATTTTGAGCTAAAGGCCACTGATCCAAGTGTTGTTACTCTTTAATGATGTCTATACAACTACAATTTGGACGGAGTCCTTATAAGGTATGTTTTATCATACCATGTCTAATATTTCTCCTTTACAGGTTTTTTTATTATCATACCAGTATTCCAATGAATCAGATCCCTTTTTCGTTTCCACGAACACCAATGTCAAAGAATGCTTGCCTGCATGAATTTCAAACATAGTTGTAACAACAAGGGGACTAGGACTACTTAAGCGACTTGGTACAGGCTTCAAGGAAGTACAGTACTTAGCATGTACCAGTACTTGGTACATGCTAGTGTTACACAAGCAAGTTTGATACAAAAGAAAACATAGAAGATATAATGTGGTACGGCAAGAGAAAATAACATAATGTCGATCATGGATTAACAAAAAAAAACATGCGTTACTTTGAGGGGTGTGCTCAAGTGGAATGTGCATCCAAGGAGGACGCAAGTTAGTTATTCCAACTATGAGTCAAGTGCATGTGAGCAAATATGTGCATGACAATGAGTGCACATGATGATCATGGGGTAACTGTGCATGACATATGAAGTGCACTAAGGGAAGATGAAATATCAATGTGGAAGTTGAAGCGACAAATATGTGCTGAAGTAGTCATATGGAAGTTAAAGAGTAGTTGAAGATGGATGAAGCGTAGGGGAAGCTGCACCACGAGTAGTCATTTGAGAGGGGTTAGCTAGATGGTCTTGAGACATGGCAATTGAGAGAGTCTACCATGGACCTCAAACATAGTGGTAAGGCAAATGTTGTAAATGTGTATATATATTGTTATGTTTGAGTAATGAAAATGAGTAGAGAAATTCCCTTATTATAATTTGGTTTTGTATGCCCTCTAAAATTGTTTCAACTTTTATGTTTGTAGTGCTTTTCTATTTTCAACTTATATCTTTCGAAGCATTGTACTTAGTCTGCATAAATATGATTTCATAGAATTATGCCCATCAACTCTTTAGTTTGCTGTAATAATAACCAACTTCACAGATTTAGTTCATTTAATATATTGTTAGCACTCTAAAGTCTGAGCTAGTTCAATTAAAAAATTTGTAACTCAATCTTATTTTGATCCTATATTCGAAGAAGAAATAAATATATAAAAAATAAAATAATCTTATATCAAAATAACCTATTTTGACCACAAATTTATTAAGAATCTAATGTATGTCATATACCAAGTCCATGCATATAATGCATAATATATATATCCTATCCCTTCAATGTTCAGACACGGTGTTCAAAAAAGCGAATTTGAATTTCAAAACTCAAATGCCCGCGCTCCACGAAAGTTACCAAAGGACGGTTCCTCACCAATTTCCTCCATTCTTCGCCATGGCAGAAGATCCATCAAGGATACCTCAGAAAACTCACCGTCGGGACTCGATAGTTCAAATCTTGTGCATTGGAGGAGCGCCTTCAGGGCTTGCAAGTTTCCTAGAAGGAAATGGGTGAAAGGATGCTGTTCTCTCCATACGAAGGCTATGATGAAGGCGGTGAGCATTTTGCAACAGTTCATAAGATTTTTGGGGAGAGCATTGTCTGGAAATATTTGCTATATATTCTCATAATCTAGCGCTGCCAAACAGTTGTCACACATCCTACAAGGCACATGCTCAACTACGAGATCCAGTCTATGCCTGCTTAGGGCACATTTCCTCCTTGCACCAACTGGTATATAAACTAAATAGCCTCAGCGTATGCATTATTTGTTGTTATTTCCATAAATTGCTTCTCTTGGTATCTCCAGCTCTCAAGATATGTGTAATGAATTTTTTACAGGAGTTGGCAGGCCGAAATAACTAACCTTCACGAGCGTGGGTGTCCAGCAGCATTTCATTCGGTGTTTCATACATCTCCATGAATCATCCTGACAGCACCACATTAGTTCCAGGTACATCTCTCTGCCATGTCATCCTATCTCCTAGTGCTACAAGGCATTCTTGTCTCATCAAATTCTCTGGCATTTTCTTAACAAAATTTCATTCCCTAAACCAAATACTATCCAATTTCTGGTCTAGTCGGGTTTAGTGCGTGGAATGTTCATAGAAACAACTGCAACATCTCATGGGAAATACCTGCGCACTTTGCCATCCTGCTTTCCCTTATATATTAACTCTAGCTAGCACATGAATTCATTCAAATTTTATTATTCAGTGTAATTCTTTGTGTATGATCATGTTAATGCTCTCGGATATGGTTACAATCAAGAATTGTTATATGTGTTCAATCCTTTCGTTCGCCTAAGTAAGTATGTGAAATGCAGGAAGCGAGCCCTAGACCGATCTATCAAAAGATTGTGAAATGTGTCAGGGACCTCGATTTAAAGGTTGGAGGGTTAAGTCGATTATTTTATATATTTGAAGTGATTGTGTGTTAAGTACCAAGTGAATTGTGGTATTAAGGCCTGTGTAATACGTTTGTGGAGTGCATGCGATGTGCAGATGGTCATGGTCTGCAAATAACTGTTAAATTTCGTGAACTTACTGTTAAGTGAAAGACAAGAACCCTCAATAACTTTTTGGAATGTTTCCCTACTTGTCAACTCGGCGTTTCCATGTTCTTCCTTGTGAGATCCGCCCATTATTTTTGGGTTGTGATGCAGCAGTTGAGTGATGTGTTTTGGGCAGAAAACAATCAGTCTATTATGGTGATGGTGCGATATAGTTGGGAATTAATACCCCCTCGGTTCTCGATCGTAGATCTTGTGGTAGAATCTTCATAATAATTTTCATAATATTTGAAGGTTGACCCTAGCGGAGAAAAACAGTTTGGTTAACTCCCCTGAGCGATCGCTCATTTATGTGACAACTCTTTTCTGCTCGACGCCTGCCTCTCACATTTTCTTGTTGAATCTTAGAGTCCATATGTACTTTAAGGGTTTAGTTGTCACCCTTGTCTCCTATGCCAAACTCCTGTTGAAGAAAAGGAAATAAAAGTTTTAAAATTTCTGCATTCCTTTTGTTTGGGTTGTTACATTTCCAATGCTAGCACATGTCCAATTTTTACATATTTTTTTAAAGCTAGAAACATGTTCAAGCATCTTTAAACACAAATATATGATATTTACTAGGAAAAACACAGTACTAGGAAACATACATGTAGGAAATTTGAGTCACTTGGTTGGGCTCCCTAGTGAACCTATGTTGGTATCTAGCAATTAGTACCACATTACATAAAATATGCTTAGAGATTTAATCTTCCATGTGCCTTTGGGTATATAGGAAGTCCCTTATTTTCGCCTATACCCATGCTTCCATAAACTCTTCGATTATCTTACATTGCTATAGTACGTGCTAAGAATATCACTTTGCGGGGAGATCACTCTTAGGAATCATATAATATGACTAAGGATATGGTCTATGTCATTAGTTAGTATTTTGAAAGATTATAGATGAATAAACTACCTAAACACTTGAATATTATGTTGGCAAGAACGTTGAAGAAACCCTAAATTTTGAATATATGTCAAATTAAAAGTTCAATTTATAATCGAAGAAGGATAGAATGATGGATAACATCAACCATAATTTTAGTACAAAAGGAGAAGGATGAGAAGGTATAAGAAGGTCACCATAAAATAATTGTTGAATTCGAACATCATCTTCAGAATATGAAGGAAAAATATGATCTTATTATCTCAAAAGTAGAAGCAATTGAAGGTCAATAATTATAATGGTTGGAGCATGTCATTGTACCAAAAAGGAGAGGGGGTGATAAGGGCATCAAAATTTACGAAGCACCATTAATGGTGGAACCATATTGATACCTCTTTACAATGAAATATCGGAAAAAATACAATAAGTGTCAACATTACAAAGGATGAAAATGAAATAATCAATGGTTCATATAATGAGGCAAAAAGGGACCATTATTTAATGTGATGTTATCAAAGAACAAAAACTATAACAAATTGGAGAAGCTATAATAATGCACATGCAATCAAAGGAAAGGAAGCCATGAAGAATTGACAAAAAAAATTAAAATATAGATGGATGGATAATCAATAGTAGTAGCAAGAGAGAACAGATATAAATAACCATTATTATTATTAGGTTTCATCACATATAAAAGCCTTAGCTACAAACATTTGATGACAAATCCTTTTTATGGGGTGATATGTTATAACTCCATGGGATGTATATATGGGGTTGAATATATAGGTAATGTGGTTACATGAATATTTAATAGGGATAACCCTAATAGGGGACCCACAAGTACAATTGGGGATATGGAGAGATAGGGAATATTATATAGAGAATGTAGTTACAATCATTATAATTAAGGATTCTCTTAATGAATATAATGATTTTTCTCTCTCAGGATTTCACAGTGTGCTTGTTTATTCTCCATGATTTTTGGATTCATTGTGTTAAGGAGGGGTTTATTGATGTTTCGGACCTATGATATGTAGTCCATCTTCATGATAGGTAAGAATATGGATTGCGTATCGTAGGTATGAAACATCGATAAACCCCTCCTTAACACAATGAATCCAGAAATAATGGAGAATAAATATAAGGATTTATTATTTAATTCATCTCTATTATAACTTTAGGATTTATGTTTCACTCTCATATTTGGTGTACATTGGTTTATACTCTATTTTATTAAGCTATTTTATTTACAAAATCCGTAACATGCTTCTTGAAAAACCTCCCACAAAATGCATTGTTCTCCCATGGTCTAGTACTTATATGTATATGTTGATATAAACCTTCCTTCCCATTGTTGGTCTTACTAGAGCAATGGCGTATGCATCCTCTAATGAACCAATCTACATCTTCCTGAATTTGGCACAAGACACATATCTACAAGTTATTATTTGTTTTCTCAAAACCAAAATGGCCTCCAACATCAGAGTTATGGGCCTCTGTTATTAGTTTTTTCCTCTCACCTATATAGGTGTATAACACTTATATATCTTGTTGAGAAATGCATCTTGGAGATGATACTAAATCTTGCTGTCACTTTAATTGATTCTTCATGACTTTGGCCTTGTATCCATGAAATATCTTCATGAAATTGTAATCTTATGTTCTTTCCTCTTTGTATGAATCATGAGTGAAAGGATCCATGTGCACCAAATTAGCTAAATCACTGATATCTATTGAGATATGATTTTAAATCTATGAGGCATTAACCATAAAGATATGGTTTAACACATTATAAGTTGCAAAAAGATGGCATTTAGAGTAGAATATTTTTATTTCCTCTCATGGAAATCCCATATAAAACCTATGCGGCATTAACCGTTTAAAATATATGGGACATTAGCCATTTAAAATCTATGGTTCACTGACCATGAGATCCCTCCAGACGTTACATTATGGATCAATCGAACTAGATGGAAAAGTTTAGTGTCGGGTCATAATAGTTTAGTCCTACCTATTAAGTTTATAGAGAGATTTAGGATTGATCGCCAATTTGGTGTGTAACTTGTAGTTGTTTGCCTTGCATTGGAAATGCTATGCAACTATAAAACAAAAGTAGAACAGAACATGGAGTAGAATAGAACCTGCTCGAGCAGCAGATGCAGGGGTCTCGCTGCAGAAGGGTGAGATGTTTGGTTGAGAAGCAAATGCAGGGGATGGGCTTCCACAACGGAAGAATGAACAGGGAGAGGCAAGATGCCAATTTTAATTCACCAACATTTACGACAAAGTGACAAGTGCATACCGAGGAAACTGACATGTCATACTTAGTTGGAGATTGGAATGCTTGGAGTTTGAAATGCCAAAAATAGGTACAAAAGTTGAGAGTGGTGTAATGATCAAAGCATAATTATTGGACAAAAATTAATTAGACTAAGGTATAGATTAATTACAATTTGCATTCCCTTGTTGCTACAATTCAACAAACTTGCAACATCTACCGGCTTGGTATAGAGGTAGACCATCATAAAAGAGAAATCCAATTTTTTTAGATATAGAGAAAATACACCAGGAATTTGAGAGGATGGAAGATGTATTGAACTATGAAATGCAGATGGGTGCTAATTCTCATGTAAAGAGAAAAGATTGGCATTCTATGTGTTGACACTAAGGTTTGAGAATGACTAAATCCAAAAAGTTTGCTAAAATGTCCAAAAAAGGAAGAAATTATCACAAAGGAGGTTGAAGAAAAGGTTGACAATTCAAAAACAAGAGGAAAAAACCCACTTATGCAAAGTCCGAAAGCAAAATTGTGAAAAGATTAAACCCCGATCAAGTTTCGGTGGCGGAGATGTCAACAATCCCGATCAATGGCCGATATTGCTTCCCGCATCGCCAAAGTGATCGGCGGCAAATAGATGTGGGCGGTAGCGGACTCAATACCGCCGGGACACGTGTCCAAACCTCATCCTTCCGCATATGTAATATAGCGGTAAAGGAAACCACCATAGCGCCGGGCGGAACCACCAAATATGGAAGCGCGGTGGGGTCAGTACACGTGGCAGGGTGGGACCTGATACGTGGCAGATAGAGCAAGCGTGGCGGGGTCATATCACATGGCGTATACTTTGTAGCAATCGGAGGGCCGATATAAACCTTAGTCAAATCAACGGCCATTGTTTCATCCGCATCTAGGAAGGTGCACACTGGATATGAGGAAGAGCAGTCGCGGAGAATAAACCACTCGAACAGGTGTCAGCAGGTGGATGATCCGCGCAGAAAATAAACCCGAAAAGAAAACAGCGTTTTGATCGCGGATACCACCAGATGGAATAAAGGGAGGCGAGATCTGACGGTCCAAAACAAAGTCTCGAGATCAATGGTCAGATATGAACCGCATTCATAAAGGTGAAGGGAAGTTAATTCAAAAGTCATATAAAACAAAATAGGCTCCACATAACGGCATTCTGCATGTGTCACTATCCAGAAGAGCTCTGAAGACTGGTGGAGATCTGCGATTGCGACAGAAGGCGAAAGGCGGGTACATACAGGTAGGGTCGGGTTACCTGTCCTACTTTTTTAAACAGAATTTTGTTTAAAGAAACGTTTAAATGGAGACTGTGCACGATATAGACGTTTTTAAATCAAAAGAAGCCCTAGAGGATAGAGACGAAGATGTCTACGATACCCTAATTAGGTTTCCAATATCTGATATAAAAATTAGGTTGTGTGAATTGTTAAAGGAAGGGACAGACCCCCACAGAGTTCACCAGTTGTCTTTGATAGCCTTTTGCCCCGACCAAATCCCTTCTTTCCCAGAATTCGTATCATGGTGTGTCGAAAATTACTCCCGGGAAGAGAAAGTCGTTCTAAACAGCCAAAAGACCCAAGTCATTTGTGAATTAAAGCCAGCAGAGTTAATTAAAGCCCTAGAAGTAGATTGTTCCCAAACCCTTGACCCTGAGGTTTTCTCTGAAGTCTCCGTTATTGAAAATTATCATCATGTTTCTCAAATGATAGGGAAATGTTTTTGTCATCGTGTCTCAAGCCAGAGACCAGCATTTCGGAGGTCCCATACCCTATAGATATCAAGCTTTTTAATGAAAATACCCAGTTAGTTTTGACATTATTGGCCGTAGTTCTAGGTTTGGATACGGATTTGTATGTAACCGAGTTTCAATTGAGTTTATTGTACAAAATGAGTACAGTCCAGTCAGGGATTGGTGAAAATCAAATCCCTCGACTTAATTTTGAAGCATTTTTAACAGAAAAGATTCACGACCAGATGGTCAATTTTCCTACTCTCAGACATTTCAGGTTTCAGGCCTTTTTGATGAAAATGATTATGACAGCCAGTCAAGACGAGTTGCAGTTCCCAGAAATCATTTTCACGACTTTACTAGAAAATAACATGTTCAATTACACCAATTACATGCTTTCAGAGATTTATAGAATGATTTTTGGAAAAAATCTGCCTATAGTACTACCGAAAATGCAGGCATCCATGCAATTGAGTACAGAATACGCAACAGGAGACTGGTTTTTGTCGAAAGACAGTACAGTAATCAGATTATATGGGTTCAGACATAAACCCTATGTGTTACCAGCTTTTCTTACTTTAAGGGTTTTTGCCTTGGAATTCTTAAGACAAAAGTTGATTGTGGAAGATAACAATTTTTTGGTTCACAGACAAGCTACAGACATTAAATACCCATTCACATTTGGTCCGTTCACAGTAAAGAATAAGAATGCTGTAGTGTATATAGAGAAGTTGTTGACGGATATGAATTTTGAGTCAGATACGGCTATGGAGTATGACCCGTTAAACATCATATCAAAACGAAGAACGGAGCATCGTATCAAGGCCCTGAACCATCAGATTGTCGAAGGAATGTCGGACAGAGCCAATTGGCTAGAATATAATGAAGAAATCATTCCGGATGCATCCGACAAAGAAATGGCATTGATTGACACAACAACAGGGACAGAAAGCGAAATAGATAGTGCATTGGTTGGATCTAAAAGACCCATACAGGACATAGTGATCATTGAAGATGAACAAACAGAAAGAGGTAAAAGATTGAAAATGAATGAACCACAAGAGTTAACAACAATTTCAGAAGAGGCTAAAACAGCTGAAAAAGAAATACCAGAGGTTACAGTTAAAGAGTACAACATTGAAGAAACCCCTGTAGAGGGTGATGTAAATAGACCCCAGAGTATCATGGATGTGTTTGATGAGCATAGTCAAAATAAACAGGAGTCCGCGAAACAAACCAGTCAATTGTTTCCGAAGGTTAGAAGTATATCTGAGACTGATGTAAGCTTATTTACTAGCAGAAATATCAGGGAAAATACCTTGAAATTTTCAGTTGTCACAAAAAATAAGATTTCAGAAATGAATTTAGATTTGTCTAAAATAAATGCCCCGGATAAAATTTTATTGCATAGACAAACTGGAGAAGTCATATATTTAGACTATTTGGGAGCCATATTAAGAGCAGACAAGTTGAAAAGTTCAGTGGATAAATTGAACAATCAATTGAGACAAGAGAAGGCAGAGAATAAGTCTCGACAGCAACAGATTAAAAAATTGCAAGCAGATTTGATAAATAAATAAGGAGATGCAGCAACCAAACTGCTCAAAGAGAAAGACGATACGATCCAAATGTTGAGAAAAAAATTAAAAATTCCAGACACTGTACTCATCCAAGGAGCAGAATTGACAATATTGGAAAAAGAAAAAGAAGAATTATCTAATGAAGTCAATGATGTTACTGCTAAAATGTTAAAGCTTTCTGATGAAAAAGATCGGTGGGAAAAAGAGAAAATAATTTTAGAAGAACAGTTGGCAGAAGCGAGGAAAAGATTAGCAGGAAGTGGTCAGCAACAAGTACAAACAGACACACAGGAAGATAAAACGGGAGTAGATGATATTTTACAGGCTATGTCCCAGGTAAGCTTAAGGGAAAATGAAATCAAAGAATTGAAGGTTGAAATACAGAAGCTGACAGAAGAGAATGAAATAAAAAATAAAGAAATAAAAACCTTGCAAACAAAGAATCAGGAATTAAGTAATAATAATAAAGGATTAGCAGCTCATGTGACAGGGCAAGCTGCTATGCAAGGTTGTAAACACCTGGTGTGGGACCAAATTATAAAAGAAGTTGAGAAACTAATACCATATCTGGATTACATAAGAGTCAAAGAAAAGGTGGTCAAAGATGCCTTCGAAAGTTGCAGAGCCGTCAGGGAAAGCTTAAATAAAAAGCCAAAAGACGTAGCCCAGAAAGCAATAACATTTTTAAACAGTCTAACTGAAGCAGACCTGACAGCCATGAATATAACGAACAGAATTTCAGTCATCACATGGGCCAGAAGGATCTTGGTAAATACTCGCATGTTGAGAATGTTGAAGCTAAAGCTGGAGCAATACGGGAAGAAGTAGTAAAGTTCAAAAAGCAATTTGAAAAATTAGTAAACAAAGGGTTCCCTACTTTTTGGAATGAAAACAATGAATTAATTCCTCCGGATGATTATAAGAGATTGCTGTTTGATATAAGGATGGATCACAGAAAGTTCCACCAGCTTGATCATATGCTTACAGGGAAAATTTTAATGGATAAAATATCAGAGGATTTTGAAATTTTAAATATGGTAATCTCAACCTGTGGAAACCTTCTTCCTGTTTCTTATGCAGGTCATGTTGAAATGCGAGTCTTGGTGAAGGAAATGACCAACTATGACTTACCCGCGGCCGACCAGTGGACTTATGTGGAAAAATATGGAAGGACAAGATATTCTGTCCATTCATAGAGGCTTTCAAAACTCTCGCCAAGTGGCGAAAAGATGATATTCAAAATTTTTGCCAAGTGGCAAAAAGATACTTTTATTTTAAATTTGTAATATTATTTGGAGACAGTTATCTATTGCTCAAAGACAGTTATCTTTTAAGTTAAAATATTTTCAGTTATTAGTTAAAAGAAGCAGTAATGTCAAGCTTCTTCCAAATTTTGTATAAGAACAATGAGAGTCATTGTTGAGGGGGTTGGAAATTTTTTGAGAGACAGTGTATGTTTGGAGATCTATTTTTTGATAAATAAAAGCAGTACAGTGAAAATACCCATCTTTTGAGACCAGAGATTCATGTGTTGATCAGCTTTACAGTCCGTTTTTTCTTTATCTTTATATGTGCATGTTCACTTCCTTTGTTATATCTTCCATTATGTTTTTCTTCTATATTTAAATGAATGTCTGAAATAATTCGAGATTCATACTGGTTATGCCTCGTTTTATATCATTTAAATATTCACTATTTTCTCCAAAGTTGACAATGGAGAAAAGTTGGAACTTATTATGGTGGAGGAAGGGTTGTTGCAGGTTATGTTATGGTTTTGATAATTGATGTCACTCAACCACATTTGATTGTGGAATATGTTGATGAAGGGGACACACATCCATGGAGGACTACAGATTTGAGGCACACCATAGGTAAATCAAACACCAAAGCATGTGTTAAGAATTATTCATAGTTTATTGAATGTTTTTTTGAGAAAATACTAAGTTTGTTATGTTTGTACAGGTGCAAATGTTTGTTCAACATTTTCTATTGGAGACAAAGTAGATCTTTTACAACATGGAGTGAAGGTGGGTGAGGGCTCCATATTCAATACAGAGCATAGTGTTTATAAATGTTTATAAATGACAAGCTTTAAATTCTAACCACTATGCATCCTTTCTTTTTTTTAGACTGAAACAGACTGTTGTGGAGATCCGGCTCGATTGCGATCTTGACCGTAGAGCTTAACAGATAAGCGAATAACACGGCAGTCCAGCAGATATTCCTTGTCAGGGTCTTTTTTGTCTTAAGGGAGATTGCATATTGATTCTCTGTCATTAATAGATAAAATACTCCTGCCCAGGAGCACGGCCCTGTTTGCCTCAGCGTCAGCCTTTCTTTACAATCTTTCCATGAACCTTATTCTCATGTTGACATGTCCAAAATTTATTCATCTAACGAGTTAAATGATGGTCTCTATGGGATAGGCTATTATGAATCTTTAGGAAATGTGAACTTAAAGAGATTCTTATTATTTTTCTATTGGACTGTTAGCTTTCCTTCTAGCGTAAATATGTGTTCTTATCCTAGAAGAAAATGCTTATGCTAGAAGGAGAGCTAGCAGTCGCTAGCTTTCCTTGATCTTGTGCCATGTGCTTATTTGAAAATAGAGTGCATGGCACAAGCTCAAGGTATAAGCTAGCAACCACCAATCGCCATGGACAAGATTTTTCTATTGGAAAGCTAGTGACTGCTTGCTTTCTTTCTAGCATAAGTATGTGTTATTATCCTAGAAGGAAATGCTTATGCTAGAAGGAAAGCTAGCAGTCGCTAGCTTTCCTTGATCTTGTGCCATGTGCTTATTTGAAAATAGAGTACATGATACAAGTTCAAAGTATAAGCTAGCAACCACCAATCACCAAGCCCAGGGTTTTTCTATTGGAAAGCTAGCGACTGCTAGCTTTCCTTCTAACATAAGCATGTGTGTCATGCTAAAAGGAAATGCATTTGCTAGAAGGAAAGGTAGCATTCGTTAAAAATAGAGTACATGGCACAAGCTCAAGGTATAAGCTAACAACCACCAATCACCATGGACAGGGTTTTTGTATTGGAAAGCTAGCGACTGTTAGCTTTCCTTCCTGCATAAGCATGTGTGTTTATGATAGAAGGAAATTCTTATGCTACAAGGAAAGCTAGCAGTCGCCAGCTTTCTTTGATCTGTTGCCATGTTCTTATTTCAAAATAGAGCACATGACACAAGCTCAAAGTATAATCTAGCAACCACCAATCACCATGGACAGGATTTTTGTATTGGAAAGCTAGCGACTGCTAGCTTTCCTTCTAGCATAAGTATGTGTTATTATCCTAGAAGGAAATGCTTATGCTAGGAGGAAAGCTAGCAGTCGCTAGCTTTCCTTGATCTTGTGCCATGTGTTTATTTCAAAATAGAGCAGATGGCGCAAGCTGAAGGTATAAGCTAGCAACCACCAATCACCACAGACAATGTTATCAATTGGAAAGCTAATGACTGCTAGCTGTCCTTCATGGCTAGAGTTTTTCTATTAGAAAGCTAGCAATTGTTATCTTTCCTTCTAAGCATGTGTGCTTATGCTAGAAGGAAATGCTTATGCTAGAAAGAAAGCTAGCAGTCGCTAGCTTTCCTTTATCTTGTGCCATGTGCTCTATTTTGAAAGAAGAACACGGAACAAGATCAAGGAAAGCTAGCATAAGCATTTCCTTCTGGCATAACCACACATGTCATGTGCTCTATTTTGAAATAAGAACATGGCAACAGATCAAAGAAAGCTGGCGACTGCTAGCTTTCCTTGTAGCATAAGAATTTCCTTCTATCATAAACACATGCTTATGCAAGAAGAAAAGCTCAAGGTATAAGCTAGCAACCACCAATCACCATGCCCAGGGTTTATCTATTAGAAAGCTAGCGACTACTAGCTTTCATTTTAGCATAAATGTGTGTGCTTATGCTATAAGGAAATGCTTAGGCTAGAACGAACGCTAGTAGTCTCTAGCATTTCTTGATTTTGTGCCATGTGCTTATTTCAAAATAGAGTACATGGCAGAAGACCAAGGTATAACTTAGCAACCACCAATCACCATGCCTAGGGTTTTTCTTCTGGAAAGCTAATGAGTGCTAGCTTTTCTTCTAGCATAAGCATGTGTGCTTATGCTAGAAAGAAATGCTTATGCTAGAAGGAAAGCTAGTAGTCGCTAAGCTAGGAGTCACTTATAATTCAAAAAACTTCTATTATGTATTAGTATACTAATAGTGGCTTGGGATTTTGTAGGACTCTAGTTCCATATAGATGTTATTCTTCACTAATCTACAATATAGGTTTAGAAAACACCAAATAACTATTTTCGGGAGTACTTAAAATAGGGATGACTCCAATCAAGGATATTTGAATTTACTTTGAACAATTGATACAAAAAATAAATCTCAGTGAGACATGATTATACAAACTTGCATGATCAATCATGGTTGGATTCCAACCTACTTAATAACTACCTTCAATACTATTACAAGTTCCATGATTATACAAACTTCCATGATCGATCATGGCTGGATTCCAACCTACTTAATAACTACCTTCAATACTATTACAAGTTCTTAAGTATGGAAAATTTTTAGACATTTTTACAAGTTTTTCTAAGAATAGTTTTGTGTTTGTATTAAGATTATATACATTGATAACCAATCTTGTTTTGATTACGCTTTGTAGCTCCATCATAATTTATATGTAAAGTCCCTTTTGGTGGTGGGGACTAAATGGTGGGGAACAAGGTTTAATTTGCACAACAAAATGATGCCATACCCTTTTTAGCTATTAAAAGTACATTATTTTTTTGTAGATTGTGTTTTGCCTAAAATATAAGAGCACACTTTACATGGTTTAACCTTAACTACAAATTATAATTCAATTGTGTGTTACAGAATTTGTAGGAGCGACAATGGAAAGTATAATTTTCACAAAAGGGGACTATGTTGACGTCCTGGTTAATGGTCAAGTTATTGGGCTAGGAAAGGTTGAATCTACAGAAGTTGGAACTTATTATGGTGGAGGAAGGGTTGTTGCAGGTTATGTTATGGTTTTGATAATTGATGTCACTCAACCACATTTGATTGTGGAATATGTTGATGAAGGGGAGACACATCCATGGAGGACTACAGATTTGAGGCACACCATAGGTAAATCAAACACCAAAGCATGTGTTAAGAATTATTCATAGTTTATTGAATGTTTTTTTGAGAAAATACTAAGTTTGTTATGTTTGGTGTACAGGTGCAAATGTTTGTTCAACATTTTCTATTGGAGACAAAGTAGATCTTTTACAACATGGAGTGAAGGTGGGTGAGGGCTCCATATTCAATACAGAGCTTGGGAATAAGGTTCATGGAAAGATTGTAAAGAAAGGATGCATAGTGGTTAGAATTGAGAAGGTGTTAGAAAATGATGCTCCTTTACCACATCCAACTGGATTTGAGGAAACACTAGGGGGTGCAATAGAATCTTATGAGATTTGGCCAGAAATAGATTTGAAACCTCATTGTGAAGATCAACCCATAAATATTCCACAAGATAGGGCTGCAAGTATAATTTTCACAAAAGGGGACTATGTTGACCTCCTGGTTAATGGTCAAGTTATTGGGCTAGGAAAGGTTGAATCTACAGAAGTTGGAACTTATTATGGTGGAGGAAGGGTTGTTGCAGGTTATGTTATGGTTTTGATAATTGATGTCACTCAACCACATTTGATTGTGGAATATGTTGAAGGGGACACACATCCATGGAGGACTACAGATTTGAGTCACACCATAGGTAAATCAAATACCAAAGCATGTGTTAAGAATTATTCATACTTTATTGAATGTTTTTTTGAGAAAATACTAAGTTTGTTATGTTTGGTGTACAGGTGCAAATGTTTGTTCAACATTTTCTATTGGAGACAAAGTAGATCTTTTACAACATGGAGTGAAGGTGGGTGAGGGCTCCATATTCAATACAGAGCTTGGGAATAAGGTTCATGGAAAGATTGTAAAGAAAGGATGCATAGTGGTTAGAATTGAGAAGGTGTTAAAAAATGATGCTCCTTTACCACATCCAACTGGATTTGAGGAAACACTAGGGGGTGCAATAGAATCTTATGAGATTTGGCCAGAAATAGATTTGAAACCTCATTGTGAAGATCAACCCATAAATATTCCACAAGATAGGGCTGCAAGTATAATTTTCACAAAAGGGGACTATGTTGACCTCCTGGTTAATGGTCAAGTTATTGGGCTAGGAAAGGTTGAATCTACAGAAGTTGGAACTTATTATGGTGGAGGAAGGGTTGTTGCAGGTTATGTTATGGTTTTGATAATTGATGTCACTCAACCACATTTGACTGTGGAATATGTTGATGAAGGGGACACACATCCATGGAGAACTACAGATTTGAGGCACACCATAGGTAAATCAAATACCAAAGCATGTGTTAAGAATTATTCATACTTTATTGAATGTTTTTTTGAGAAAATACTAAGTTTGTTATGTTTGGTGTACAGGTGCAAATGTTTGTTCAACATTTTCTATTGGAGACAAAGTAGATCTTTTACAACATGGAGTGAAGGTGGGTGAGGGCTCCATATTCAATACAGAGCTTGGGAATAAGGTTCATGGAAAGATTGTAAAGAAAGGATGCATAGTGGTTAGAATTGAGGTGGTGTTAAAAAATGATGCTCCTTTACCACATCCAACTGGATTTGAGGAAACACTAGGGGGTGCAATAGAATCTTATGAGATTTGGCCAGAAATAGATTTGAAACCTCATTGTGAAGATCAACCCATAAATATTCCACAAGATAGGGCTGCAAGTATAATTTTCACAAAAGGGGACTATGTTGACCTCCTGGTTAATGGTCAAGTTATTGGGCTAGGAAAGGTTGAATCTACAGAAGTTGGAACTTATTATGGTGGAGGAAGGGTTGTTGCAGGTTATGTTATGGTTTTGATAATTGATGTCACTCAACCACATTTGATTGTGGAATATGTTGATGAAGGGGACACACATCCATGGAGAACTACAGATTTGAGGCACACCATAGGTAAATCAAACACCAAAGCATGTGTTAAGAATTATTCATAGTTTATTGAATGTTTTTTTGAGAAAATACTAAGTTTGTTATGTTTGGTGTACAGGTGCAAATGTTTGTTCAACATTTTCTATTGGAGACAAAGTAGATCTTTTACAACATGGAGTGAAGGTGGGTGAGGGCTCCATATTCAATACAGAGCTTGGGAATAAGGTTCATGGAAAGATTGTAAAGAAAGGATGCATAGTGGTTAGAATTGAGAAGGTGTTAAAAAATGATGCTCCTTTACCACATCCAACTGGATTTGAGGAAACACTAGGGGGTGCAATAGAATCTTATGAGATTTGGCCAAAAATAGATTTGAAACCTCATTGTGAAGATCAACCCATAAATATTCCACAAGATAGGGCTGCATTCACATGTACAAGGGTTTCTCTTACACATGGATGCATAGGAACAATTATGTGCATTGCCAAAGGAATGATAGTTAATGTCCATGAGGATGACATGGTTGTGGGTGAAACACTAGGTGAAGATAACTTTGGTGTTTTTGTGGAAGAGATACATGGGTATTGTGAAAGATGCAAGATTGGGGATAAGTCTATACATGGATTGGTTAGATGGCCAATACATAAATTGGTGGACAACATAGGTGAGATGTTAAGGGTCAAGACAAAGTACAAAGAGCCACCCATGGAAATGTTGATATGGGATGTTATAGAGGATACAAGTCCTTTATACCAATGGGATGGGGATCTTTATAATAAAAAAGATCAAGATGTCAATGTTCTTAATGCATCGAGGCCATATAAAAAGATTAAACGAGCTATGACAAGAGAAAAAGTTGCAAAACGTCAAACCAAGATAGATAAAGAGAAAGAAGTCCGACTTTTGGCTGCAGATGAATGTTGTAAACAAGATTGTCTTCAACATGTGGATAGGAATGCCATTGCAAATGCTAGAAGGGATATGGAATGCAAAGAGAAAAATGGTATCAGGGAATTTGTATTGAATTCACTTGTTTCAAACACTATCATGTCAATGAGCCATGGCCATGGCCTACCTCCTATTACTAGAAAAGTAAAGGACATGAGATTTGATGGTAATGTTATTTGTAAGAAAGCATGTTACAAGATACATAAGATTCCTCAAAGCACCTTCTATAGCTACCAACATAATTTTGAACAAGGACATATGGAATCCATTCATGGTAACACCAATAGATGTAAAGCACGTGCACAAACTGTGGCGGCCATAGAAATACTGCATAAAATTGTAATGGACAATTCAGATTTTTCGCCAAACCAAACACGTCAAGTCGAAGCAGATGGAACTTCTTCTCATCTAAGATTGTTGCCTTCGACTTACACACAAAGCTCTTTGTTAAAAGAGATCAATGTGGGTTTGGAAAAGCTCAATTGTCCAATAATATCACAACCAACAATGAGCAAGATTTGGAACACTCATTTTCGAGACGTGGCATTCTCAAAGAACACCAACTTCAGTAAATGTGGTGAATGTATTGTGTTGAAAGCACAAATGAAGTCAGCAACTACAAAAGAGTTGGAAGAAACGGCACGCGCTAGATTGAACAAACATAACAAGATCGTTATGTGCGGAAGACATTGCTACTATGCCCACAAAATCATGTCAGAGAGGTTTCCAAAGGAGTATTTGAGTATTATCCATGATAAAATGGATAAAACAAAGACTTCAATTCCAAGGCTACGCGTCAAATCAAAATCTATTGTAGGAATAAACTTGGGTTTGTCATTGACAGGTATGCTAACACATGGGCATAAGACAGGAGGTTTTGGTCATTTCTCCCTACCATTTGTACATATGGGATCACAATTTACCATTACATCACTTGCTAAGTGCTTTAGGGACCTTGAAGACCCACATCTTGATATGTATGGTGATCTTCTTTATGAGAGTGGAAGTTCAAGAAGCCCACTTTCAAATGCATTACTTGACACCTCTATTTACTCAAAATGTAGAGTGTACAAGGATGAATTTTTATCTCATGGAAGATTAGAAAATCAAGATATCGATTTTAAACCTCTTCCTCCACATTTATTGTTACAATTGGATAATGCAGCAAGTGATAATAAAAACCGTTATCTTTTCATGTTTCTATCACTTCTCACTGCACTTGGTGTCTTCATCACTATTGAGGTTGGGTTCTTGCTCGTGGGACACACCCATGAAGACATAGACGGGACCTATGGGAGAATGTCTTCCAGCTTGAAAAGTAAAGATATATATTCTCTACCTGAGATGATGGATACATATCGCAAAATTGAAGAAAAAAGAGTGTTTCCACCTAAACTGATTGATAAGGTGTATGACTTCAAAAGCTTCCTTAATGGATACATCAAGGAAGGAAAAAATGCACTAGTTGGACATCTTAATGTTCAGTACTTCCAATTTCTTGTACTCAATGATGTTCCGGTATTAAGATATAAAGAATCCATAAGAGATGTTGAGTGGTCAGAACCAGTTGAGTTATGGAATACAGACGATGAAGGTCGATCTAAACTGCCCATAGGGAAGCCATCTTTCTTACATCCCAAAGAGAATGAAATCTATTTAAAAGAACTAAAAGAAGGAATAACATCATACATAAAAATGTGGAAAGACACAATGGGTGGTGAGGAATTGCCAATTGTTACACCAGAATGGAAAAATAAGGTAGAGTATTGGGAAAGAGTTCTTGATACTTTATATGAAGATTACAATGATCATGATTCATCTTCTGAGGATTTCTGGCCCAAGACAAGGCAAACTCCAGATGTTGGTCGTAATGCGCTTCATGCAATCTCAAATATTATGGATGGGGATTTTTATACTATGACAGGTGAACCCGTGTATGTTGGACCCAAGTGCAATAAGCCAAAGACAACATTCAACCCTATTAATGATGTTGAGAAAGGAAAGATGTTGCTAGTTAGATCAGGAAACGAGGAAGAAGGGGAGATGATTTGGATGGAAAAAGCCACCTCAAATATATTTCAAGATGATGAAAGTGATACTCTTCATGTTAAAGTTGATTGGTGGAAGCCCGGTTCAGGGAAATACAATGGAAAAGTATTAGAGGAATATTGGGTACCAAATCCTGATGACATAGAGCTTGGATCTATTCCAATTGATACCATAGTTTGGGCATGGATGGCTAAGAAAGAACATTGCAAGAAGGCCAAGATAAATAAACATGGTGTACATGCTGTCCTTGACCTACTTGAACGAATAACATGAGATTAGGTGGAGATGATTCATGGATGTAATTATGTTCTTTGGAGGACCAATTAATACATGAAGAAACATTTTTCAATTTTTCTTGTATATTGAATATTTTCTTCAAATTTATTTGGGGAGTTTTATATTATTTGGTACAAATATGAAAATTTTGTTTAAATTGCAATGTATTCATGTGACGATACATCATGCAAATTACATGACACCATGAAATATTAAACTTTCAATGATTTGTTTATATTAACATAACTTCTCCCATAACTTGGATAATCAAGTCCAATAATGCACTTAAAATCAATATCTTCTAGTTTTGGCCTATTAAAACTATACTGGAGTCAATTTGGCATATTAAAACTATATTGGAGTTAATTAGCATTGTTTTCAATGTAATACGTTCAAACACCAAACAATATCTAACATGGAAATTACAAATTCCAATGCTTTGTCTAGATCGACATAACTTCTCACTCCATCAAACTTGGATAATCAAGTTCAATAATACATTTAAAAGCATCATCTTCTAGATACGATCTATTAAAACGATAATGTTGGGCTAGCTAATTCGTATTCTTTTCAATATAATACATTCAAACACTTCATGAATGTATATTATAATAAAATAAATTAAACTGTACTAGTTTGTTTCTATTCCAATTCATAACAAAATTATTTATTTTGATCATTAAAAAACACGCCTTGACTTATTAAATATTTTCTTTTGACATCTGTAAAATGTTTCCAATAAAAATTACCAATAAAAGTTCATAATAATTTGATTTTGATTGTTTTTTCTTTTGACAGTAACATAGGGGTAGATTGTATTAGTGCCGGTATTGAGCAACCGAATGCTAATTACATAGAGTTCCCAGATACAGTACACCTCCATAGAAGTACAGCGAGCTTACAGAGATCGCCCAAAACTTGGCAGGGCTCCAGTACTCCCAAATGCCAGATTTTATTTAGCTATAACAGAGGAGAAAGGCGTATTATACTGCTGGAGCGATATTCATTTTTCCAGCTTAGCTTTCAGAGTGGTGACTTCAGCTTCAAGTGCTGCGATCCTATGGCCGAAGTTGCCATGAGTGTTCGCAGCATCCTTGAAACCAGTTCGCGTCTCATCTTTCATATCATCCATTTGTTCGGAGAAGTCTGCCCGGAGTTGCATGAGTTCTTTGTTCAACAGGTCCCAGGTTTGCTCTCCTGCCTTGGAGAGCGCCTCTAACTTTGCTTTCTGGTCATTGTGCTTTGCCCTCAGACGCCCCAGGGCAGTTTCCGGGGCTCCAATCCGTTCTTCCGCTGTGAATCCGGAGCTCGAAGAGCTGTTCGACGCCATCTAGTTCAGGAGCACACCGCGAACCTTGATCTGAGCTCGGACTTGACAGAGGGAACTCGAAATGCTTGATACCTTAAGCCTATTAGCAGAGCTCGCTGATAGAGAGGAATGAGTTCGAGACAGGGGAGGAGCTCCTTTAAGAGCATACAGGGAGACTCCCGAGGGCGCAAGGACCTGTCTCTGAGCTGTGGTGCAGGGAATCTCTGCATTCGCATGAAAAACGTGTTTTGGGAAGCCAAAGAGCGTGCTGTGAGAAGATACAGGATCCCCTGCAGCTATGGGATGTCACATCGCTGACGCGAGCCATCTATGCTTAATATGCCTTGAGCCAGCTCGACCCCTTTGTTTGCTTCCATGTCTGCTTGCTTATTCAGCACCCGAAGCACATGGTAAAATCTGATTTTTTGGAAATGTTTGCTCACCTGAAGAATTCTTTGAAATATATGGCGCAGTTTGACATTCGGAGGGGTCTTCTTGGTTATGAGGGCTCTGATCAGAATCCTGGAGTCCCCAAAGACTGTTAAATTGCTAATTCCTTGATCACGCGCAATATTTAATCCTTGCCAAAGACTGCAGAATTCAGCAGTGTTATTCATAATAAAAATTCATAATAATTTGATTTTGATTGTTAAATGACACACAGATACTTATAAAAAAAATTGATTGTTAAATGCACTTTTAATAAGTTTAGTGGGTTTTCACTTTTGTATTTGTAAGAAACAAAAATGTACTTCAATGTTTCTATTCTAATTCATTGATTTCAAATGTAGTCCAGTAAAGCACTTACAAGCAACATATTATAGACTGTCCATAAAAACTTTATTATGGGAATAGCTAATTAATGTTTTTTAATGTAATATGTTCAGACATTTCAAAAATAAATACTGGACATACAACATATTATAGACTTTGTCTATAAAAACTTTACTATGGGAGTAGCTAGTTAATGTTTTTTCAATGTAATATGTTCAAACATTTCAAAAATAAACGCTGGACACTTGCAATAACTAGAATGGGTTTTCCCTCTTTCTTCATGTATTTGAAAAAAAACCAATTGTACCATAAAATTTATATTCTAATTAATAATTTTTTTTGACCTTAATCGGTATACTTAGACTTTATCCAATACAATATTTTCTCTTGTTGGCTCTAAAATAGTGCCAACCACATATCATAATATATAGTAGTATTGAATAATGAATATTTCTTTAAATGTTAGATGATTATATTTATATTATAAAAAGGAATCTAGGCTTAACCAATCAACATAATCCAAAGTAATAATTGATAGTTAACAATGTCCAAAACATGTAGAAACTTGTGGGCTCATAATAATCCCATAAAATGAAGGGAATAAGTGAAGTGCCTAAGTATCTTTTGTGCTATATACTTGACAAAAATGTCCTCAGGCATACAATAGACAATACATATAAAGGGAAGAAAATAAAATAGAGTACGACCTAATTTTCGATGTTGTTGCTCGTAGATATGTTATTGATTATTTTTCTAGTCAATATTCTAAAGATTATTAGGGGTAGTGTCATCATCCACAAGTACAATATTACAATGACTACAGGAGCTAATACGTCTTCATGGTATTAGAGGTTTCACCTAATTCCTAGACATTTCCAGTTCTCGTTGTCTCTTGAAGTTGAGCAAAACCCCCCATGTTCTAGCCATCCATTATCAAGATTGAGAATTACTAAGTTATTATGCCAATACATAAATTTGTTATAGTAACAAACACATTGACTGTTATGTCATTAAATAGCTTTCTAGGTCACTTTAAAATGGCGACAATCTCTTACTAATATGGTAATTCAACACATGCACAATATATGCTTTATCAAATTATAAATAAAATGGTTAATACTTTCAACATACAAATAATGCCATTAGATAAATTAATAGGAAAGAAATATTAATACAAATTACAAATTATAATAATAAAATAATGTAAAGAATCTAAGTTTAAGCATAGGAAGATATGCTTCAAATTAATATAAATTTGATTTTATATAGCTTATAATGATAATATTGTAAAAAAAATGGTGAATATATAGATTGAAAATGGTAAATTAATGATAATGATAATATTGTAATAATAATGTAGATTGATTTTATATATATATTGTAAGGAATCTAAGATTAATATTCGGAAGATATGCTTCAACTTTATATAAATTTGATTTTATATAGCTTATATTGATAATATTATAAAAAAATGGTGAATATAAAGATTGAAATGAGTGAATTAAGTAATTTTTTGGTTTTTCATTTTTCGAAAACTCAATCTTGTTGAAGTTCTAAATTCTAGATCCCTTGTATAATTCCAAATTTAATGAAATATGTGTTGGTTGCTGCATATAGATTTCCTCATGTAAATCACTTTGCAGAAAAGCACTTTTTCATCCATTTGATGAATTTCCCAACCAAATTTTGTAGCTAGTGAAACTACTATTCAGATTGTAGTCATTTTAGCAATATGAACAAATGTTTCATTATAGTCAATACCTTCTTTCTGTGAGTATCCTTTTGCAACCAACCCGACTTTATGCTTCTCAACTTTTCCATCAGAGGTGAACTTTGTCATGTATACCTACTTGCAACCAATGATATTTTTACCTTCTAGAAGAGGATTAGGTCCCAAGTTTGGTTCTTCATTAGAAAAGCATATTCCTCTTTCATTGTAGCATCCCATTCAAGTTTTCCATGAGCTTCTTCAAATACATGTGGATCATCAACATTCATTACTCTAGTCATAAGAGCGTAGTTAGCATGATGTCGTGGACCTTCTTGACAAACCTCTTGAATACTTTTTGTTTTTGTGAAAGAACCATTATTTTCATCTTGTGTACCTACAACAACAACCTTTTATTCACAAGATTTAAAATTTTCTTCATTAGCAATGTCATTAAATTTTTCTTCAGTAGTTGGGTCACCAGGAATTGATGAAGACACAAGAGTATAGGAAGAAGATGTGGAAGATGTTATACAAATTTCATCAAATATCACACCTATCCTAATAAGTATTTCGTTTGTATCCGGATCATACAACCCGTCATCCTTAGATGATGAACACTATAACCAACCATAATACATTTGTGGTTTTTCTTGTCTAGTTTCTTCCTTTTATTATCAGGTATATGAACATATGCATCACACCAAAAAAATTTCATATGGCCAATAGTTGGTTTTATTCTACTCTAAGCTTCTCCATGAGTTTTATGTTTGACATCAATTGTAGGTGACATATTAACAATATAAGATGCAGTATTTACAGTTTCAACCCAAAATTTTAGATCCAAATTTCTAGCATGGAGCATACACCTAGCCATCTCCATAAGAGTTCTATTATTCCTTTCAGCTACACCATTTTTTTGAGGTGTATAAGGGACTGTATGCTCTATTTTAATTCCATTACACTTACAATAATTAACAAAATATTTGTTCACGTACTTTTTTCCATTATATGTCCTTAAAATATTAATGGATTTCCCACTTTGTTTTTCTACAATAGCCTTACATTTCTTGAACTTCTCAAATACCTCATCTTTGTGCTCTAGAAAATAAACCCAAATCCTTCTACTATAGTCATCATTAAATGTCAAAACATACTTGAAACCTAAAATGGAAGGATGTTCCATTGGTCCCATAATGTCACTACGAACCAAATGAAGTGGATTCTTAGCTCTCCATGATTTACCTTTTATAAACTTTTCCATATGTTGCTAAATCCAAATATGCATCCTTCACAAACTTCTTTATTTTGGGGGATTTTGGGTAGTCCATATACCATTTCAAACTTTTTCAGTAGATTAAGACTTTTATAATTCAAATGATCAATCCCTTCATGCCATAATCTACTCACATTATTTGCTTCTACAACCAAAGCCTTTCCATTTGAGGTAAACCTTCCAAATTTATAAAGTCCATTTTCTACATATCCAGAAGCAACCACTTTATAATTACGATTATTATCTTTAATTAAACACTTGTCTTTATAAAACACAACCTTGTAACCTTGATTTGTAATTTGAAATACATAGAGTAAATTTGACTTGAGATTAGGAACTAACATACCATTATTAAACACCCCATCTTCAACAAATACATTTCCATTTCAAATCACATCTAATGTTGTATCGTCTCCAAGAAAACATTTATCCTTATTGCAATCATTATTTAACACATTATACTTCTCCTTATTATGGGACATATGACGATTTGCACCAAAATATATGAACCATTCATCTTTATTTAAGACATTAACTTTAAGAGCAACACAAAGTGCATTACCTTTTTGTCCGGTAGACTTTTTATATCTTGAAAACATACGTTGTCTTTGTTGTATATCCCATTGTTTCTTGCGACAATCCTTTGCATAATTCCCTGGATTTCCACAATAATTACCGCTGCTATCAAATCTATAATGATGGCTATTTTCTTCAAACTGATTTGAAAATGACTTCTCTTATCATTTGGCTTATCATTTAGTTTCTTTGTGCATTGGAATGATCTTCTCTTGGAGACAAGTGCATGACTCTTATCATTAGATGACTCCATTTCCTTTGCCAATCATTGCTCTTCCTATATTAACTTGGCAGTAAGATTATCTACAAAAATAGTAAGAATTTTATCAATAGTATCAAGCCCTCTAATGAAATATTGATAAGAACTAGGAAGGATGTGAAGAATGATATGCACAAACTCCTTTTCAACCAATGTTTTTCCAAGAATATCTAGTATTCATTACACATATCTTTCAACTTTGTTAGATGAGGTATGATTTCTTGGTTATTAGACAACTTCAAATTGTGTAAATCACTAGTGAGATTTAAGATCCATGTATTATGATATAATTTTTCAAGCATCTTCCATATCTTAGTGCCATCTCTCAAATGCTTAATTTGAACAAACACTTCATCAGATGCACAAATTTTAATATATGCACCAGCTTCCTTATTTCTTTGATCCCATTTTCAAGAGCCCTTTGTTCAGTAGGAGGCATTTATTTTCCACTTACCAAGTCATATTGCTTCCCCATTGTCAAAAATGGTTCTAATTTATAAACCTATTCATTATAATTTTTCCCATTTAACTTGATTTATGGAATTATGCCCATATTTATATCCACATTAAAAAAATTAATTATTCACAAAAATAAATAAATCGAAATGACCTCCAAATTGTAAATTCACTTAGTAAATAATGTCGCTTCATGTTGGCTTGTGTAACTGTTATTGAGGTTTTCTATAAAGACCCAGGTTTTGCGCGGTTCGAGGAACCAACAAAATCCCTTTTCACCAGCCCTTTCAGCAACAATCTGTGAGCAGATTGAGGTCTCACCCGAGGCGAAGTAATGGGGGGGTGTGGAATTAGGTTTCCACAACCAGGTGATGAGCGTTTCAACAGATTTAGTGAGCAGTGCGCTACAGGACTCACGCTGCGGACTAGGGACCGCGCGAAGTCCACTTCTTCGCGACTAACACTTAGACTATCGCGCATCCAAGGACTGCGTGATGCAGGACGACTCCCCAATGATAGGATGACGCAACTGAGGGATGTGCTTCCTTCTAACACTTATGCAAATTGATAGATATTACTTAGTGTAAAAGACGCATTCAACAACAAACTTAATAGATTGAATCTTGCAACCTTATACACTCCAATAACAACGAAATCACTGCACACTTCCGGTGCTGCGCTAAGTGTTATCGGACTAATTCATACATTCATCTAACTGCGGAATACTGGTGCATTCGACATTCATGCATACATGTGATTACCTAACATATTATTCCCATCATCATCCTTATGGTGAATACATATAAAAGCAAAGCACATGCATTCATAAGTAGAATATTAACCATTCATATAAGCAAATACATAGATCTAAGTGCATCCATTCAATCACATAACACAGAATTTAACATGGTTCACCCCCACGATGGGAGATACGTCCATAGAAATTGTTGTTATATTATCTTAGAGAAGGGTACAACAGTTCCAGTCTGCACACTCAGCTGCAGACTCTTCTCTCTTTCTATAGGTCTCTGCGCACATAGCTGCATAGCCTTTTTCCAATAGTATTCGACAATACAAAACAAGTATTACTCAAGATTTAGCAATTACAATTCAACATTAATCCTTTCCCTTACAAAAGGTGCCATTTTATAGATTGTGCCCATAGGTCACGTCTTTACAATGCATACGCTCAAAAACCTTAAGTTTACCCAAAACTGGTGCGGTTACCCACCACCCTGCCTGTCACCGTCGACAGCTTACTCCAATCGCTTTAGGCTGCCTTGCTGGGCCACTCGTGGATCACACGTTGTTCTGATAGCCGCAGTCATCACCAAAATGGTTACAACCGCATCGTGGCATGTCGCTTTCCGCCCCTTTAGCCTTCCTGTTGCTGTCGACCTCGTGGCTTAGCTCCTTAACTGTTCGCTGTCAATCTCCTTGACAGGTTGCTTTCATCTATCTCCGCTCTGCTTCTTACTCAAAATAGGTCACTTCCATAGCTCGACCTTCCCTTATACACCTTACCAAAAATGGTTGTTACATTGGCACTACGCACCAGCTTAATTGCGCAAAACTAACTATGCAGTCCGAACTATGCACTCCATACAAATGTGCCATCTGACTTTGCAGCCCGAACTACGCAGTTCCCAAAACTGTACTTCATCAAAATTGTGCCTTCTTGGGCCACGCCCAATAGGCCCCTAACACTTACTTGTGGCTCGTCTCGAGCCACTTCCCTCTGGTTGTTCCATTTGTGCATCCTTCGAAGTTCCTGATCGCATAGTGAAGTCCTAAACAGTTGCACTAAGCTTTGCAACTATTTCCCTTGTCTCTTGCTCGCATCCTTTTACCATGTCGAGCATTTCGTCTGTAGCGGGTTCCAAAAGTTGCTCCTTGACATTGTGCTCTATTACCTGAAGACATTGTAACTTTGTTTCAATTTTGTCGGTCAAGGTGAGTGCCTCTTCTTGCAATGGCTGTAACCTTGAAGAGGTTTCAGCCTCTTTTGCTCTTAAAGTTTCCAGTTCCTTCCTAAGTGCCTTGGTTTGTATAAAATTTTGCATCTTCTGTCGTACAGACAAATCCTTCATAGTGGCATCCATGGAATCCAATTTTTGTTTCCTCCGCTGCATTTCATTGTGGATACTTTGGAATTCTGGTTCTTCTTGCAATATGCTCTAGATGTTAGAAACAACACCCAGGAGGTTTTGGCATCGCGCCACATCCGTGCAGATGCTTTTTGTAGAGGCCCTAAGTGCCTCTCTTCTTGCTTATTCCGCCTGTTGTGCTATATCAACTAGCCGTTGAGCTGCTAGCTCTACCATTTCTGCTTGATGGGCAACTTGCATTTATGCAATCTTAGCTTTGTGGGAAATCCCTAGCCCCTTCATTTGTTCTTGTAGTCTATCCACAGCAACAACAATTTGTAGGATAGCTGCTTCGATCTCCGGCTCTTCATCAATTTCGGGTAGCTTTGCGCAGACAGCTGATACTGCTCCCTTTACCCTGCGTTGTTTCTCATGGGCATGGTTGAGATTTCTTGTCTTCTGCTCGCATTCCCCTTGTAATTGTCTATAGTTTTCTTCCAGTTGGCCGTGCTGATTGTGTGAGATGATGTCTCTTTCATGTATTTCTTCGGTTATCTGAGTATGCAGACTGTGCAATCCCTCTGCAGGTAGCATTGCCACATTGATTTCCAGTTGTGCAATTCTCCTTGCTTACTCAGCCATCTAGTCTGTTGGGAATATGATGGACATTGGCGCAATCTTAACTACGTGCGTCCTTATTGTATAGGCAGGAGGACTGCGCATCTTCCCACTGGACTCACCTAAGTTGCGTTTTTGAAAACATTGGATCTAAATTTCTCCAACAGACCTGGAAACGCCGGTTCCAAGTACATGGCCTACGATTCTCAGGACATGGTGTGGTCACCCTACGGAGACCTGTGGAAGTTGCTACGAAAACTGTGCAACATGCACATGTTGGGCGGGAAGGCTTTGGACGATTGCCAGCTCCTGCGAGAGGCCGAGGTCGGTTTCTTGCTGCGATCTATTCTCAATCACAATCGTGGGAAGACTGTGAATGTGCCGGAGCTTCTCAATGTCTGCGCCGCCAACATTATCAGACAGGCAGTTCTGAGCAAGCGGGTGTTTAAAGGGGAAGGAGACGAGGCCGACGAATTCAAGGACATGGTGGTGCAACTTATGACTATTGCCGGCTACTTCAACATCGGAGATTTCATTCCTTCGGTTGCGTGGATGGATTTGCAAGGTATTCAACGGAATATGAAGAAACTGCAAAAGCGATTCGACGTGATGTTAACGAAGATGATCGAAGAACACAAGTCCACAGCTAAGCAACGAGCGTCCCCGGATTTGCTAGACGTGCTTATGGACAACCGTGACAGCCATGGCGGGAGACTCTCGGAGGTCCATATCAAGGGTCTCGTTCAGGTGGAGTACCCAAAACAACGTCCAACGTTATATTTCTAATTTTGTTCGGAAGTTCATACAGCCTGCGACGTAGCTTGCGAATTTCTATCTTAATTATTTCAATGCTCTTGGTGTGCAGGATTTATTCACTGCTCGGGAAGCGTGATCGAATGGACATTGGCAGAGTTGATCAGCAACCCCATGATCTCTAAGCGGGCGCAGCAGGAGATGGACGCGGTGATCGGTCGTGAAAGGAGATTGGAGGCGTCAGACATTCCGAAGCTGCCATACTTGGTCGCCATCTGCAAAGAGGGATTCAGGAAGCGTGTCCACCGAAGCGTGCGAGGTGAACGGATACTACATCCCCAAGAACACCAGGCTGATGGTCAACATCTGGGGGATCGGAAGAGATCCGGAAGTGTGGGAGCAGCCGGAGTTCAATCCAGAGAGGTTTATGGGATCCAAGATCGATCCTCGCGGCAATGATTTCGAGCTAATTCCTTTCGGGACAGGCAGGCGCATCTGTGCAGGGTATCGCATGGGAGTTGTGTTGGCGGAATACATTTTGGGGTCGTTGATTCATTCGTTCAATTGGGATCTTTCTCCCAATGAAGACACCCTCAACATGGACGAAGTTTTCGGGCCGTGCCTCTCGTTGTCAAGGCTTCCCCTCGCCTGCCCCTCCATCTCTATTGATTTACCTTATTAGTTTATAAATAGTTAAGAATATACGTTATTTTTGTGGAGGTTATGGGTTTAAAATCGGTTGTGACAAGGTTCCAAGGGTATGTTACCCCTAGAATAAAGGTTTTGGGATATCTTGACCCTACTGAATCACAAGTTATTAATATATCTAACTTCTTAAATATTGAATATACATCCTTAGAAAATTGCTATTCCGATAATTTAAAAAAAAAATTAATATTATCTCGAAAGATCAATATCAAGAAGATACCTAAGAAGATACCTATTAATAGCATGCCTTGAATGTGTGAAGATTATGTCTCTGTATTTAGTTTCCAAATTATTGGGTTTGGTATTAGTAGCATGCCATGAATCTGTGAAGAATATGCTTCCATTTCCATTATATCATCTCCGTATATTTTGTTTCCAATTAATTCGGTTTGGGATAAGTGGTACCAAGCTTTCGTCTTTCAGCATTTTGCGTTCAATCGTATAACTTTTCCATCAATTCTCCATTTCCATTTTTTATCCTTTTAGTTTGTAAATCTAATCTCTTTGAACATTCGTACTTTTCTACATAAACAAACAAATGGTAAAATATACAGTTTTTCTCGTTTCAGAGGCCCATTGTACCTCCACAAACAAAACCATCTACAAGGCCTCCCTTTTCGTCAATTGGGCCGGGATTCCATCCTGGACTTCTATCGCAGCAACCATTAAATCCCGCCCTTATACTTCCTAACGAGATTTTTCACTCTTCAAGTGATCTTTTATATATCCATATTAGCAAGTCAGGACAACATACTATTTAATCTATTTCAAGTACACTAAAATTATAACTTATATAAGATGACACATAATATTCATGTAGCAACAACAACAAAGTAGTACTTTCCAACCCTTCTCAATATGGATTGGCCATCTCATACTATTCCACTTGACTTCTTAAAAGACCTCTTTGTTTTATACATGTGAAGGACTACTACACACAACCTATATAACAAAAAGCATAGTTATGCACTGATTATACATGACAAAAAGTTTAAAAGTTATATATGTTACATTGATACCAAACATGGGATACACACTTTGTTACCATAAACCAAACATGGGATACACACTTTGTTACCATAAACCAAACAACATTAGTCATTTCTCCTAAATGGTGCCTAAATGAGGGTCTAGAAATGGAGACACAATGGAAAATGATTTTTTTTTATGGTTGTTCTTTCTTTTGAAGCTCTAGAATTGTTTGATACTAAATCACTCATGTTTCTTAGGGTGTTTCTCTATTTTCAAGGATAAGATGCTTAGGCTAGAGCTGTGGTTCTAGCTGGATCCATCGCTAATGGGACTGTGATCACATGAGCTATGTGTGTTGTAGCTACTTTTTTGTGAACTATTTTGACATGAGTTCATGATTGACCAGATGTTCCTCTGCTGGTGATCTTCGGTTCATTTGCTCAGTAAACTTCAACCTTTGTTGTTTGCTCTGATGCTACCTTCGCTAATGTTACTTCTCTAATCAATCTAGATATCGATCTGCTAATGTATGAGATGATGCTTGCTTTGATACCTATGTTGTGGAGTATACTAAATTTTGAACTAGTTAAAATGCTTCTCGGTAGGTGCATTATTAAAAAAAAAACATTAGGTGGGTGTTATGAGGTATTGTATAGGCAGGGGGTGAATGCAGCAGTTCGTTACCTGGGAGATCAATATCGAAACTCAAAGCTAGCAGATTTAGTTATATTTGAAAGCACCTCTACCGTGTAGAATACAACCCAACACACAACATCATAATAATTTACTTGGGATTTATGTTGTTCTCCATGTCAAGTTATCGTTACCCTTTGATTTCATTAAGTGATTTATGGTTTCAAATTCAGATCATAGAAGTCATTGAGCCATTCGAAGGGGAGAAATAAGGGGGGTATGGTTGGCTTGGTGTGTTTTATGGCCATGGAAAATAATAATACATCACTTGTTACCTTCCTTTGACCACGAGTCAAGTAGATATCATTCCATAAATGTTCTTCTTTCATTGGTTGTCATGGGATGGAGATTTTGTCCCAATCCTATTCCATCTCCACTTCTTCTAGAATGGAGATTTTTGTCTTGATTCTATTCCACTTTTGCAGGGTTAAGGAAAACAACGATGCTTTTGTAAAGTGATGGGTATTATTTTAGTAGTAGTGAAAGTGCGGTTCCAATCCCCATTAACCAATTTTTTTTTGTCTTTTCCATCTTTTCAAGTGCCAAAAACTCAATTCCATAATAAAAATTCATTTTAATTTTAATATGGGCTTTGTTATATTTAATTAAAACATAAATTGCAATTAAAGGTTTGAAAAAAAAATTGCATGCATAATTTCATGATAAATTTTCAATTTGGCGTATGTTGTGGTGCCATTGATTAAAGCCTCTTCCTAATTCAAGTTCATTCTATTTGTATTTGTTGATCTTTCCTAAAAAAATTGCCCAATTGTATTTATAATTCAAGTCTCTCATCAATTGTAGTTTGTGAAGTGGGTTCTCAGTTTCTAGTTTTCTTTATGTAGTTTGTAACGTGGGTTCTTGATTTCTAGTTTTATATATGTAAAGCACTAGGATTTTATAAACAAAATATGGGTGAAAGATAAACCTAAATTATAAAACATTTAGGGCTTACTAGAGAGGACTTGATAGGATTTCTCAGTTGTATTAAATACCACTTGGCATACAAACCAACTAAGAAAACCTACTTCATCAGTTAATCAAGGAAATTGACAACCTATACTGAATTTTAGTGTATCTATAGATCTGTGATCTCTCTTCTCACCTTGAGAATTATTGTTGTTTTTCTCTCTACTCATTTCTTGTATGCAAAACTTCCAAACTACCTTTCTCATTGTGTTTCTCATTTATCATTTCTAGTAATGTAGGTTTCATTTGTAGTCTTACATATGTTAATGCTTTGTAGAGAACCTTATGCAACATGAAGCATATATCTATGTTATCATGCACTTCCTTGCAAATCCTTGTCTTTGCCATTACGTAGTTGCAAATTCCCTTTACAAGTTTTCCCCAACAATCTCTATCTTTAGTTACTATGTAAGTTTTTCTACCTAAAAATCATGAATTTATTCTATCGATTACATATCCAACTGAACAAGGTCCATGTAGAAATAAAAATAGAAAATTTAAGCAATAAAACACTCCCATCATCGAAAGCACTCCAAACCTTCTTCTCCATGCCTTTCCTCGAGTTGTCAACCAAGATTTGTTCTCATTCTTACATTTTATTGTTGTACTATCTATTGATCACCCTACCTAGGCCCAAATAACTTTAGAATCTCTAGGTGGAACAAATGTGTATTCTCCCTTTAGTATCAGTTTCTCAGTACCTTCACAATGGGATATCAACAAATTACCTAATTGGGACTTCTAGAGGCATATATGCATAAGCTACAAACACAACACATGGAATTATACCATGAGAAAGATCGAACTCACATGGATTGTTAAAAATATAAACATTAATGTAAAAGGAACTCTAAAAAAGAAGACAGTAGAAGCATACACATATATAATCAATGGCGCAAGATATTCCAAAAGTTCAATAATCATGACTTTTAAGGGGTGTTTTTAAACAAATTCCTCCAAATTTTTAATTCACATCAATTTTAGGGGGGGAGTTCAACAAACCGCTTCCAAAAGTTCAATTCTCATAAATTTTAAGGGGGGTTTCGAAAAATTGCCTCCAAAAGTTCAATTATCGTGACTTTTAGGGGGGCGGTTTACAAAACCACTGCGAAAAATAGATTTGGGGGCGTTTTTTTTTTTAACCGCCCCCAAAAGTTATGAGAATTAGGCTTTTGGGGGGGGTTTCAAATAAATGCCCCCAAAAGTCCAATCTCATAACTTTTGGGGGTGGTTTTTTTAAAACCGCCCCTGAAAGTCCAATTTCCATGACTTTTAAGGGCGAATTTGAAAGACTGCCTCCAAACATCTAAAAACTATTCTAGGGGGGGTTTAGCAAGACCTTTGAAAGCCAAAACCGCCCCTAAAGGGTTTTTTTTGTAGTGATGACTTGGGCCATGGCATGCAACTCAGTTTCATTGTTGTTTCCTTTTGTTAAGGAGCCTCCGAAGATGCATATGATGTCTCCTGAGCTGTCACAAAACACCCCCCCCCCAAAATCCAATAAGTCCGGGGTTTCCTTTGCTAGCATTGTCAAAGTTTAAATTAATAAATTTTTGATCTGGTGGAAACCATAAGTTGGGGCTAAAAGGTTTCGATGAAGCAAGGTGAAAGGGGAGAGGAGTAGATGGGGGCATTAGCTCCCAAGATTTTAGGAACATCATTTCATTTGGTTGAGCTTTCCATTTTCATTAGCCCAAGTCTTTTTCAGAACTATCTCCTGGATCTTCGCTTGAATTCTTGATCAAATTTGGTTGTGGTTCCAAGTTGCAACTTGAAAGATTCTATAGTTTCTTTCTCTCTAGGATTCCCATATGATAAACCTCGAAAAAATTTTCCAAGCTCTATTGACAATGTTGTTGGAGAAGGGTGAGGATCTCCAATTGGAAATCGTTTCTTTGATATTTTGTCTATTGTGGTCTAACTTCTTGAATATAGTAGCTCCTTGGTCCCAAAGGTCATAGGTAAATTGACACTGATTGAGAAAGTGTTCCATGTCTTCCTTCTAATCATGAAAAAGGACACATTGAGAAGGTCCCTCAAATCCACTTTTTCTAAGGCGATCCCATGTAAGAGGCTTCCTCCACGCCACTAACCAAAGAAAAGTGGATACCTTTGGTGAGATGTTTTGGTTCCATATTTGGTGCCATATTTTGTCTCCCTGCTTAGATGACTGATGTGAGAGAATGTAACAAAATTATTTAAGGGAAAAAGTGCCAAAATTTTTATAGCCCAACCTCAGTACATCCTATCTATTATCGAATTGAATTTTCAAATATAGTAGATCCTCCTAGAAGGAGTCCCAAGGAAAGTTTGGTGGAGAAGGGAGCCATTGGTTTTAAGGGAGACATTTTCTCTAGGCATCAGTAGCATCTGAGTTGTCCCAGAATTTGGAGACATAGACTTTGTTGTCTGGGAACATTGCTTTGAATTGTTGGCTTCGGGGGTAGTGGAAGAGTTTTAAGGATTGTTGCCAGACATCCTCGTAGAATAATTTGGATTGGTCATTTCTTATTTCCCATAAATAATGATATTGGATTAGATGTTTATTGCACTAGGCATCATTCTAAATAAGGGAGGCCTGGGATAGGCCCTACATTCGAATAATATCTTGATTGGAGACATCTAGGACATAATTATGCTTCCTGATATGTCTCCAGATAAGAGAAGGGACATGCAACCAATTTAACCAAGGCTTGGATCCAAGGGAATTGCTTTCCACCTCTAGATCTCTGATGCCTAAGCCACCTTTGGATTTCAGGAGGCATAACTTTGACTAGGTGATGAAGGCCCAATTTTTATTGGTTTTAGATCCTCCCCATAGGAAGGATCACTATAGGTTTCTTATATCCTTAATAGAAAACTTGGGAAATGTAAGAACCAAGAAGACGCACATCAACATACTTCTAAGCATAACTTTGATAGTGGTCATCCTGCTTGCTAAGTTCAAAGAGTGAAAGGTCCATCTAGATAGATGATTTTCCATCTTGGCAAGTAAGGAGGTCTAAGACGAATGATGCTTGGAAAAATCTATAAGAGGGGCTCCGAGGTATATGGAGGGGAGGGTACTACACTTGAAATTTGAAATTCAAGTGATCTACAACTGAAGAGGGATAGGAGTATTAAAAAATAAAATATTTGATTTTTCCAAGTTGAGGATCATGCCACTACAACAAATCCTGGAATTAGCGGCCCATTTAGCATCCCTTTTTAGTGTACTTTTTTTTTCATTGAGTGGTCAAAAGTAGACGCTAAATGGGACGCATCATGGACAAAATTTAAAGAGTCTAAAATAACGTCTATTTTTGCTTCCTAGATAGCTTCTTTCTGATGTCTAAAATAGCGCCCTTTTTTTTCTTCCAGAATAGCATCCAATTTTGCTTCCTAAACAACGTCAAGGTTTGCTTCCTAAATAACATCCTATTTTTCTTCCTATATATCGTCATCATTTACTTCCTAAATGACGTCCCCATAAGTGCCCTATTTGCATCCTTAAAAGCTTCGTGTTAGCATTTATGTTTGCATCTACATTCGTGCCATATTTACATCCAAATTAGCATCCAATTTTTCATCCATATGTTCTACCACTTTAGCATCCCATTTTGCGCCATGTTTTACTTCCAATATGCACCAATTTTTGCTTCTAATTTTGCACCAATTTTTGCTTCCTTTTTTGCATCGTGTTTTTCTACCAAGATGGAGCCAAATTTTTCTTCTATTGTTGCACCATATTTTGCTTCCTATGTAGTGCCATGTTTTGCATCCAAAGTAACATCTTATTTTTCTACCATATCAACGCCATGTTTGGCTTCCTCATTAGCGTCAAGTGTTGGGCCTCTTTTTAACGCCTAGTTTTGCATCTCTATTGATTTCAACATTAGCACCATGTTTTGCTACCACTATAGCGCCCAATTTATCTTCCATTTTTACTCCCCCACTATTGCCACATTTTGTTTTTTGTTTAGAAACTAATATAAATTATCACAACAAATATTTTTTTAGAAATACATTACAATATCATTATGGCACGGAGGAATCGAACCACCAACCTCCCTCTTGTAAGGAAGGCGCTCTTCCATTGAGCTAGCACCCTTTAATAATTGGGGAGAGGAGCAATATTAACACCTAGATTGCATGATTCGTAGTTCTAATAAAATACAATATGCATTGGTTGCAATCTATTAGATTGAATATCATATTGGAGTATTTTGTGCAAAAGAGTTCTCCTTAAAAACATTAATATGTTGTTGTATGATTTCATTTGTCTTCAGTTTTATTATTGCTTAATAAGGAAATAATATATGGTTGATAATATCCAAGATACCTATTATTTGGTTTTAACTGAAATTTGATATTAGTGCCATTAGGAGATTTCAACTCATCCAAAAGATTTAGATCGATTGGTATCATAGAAATATATTTATGAAATATGGACTTGCAATAAGGCATCCATGGTGCTTAATTCTTCTCCAAATGGCATGGAGTTGTATCAACTCTAGTTACAGACAACAATCAACTGGGAAACATACCCTAAATAAATTTGTCCCTAAAATGGATCTAGGATGGTGTTAACACCCAAAAAGTGCTCACTAGCTCATTTCCCTATTCACATGACCCATTTGTCCACTTTTTCACCATCTGAGCCTCCGAAACCAACAAAAGGTCACCAAAAGACCTTAATACACCCCTTTTTCCATTAAAAAAAAAGATTATTTTTCCAAGAAATTCATAAAAAACCCTCAAAAAGGGTCCAAATTCCCAAAAATATTAAAAAGGGAATTAAAATATTATTTTTATTCAAAAAAGGAAAAAGGAGGGAAAAGTACCTAAACCATGTTGGTCAATACCATTTGGTTTCCACAAAACCACAAATGGTATTCCCCACCACCAAAACCTATAAAAAGGTGGTAGGGGCTCCTCATTTCACATCCATCCATTATCTCATCCTTATGCTGCTGAAATCTCCCATGAGCATTTTAGCCATTGCAAACCACATTGGAGAAGAGACCATTGGAGATTGGAGTTGCTCATCCTTGGAGCCATTCAACCTCATCATTAGAGGTATTGATTCCGCAAGCAATTGCTTGCCCCATTCTTTCAATACAAATTCATTATTTTACATTATCTTGTTCTTGATTTTAAATTATTTTTGTTATTTGCTTAATATCTTTGCATAGATCCATGGTTAGTCTTGTTTAATTAGTTTATTGTTATTTATTTCCATTGAAATTGCTGCTACTAGTTAGCAGGTGCCCATAGCACTAAGCCTGGTTGCAAAACCGGGCCAACAGTTTTTGGCGACTCCGCTGGGTTTTGAACAATAGATCTCTAGTTTTGCTTTTAATCTTAGTTTTTTATTAGTTTTTAACCTTTAGATCCATAGATCTGCCATCTTAGACAACAGATCCATTGCTGCTCTAAGTTTTGGCCTCATCTATTGCCATTAACAGCCCGGAATTCTTGATTTTCGGGTTCGTTTTTCGGTTTCCGTGCACGGCTTCCGCCTCGCGGTTTTTAGCTTGACAGTCGCGCGGTCCATCGCGGCTTTCGGCCTTTTTTCCGCGCGGTTCACAGCGGATTTTTTTCTATTTTCCGTGCTGCACATCGCGGCATCGCGGTCATTTACCGCGCTGCACATCGCGACAGCGCACCCCTTTTCCGCGCGGTCCACCGCGACTTCGCGGCCTATTTGCGCGCTGCACACCGCGGCTTCGCAGATATTTTGCGCGCGGTCCATCGCGACTGCGTAACCAAAACCCGCGCGGTCCATCGCGACTGCGTAACCAAAACCCGCGCGGTCCATCGCGACTGTGCGACAGAAACCCGCGCGGTCCATCGCGGCTTTTCTGTAAAAACCCGCGCTGCTGATTTTTTCATTCGGCCATTCCGATTTTAAAAAATTAATTTTTACTGTACTTTCTGCCTATAGAACATTTTTTACAGTATTAAATTCTGCATATTTTACAGCTTTGAAAAAAATTTTACTATTTAAAATGCATATCTAGAAATCTTTTTAAAATTTTTAAGAAAGTGAAAGAAAGACTTATTTCTGCATTTTTATCTAGATTTAAATTTTTTCCTGTTTACTTCTTTAAAATCTTGCCCTTAGCAATTTCCTTGAAAAAAGAAATCCATTTATTTCTTTTAAAGAAGTCTATTATTTGCTTTCAGAATTCAAAAGATTCTTTATTTTTTGAGTTAGTTTCGCAAAGCATTTAGTTTTCAATTATTGAAAGAAGTCATAAATATTTGCTTTTTATTTTTGAAAGACCCTTTATTTTTTGAAAATTTCCTATAAAGCATTTACTTCTTTCAAGTTCAAATTACAATACCTCACGTGCACTCACTCGATCACTTAATTGAACTAAGCCTTAAAACGTACCCTAATTTTAACACACGTTTAACCCCACTTGGGGAACACTAAAAACAACTTTGTAGCTAGGTAGTATTGGGGGGATAGGTGTTCCAATAACACCCCTCAGTTATTACATCTGAGACATAGAAGTTGTCCAATTAGGGAGCTAAAATCTCTTAGTACTTTTTGGCACGGTCACAACCGGTTTGTGGGAAGGCCTCTCCCTTAGGAGGGTTGAAGTCACGAGGATGGTTCCGAAAGCCTGAGTGGAATACCGAAATCCATTCAGTAACCGAAGGGCTACCATTCGCAGTTCTCGGGATATCCCTGTATTGGGATATTGCGATCAAAGGACCAAACAGCAGATTTACCTTTTCTCGACGCGTCATGAACGGAGTATCCTAGTAGCCTGTCTTTAGGATTGATTACCCGGTGTCCCTCCCGGTAGGGGGATATCTAGCCGTTGTCTCAACAATCATATTGTCTGACTTGGATTTCATCACCTTGCAGAGGATATCGATTGTTCGAGTCACAATACTTTTAGTTAGGTGTTTGCATGATTCAACCCACCTTTGGTCTAGTTACACCTATTTTTTCTAGAAGCCGTTTGCATGTTGGTACTCTGACCATTTGTTGCTTTCCTCCACTTATTGTAGCACATCTGCTAGAATAAGTGCCTTTTTCTGAGGTTGATTTTTTGGCCTGAGAGCCTTCTTTTTTCACTCCCCTTCTTGCACCCTTGGTTGCATTAGGGTTTTGAGTGTTTTATATATATATCACCACCTGATACTTAAACATATTTTTCACACAGAAACCTAATTCTCACCATTGAGAATTTTAGACGCTCTCGTCGTCTACAGGGCGAACTCCCAGAGTTTAGTCCACTTGGCTCTCCACGTCACGGACGCAGATCCTTATCCCTTGATTCGACACATCGTCAACCAGCTGCACAGTCATCCGATTCTGACACACCTCACTTCACATTTGATTTGGAGGTAGAATCCAAAAACCCCACAGAGTTACCACCAACCACCATTATGGCTGGAACACCATTTGATCCACTCTTTACCAGCACCATAGGAGAGACGTCTACAGACCCTTCTACTACAGTGCCGTCCACGGCAGCAACCACCCCCCTGGGTATGCCCAATATGGGCAACACTCCACATTTAGGAATGCCCAACACAGGGCCATATCCTGTTATAGGAATTCCCAACACAGGTCCACCACCTGTTATGGGCATGCCCAACATAGGGGTCACACCCCCTCTGGTTCCCACAAACCCCATCCCAGGAATCCCCACTGCTATTCCTAACCCAAGTGTAACCCATGTTGCACTTGGAGGCGCTGGCCCATACCAGACTACACCTATTGGAGGGCACATACCCTCCATACCTAGCATACCTTTAGGTGCTACTGGACTCCACAACACAATGACTAGGCATATCCCAGTTCCAGTCACCACATCTGCTAGCTTACCATACATGGCAAGTCTGAACCTGCCAGACTTAGCTAGGCTCACAAATGAACCCATCAGACATGATCCTGCGTGGCCTCACATGCCCACCAAACTCCCCTCTGACATCCCTAAGTTTGAGGGTAAGACGGGTGAAGACCCCCAGAACCATATCATGTCCTTCCATCTATGGTGTTCCTCCAACTCCATAGTGGACGACTCTGTCCGCCTCCGGCTCTTACAACGCACCTTCACTGGCTCTGCAGCCAAGTGGTATATCGAGCAGCCCCATGGGACGCATGCCACTTTTACCTCCCTGGCCTTGACCTTTCTACAGTTCTTTCAGTTACCTGTCCGCTATGATGCGGGCGTCGAGATCCTACTGTCTTGCAGACAGAATACGGCCACCCACATCACTGACCATATTCATGAGTGGCGTCGACGCCGGAGCCTCTGCAAAATTAAGTTAGACGACCGTATCTTTTTAGATTGGTTTCTAAAATCCCTCCTCCCACTCATCGCGAAGGATGTGGCATCTGAAAGACCCCAGTCTGAAGAAGAGGCCATCCTCAAAGCCCAACAGTTTGATCTCATCTACGCCCAGTCGGGTTATCTATACACAATCATACCAGACGCCCCACGATGCGACTCTTCACGCAGCGACGCGCCGGGGGCATCTCATGCCGCCGATGGCATTATTGGCCAAATCACACCCCAAGCTAAAACTTTCAGCATGGTGAGCACCATGCCAGCCCCAGACCTCTCTAGGGCTACATCCAGTTCCGGAGCGACAACTTCTTATGCTCCAACAAACCAGATCCATCACATTCATGGACCCTCTTGTCCACAACATTGCTATGGGCAAGCGCCATCAGCATATGTACCTCCTACATACTATACTCAACCTACCACACATACCCCCATACAGTTCCCACAACAGTAGATGCATTACCCACAACCGGCTACACCAGCTAATCTCGCACCTCCAACAGCTCAGGGGTACCAACAACCCCAACAGGAAGCTGGACCACCTCCAGCTCCACCTGCATACTACCCACCACAACCTGCTCCCGCACCTGTGGCTCCCCAGAATCCCCCCAATGCTCAAGGGCATGTGTACGCACAACAACATCAGCCCCAATACCAAAATAACCAATGCAACCAGGGTGGGCAACCAAACCGTGGAAGAGGACGTAACCGTGGAAACAACCAAAACCATAACCAAGCTCCACAACCTAACCACCCCCCGCAAAACAATAACGCGGCGCCTGCTCATCAGAATCCTGATCGGCCACCTAAACAAGCCAAAAATGCTAATTTACGAACAAACCATCCTTGTTCTATTTGCGGTGTCTATGGCCACTATACACACGCTTGCCCACATCTGGAGCGAGCTCGGAAACTATGGACAGATGATGCCCATCGTCAAGGACAGGCGGCTCCTCAGCCGCCACCCAACCCTCCACCACCTCAACCACAACCTTTGGTGCTACAAAACCCTTTTCCAACACAAGGAGTGGTGAACACTCAGCCGTTAGCCCCCCCACAGGGAAACGTACAACCACAGCAAATAACTTACGCCGCTCCTGATCAACCCATGTTTGATTCAGGGACTCACCACTTATTGATGATGTCCAATGCCGACGTCAATATCCAAACCCGCCGGAACCAGTATGGACCTACCTCTGAAGCCCCCCCCGCCGACAAGGATACTAACGCTCATCCCACCGATCAGCCGTTACGGATACCACCTCTTCCACTTGATGGCGCATCTAAAACACCTCATTTCCCACTCCGCCGTATCAACAACAACCCCAATGCACGGGCTGCGTCAAATTACAACATCGTAGATGACCTAGCTCAATCTCCCGCAGCCATGTCTGCGTTAGAAGTCTTGAAAAGCTGTCCTACTCAGCGTAAGACTTTACTTTCCGCCATTGGGGCGATTGACCCAAATGATTCGAAATTGATGACCTTTGATTTAGACCAGTCTGAACCACGTCTGCCTTCCACCATAGCAGTCCAAGTTTCTGTTTCTATTCGGAATCTTGTCATCCACCGATGTATCATCGACGAGGGTGCCTCCACATGCGTCATGTCCACATTTGTTTGGAAGAAGTTAGGATCCCCTACTCTCCAGCAATCCACCACTGCATTGCGGGCCTACGACGGCCGGTCGGCTCAACCTCAAGGTTTACTACCCAAGGTCCCCATCCAATTAGGTGGGAAAACTGTGCTCATTGACATAGAGGTCATTAATGCTTAGCTCGATTATAACCTTTTACTCGGCCGCAGTTACATGTACGCCATGAAAGCGGTCGCCTCATCCGTTTTTCGCACCATGATGTTCCCCCACGAGGGACGCGTGGTTAAAATCGACCAACTCACATACTATGATCCCAATGCCCCCGCAGCACCCGAAAATGTTCTTCCCATGATTGAACAACCAACTTCTAGTGCAACTACCTCCTTTGTCTCTTCTATGGGACCCGGACTTTATTCAGATACACAAATGACCTCTACATTCCAGGCCATTCCACCACCGTCACCGGAGACCCAAGTCGCAAACCTCTGTACTCTTTCACAGAATACACAAACATCCGGTAGTCAACCACCATTGATCCCCAGTCACATTGGTGTTACACCCATCCACACCATCCCCTTCCTATTTCCTCCTTCGGGTGTAGTAAGCGCCCCGGTTATGGCTACCCTTAGTCTACCCGGGTTAACATTGGGATTACCCGTGTGGTATATTCCACCTCCCGTTCGACCGCCAACACCAAACGTCATCCTCCAACCGGTACAACCTATTGTTACACAAATCAACCTCCTCCTGGTGTCGCAATCCCTTCGTCGTCAACGAAACCTCCTCCTAGCCTCAATATCCCTTTGTCGTCAACGAATCCTCCCCCTCCTATCAAGCCCACTGGGGGCAGAGGTCCACAACCATACACTGCTATACCACCTCCTAAGGCAGTTAAACCCCCATCGGTGTTTCGAGCTCCCCCTAAATGCTCGTTGTGCGATGAGATAGGCCATCCAACTCATCAATGCCCACACTTACCGGCACTCCAAGAGCATATGAATATGTTGGACGATGACATCAGCATCCCAGTAGTTAGATTAGAGCCACCTCTACAGCCTCGCGACAAATCACTGCGCACCAACCATCCTTGTGCTATATGCAGTGTTTATGGCCACTACTCTCACCATTGTCCTGATCTACCTGACTATAGAGTAGCGTTGTACGAGTTAAACAACGTCGACTTAGAGATATCTCCTCCCCTCATCGAGGAGATCCACCCCCCGCCATCATCCTCGTCGGAAGAAGTCAATACAATATATATGATTTCAACAACCTTCAAACTAGAACCCCTTGATTTATGGTCTGACTACTTCAATACTGATGAGAAAATTTTGGAGACACTCACTGCACCCGACTACCCTTGGGATGATATGCATCATCGCTCGTACTTCCTCCCGGAAGCATCTACACCCACCGCATCCAACCAGCTATCGGTCGAATCGAAAGATTTCATACCCACTAAGGTCGATTGGTTAAGGGACCCCATCCCAGCACCGGATGCCTTTGAAGAAGGGAACATGTCGAACATTTCCCCCACTATACAGATAGACATTTCCACAACACCAGGGAAACCTGAGCTCATCTCACTGGGCGCATCTTGCACTCAAGCAGAAACTCAGGCATACAAAAAGCTCTTTCAAGAGTTCCGTGATGTCTTTGCCTGGTCCTATACCGAGATGCTTGGTCTCGACCCCGCCATCATTGAACACCACATTGATACATGGCCTGAGGTACCCCCTGTTCGTCAGAAACAACGACCCATTCACCCTTCCAAGCTCCCCGCTGTTAAAGCTGAGGTCAAAAAACTTCGCAAAGCAGGATTCATTTACCCTATTCCGTACACCACTTGGGTGTCGAACCCTGTCCCCGTCAACAAAAAGCAAGGCACCCTTAGAGTATGCACTGACTTCCGAGATTTAAACCACGCTTGTCCAAAAGACAATTTCCCCATGCCATTCATTGACCAACTCATTGATGAGTGTGCGGGCCATGAAGTCCTATCCTTCATGGACGGGTTTTCCGGATATAACCAGATTCACATCCGCAAGGAGGATCAGTACAAGACTGCCTTCACCACCCCATGGGGCACCTTTGCCTATCGCGTCATGCCATTTGGCCTTAAAAATGCTGGTGCCACTTTCCAGCGAGCCATGACCTATTGCTTTCACGACTTGGTCCATATCCTGCGAGTCTATCTTGACGACCTCACAGCTCGTTCCTGAAAACGATCAGACCACCTTAACGACCTCCGGCAAGTTTTCCTGCGTTGTCGCAAATATAAAATCCGCTTGAACCCACACAAGTGTGTCTTTTGCGTCCCAGCAGGCCGCTTATTAGGTTTCATTGTTTCCCAAGATGGAATCACTGTCGATCCCCTGAAAGTCAAAGCCATCTTAGAACTTCCGCCTCCTCGCACGCTTCGGCAACTCCAAAGTCTACAGGGGCGGTCCAATTTCCTTAGGCGCTTCGTTCCTGACTATGCAACCAAAGTTCACGGTTTCTTACGCTTACTCCGTACCCACATACCCTTTGTTTGGGATGAGCAAGCAGACACGGCATTCGAAGACCTCAAGAAAGATCTCACACAAGCCCCCTTGATATCCCCACCGGATTTCTCTAGAGACTTCACCCTTTATGTCTTGACATCCGAACATGCTGTGTCCAGAGTTTTGGTCCAAGAAGATGCCTCACACCGAGAGCATGTGATTTATTACGTCAGCCAAACCTTGTCTGGCCCACCTCTGCATTACCCATATGAGGAAAGATTATCCCTAGCCGTAGTCTTTTCCATACAAAAATTGCGACACTACATCCTACTCAGTCATACCACGGTCGTGGCCGACTCCAACCCCATGGTCTATCTCCTCACCCGGCGGCTCCTACAAGGTCGTGTTGCTAAATGGGTCATTATCCTCCAGGAATATGACCTCACTTTCAGAACTCCCAAAAGCACTAAAGCCCTCGCGCTCGCTCACCTCATCACGGACCTCCCATCCTCTTCAACATCACCCGTTATCCAAACGGACCTGATTGACGAGCATATCTTCATCATTTCGTCTGACGACCCTTGGTACGGAGACATTTTGACTTACCTTCGTACGCAAAAATTTCGACCACACATCGATCGTGATGGACGCCGTCGCATACGACACCACGCCCCCCGATACCTCTTGATAGGGGATGTACTTTACCAACGCGGCGTTGATACCATCCTACGCCGCTGTCTATCCCATAGTGAAGCAGAACAAGTCCTCAATGATTGTCACAGCGGTGCCTGCGGAGGCCATTTCTCCGGCATGGCAACCGCCCAGAAAATCATTCGGGCAGGTTATTTTTGGCCATCATTGTTTACTGATTGCATCACCGCAGTCAAGCATTGCCAGAACTGCCAACTATTTTCCCCCAAAGCAAGACCCCCCCCGCCCCCCTTCATCCAGTCCTCACCGTTGGACCATTCTGCAAATGGGCCATCGACTTCCTCGACTGCAACCCCACGTCAGCCGGCGGTCACAAACACATCGTTGTGGCTGTAGATTATTTCACCAAGTGGGCAGAAGCCATGCCGACCTATAATTGCAAAGCCGACACTGCAGCACGGTTTTTCTTCAACCATGTTATCGCTCGTTTCGGAGTACCACAGCAACTAGTCTCTGACCACGGCTCTCACTTCGAAGATGCTGTCTAGAAGGAATTATCAACCATGTTGAAATTTGAACACCATTTCTCCTCTGCTTACTATCCCCAAGGAAATGGCCAAGTCGAAGCGATCAATAAAATTTTGAAGACCATTCTCCAACGTACTGTAGACAAGCACAAATCCAATTGGCACCACATGCTTTTTCCGGCACTATGGGCCTACCGCACCTCAACCAAAACCGCCACCAGTTTCACCCCTTTCCATTTAGTTCACGGTGTCGAATCCGTCCTCCCTATTGAGTGCCAGATCCCAGCCTTACATATCGCCGTTGAACTCCTACCGGACACTTCCCCGATCGAGCAACGTTTACTACTCCTAGAGCAGGCCGATGAAGATCGGCGCACAGCCATTCAAAACATGGAAGCAGCTAAACAACGATCGAAACTAAGTTACGACAAACACGTCCACCCGAGAACCTTTTCTGAGGGAGACCTTGTCCTTGCTTACGATCAAGCTCATGATAAAACCGGGAAGGGAAAGTTCGTGTCTATGTGGCAAGGCCCCTATATCATACACACCTGCCTTGGGTAGGGGGCATACATTCTGACCGATTCAGAAGGCAATCCCCTACGCAACCCACGCAACGGGTTGTACCTTAAAAGATTTTACCCATAGAAAATCTGATGGACACCATCGTCCATTTTAGTATAGGCATACTTTCTTTGTTCACAAAAAATTCAAAAAACCTAAATATTTGTTTTTCTCTGCATGACCACAGATGGAGCCTTTTCCACTCTGCCATGTTGGTTTCGCTGATGGTGCAAGCCGTTGGTCTCCCAATCTCGCCTCCGCAGCTTGGGTAATATACTCCCCGTCACATAAGTTAATTCACATTGACGGAGTATGTTTAGGAGCCGCTACTAATAATCAAGCTGAATACGATGCCGTGACCGGTCTCCTGGCCGCTGCTCTCCAAATGAGCATACGTCACCTCAACGTTTACTTGGACTCACAACTCCTAGTTTCCCAGCTCAACAATGATTACCAGGTACGCGATCCCTGTCTTTTCAGAAAATTCCTGTGCACTAAACAAATGGTTAGACAGTTTGAATCCATTTCATTCACACATGTCCCAAGACACCTCAATAGTGTAGCAGATAATATGGCCAACAATGTCCTCGACTGGCACACCAATCACATCATGTCATATCCATAAACAAAATGCATCCACGTGCATAACATGTGCCTCCACGGGCATAAAACAAATAAACAAAATGCATCCACGTGCATAACATGTGCCTCCACGGGCATACATAAATCAACAAACATACTGCATCCACGTGCATAACAGGTGCCTCCACGGGCATATACAAAAGACAAAGGTGCATCCACGTGCATACACGACAATATATCCAAATATATATCCACATATATATATAAATCAAATAGTCAACATGTCATAAGTGCCCTCAGCACCCGATATACAAAAAATACATCTGTCATACAAAAAATGCTTCCCCATATGCTCATCAGCATTTGGGGGCAGATACAGTATCGTCTACTCAGCTGGATCCCGAGGATCCTCAGGCTCCTCCTCCGGCTCCTCCTTCGAATCCTCCTCCGCTGGCCCCGCCGGGTCATGACGAGCCCGAACTCTCCGCTCTGCCGGCCCCGCTGGATCGTCCCGCAGACGTATCCTCCCCTGAGCCGGACCTGCCGGATCATCCCGTCTACCATCCCTGTGCCTCGCCACGAACACCGCTGCCCTCAATAGGAGCGACTGCCACTCAGGCGGCGCACCGAAACAACCCTGCAAAATACCCCGATCTAGGTCTCTCCAACCATCCTCGGGAAGCCCAGCTAGGATCTGGGCAAAAGTCTGTCGGACACCATCTATGGCGTCATCACGAGGGCCAACCCCTCGCCCACGAGCTGCAAATCCTCCACCACGCGGAGGAGGTACAGGTACAGGTGGATGGGCGACCACCATCGCCCGCCCCTGCCGAGCCACGTAGTCAGGCGGTGGCACTGGACCCACATCTGCACAAAGCAAGTAAGCCATCACTACTATAGAACAATAATCATCAATGATAAATCATACAGCATATGATATAATATCAAATAAAACACAAAACATACCGTCTAAACTCCAGGCCTGTCCTGGGGCACGAGGCATCTCTGGGTCACCTCGGTAATCCATGCCGACATAGGGATAGTCCTCAATCACCAGAGGCATCTGCTCCCACTGCTGATAAAAATCCTCCGTGAAGTAACCGCGGACACCACCGCCACCACGGGGCATCATCTGCCCCCACCTCATCATACGCGGCTCACTCGGAAGACCAGCACGAATAGGTACCCGTGGCCGCAAGGTCGGCACCCGCTCAAAGAAAAAACAGCATAAAAATGAGGCGTAACAAAACTCGCCTCCCTCTCTAATGGCCTTGTCCAGATCTCTCCGGACACCAGCCAGAAACATCTGCCCCCAGGCATAGTAAGTACCCTGAAGAACAGAGTCCACCATCATCGTCTGCCCCCCAGACATACGATGTGGTGCAGCAGCACCCAGTATCCGTAGAACGCAAGCCCCAACAGCTCGCATATCCCACTCACGCAGGGATCGCAGACTAATAGAGCTGTTTTGTAAAACAGCATCATCAGAACAGAAAGTCTGTAAAAAATCCTCCATATCTATACCTGGAGGCAACCTCGGCATGATATCACCCACCTCACCCAAGCGAGGCAACCCAGTCAAAAAATAAACATCCGTGAGAGTGATCTCTAACCTCTCACCACCAATGATGAATGCACCCTCCGCTGGCACCCACCAATGCACAAGCTTGTTCAGGAGCCATCTCACTGAACGTATAGGCGGGATCTGAGCGAACTTTAAAAGTCCGCTCATAGCCAGAGTCTGTCTAATCCCTGCATCAGTCTGAATCCTCTCCATAAGATCACCATCGATCTCCCTCTCCCGCCACGAGGACTGAGGTCTCCTCAACAACCTGCCAGGAAAACAGAAGAAATTTTTAGCCCCAGCATAAAAATTTTAGAAAAATCCCATTGCGGCTTTTACACAAAAAGCCGCGATGCCCCTCGCGTCTTTTCCACAAAAAGCCGCGATGACCATCGCGGGATCCATGCAAAAACCCGCGATGAACATCGCGGGTTTTGGCCGGACAGTCGCGATGAACATCGCGACTATCCCCCATGAACTCGCGATGAACATCGCGGGTTCCGACCTCACAGTCGCGATGAACATCGCGACTGTGAGCCTAAAACCCGCACGGTTCATCGCGGGTTCAGCCCTGAAACCCGCGCGGGTCCATGTTGGAGAGTCAACGTGGAATTTCGCGGCCTTCGGGGGCCCGCCGCCAAACAAAAAAGACATAATTGACAAGGCTAAGGCGAATAGAGTTACCTGCAACTCGCTAAATCGAAAACCAACGGTGAAATCTCCCGGAAATCGAGAAATAGCTCTGACAGCTCTATCAAACTCGCACGTAACAATGACAAGTCATTTGGGCCCCACGCCCTATTTATAGGAATTTCACCAATTTTCCAACAATCATTGCGGTATCATACAAAGTCCATTTCTCAAACCGTCGGTACTGTTGGGATCAGCACAGCGAGAACTTCATACAGGTTCTTTCCTTTTCCCGTTTTCACGAGGTCCATTTTTTTACTATTTTTTGGCCTCTCTCCTGGCCTCGGTTTGCGTGCCACATCGGCCGTTCTCAGTTTGGGGCATGCCTTATATCGCCGGATTCAGTTTTCCGCGCTCGTGATGACACTTGAGATCATTTCTCGCTCTCACCTTTAGATTTTTCGGGCATTTTTTCCCGTGCCCCCCTCGTTGCCTCAGTTTGCGTGCCACATCGGCCGTTCTCCATTTTCGACGTGCCTTATATCGCCGGATTCAGTTTTCCACGCTCGTGATGACGCTTGAGATCATTTCTCGCTATCACGTCCCGATTTTCAGGGCATTTTTTCCATGCCCCCTTGTCACCTCGGTTTGTGTGCCACATCGGCCGTTCTCAGTTTGGGGCATGCCTTATATCGCCGGATTCAGTTTTCCGCGCTCGTGATGATGCTTGAGATCATTTCTCGCTCTCACCTTTAGATTTTTTTGGGCATTTTTTCCATGCCCCCTCGTCACCTCGGTTTGCGTGCCACATCGGCCGCTCTCCGTTTCCGGCAACCCTTATGTCGCCAGATCCCGTTTTCTACACTGATGACGATGCTTGAGACCTTTTCTTGCCCTCATCAATCCATTTTTGTTCGGTATAATTTTATCCCTTTTTCGGGCCGAGCAACCCCTTTTACGAAAAAGGCACTTAGGGAGTTTCTGTTAAGCTCTTTTCTGACTCCTAAAAACAATGAAAAGATCGCCGAGCAATCTTGCTTCCTTTCATGCTCGCTAAACGTATATGAAAGGGCGTCTACCTGGTATAAGTTTACCCCTTTTCCGGACCTCGTAGACTAATTACGAAAAAGGTGTACTCTAGTCACATCGGCTAGAAGAGTTCTCCATCCGCATCATTTTATGCTTTTTCGGGCCTTGGAGACTAAACTTACAAAAAAGAAACACCAATAGAGTCCACTTACCGCTTTCAGACTCTCTAAACATGAAAGCAACCATGAGCATGAGCCGTCCTGGGCTCACAAAATCCACAGGAACGTACCATTTCAGAGCACACTTTTATCCCTTCTTGGAGCTCATTAAAACTACGAAGAAGGAATCAATGGTGCCTCTTGGCGCCACGACAGATCACATCTACTCATTAGGCAGCTTCCCCATTTTGGTCGCCTTTGTTCAGAGTATTCTCCAGTATGTCACCTTGATAATCCCTCGACAACACCTATCAGCTCGTCCTCCCCCCCAGAGTCAATACATACCATTCAGTCAAAGCAATGATCCCCACACCTACAAGTCAGTTCACCACGCTGCCAGGTCAACCATCTCATCATGCTCTGAACAAAGGAAGTTTGAGTCTACCCATTTTTTGACCCATTAATTTCCCATTCCCACAAGTATGTCAGTCCTACCATCAGTACTACAACACTTCAGTTTTACACCTCGTGCTCCTATCAAGGAAACATCATTGCCTTGTTAGTTGCTGGTCTCCCTCTGTCGACGACAACCACATTGATTCCAGAGGATAGACCTAGAGGTCCCTGTGTCTTGGACTCATTACCATTTATGATGAGTGCCTACGAATCATTTCGAGAGGAATCCTCAGTGCCTCTCCGAATGGTTGTTTCTCACATGCTCGACTTCAACACCTTGATCGCATCGTTGAGACTCGCACAGGGTATTGGTCCGTTCAGTTATTAGTCGAAGACCCCGGATACCACCTGACTCCTCCACATTTGAGAGTCTACCTATGGATACAACCAGTTACATTTTTTCTATAGATAGCCGGGTTGCGTATGGCGACAGTATTCAGATGTACCCCAGTTTTATACTCCCTTGAGTATATAGATACAAATACTTCCCAGAGATGGCTCACAGTCATTAAGTCCATACAGATGATTGAACACCTTCAGTTTCAGCAGTTCAACAGTTATTCCAGTGTATCAGTTATTGAGATCAGCCATGATCATGAGTATATCCCACAATAATGTCCCCTCTGGACCATTATGATGTACCAGTATATTTCTTTACGTATTAGATCCCCCTTCTTGGGACTAATTGTTTTGTATATGTCTTGATACGAGCATGGGAATGCCCGCCTCGTCCTTCATCAGAGATTATACCTCATTCATATTGAGGCCATGTAATATTTTTTGTTTTTGCAGCTTCCAAGGGCCATGGCTCCGGTCTCCAACCGATCTCTTCTCTCCCCTAAAACCCCAGAAAAAGACAAATGAACTATGATGTCTATCGGCCATACGATGAGCTCCTGCCCTCACACATCAGGGGGCAATCTGTTAACACCCAAAAAGTGCTCAGTAGCTCATTTCCCTATTCACATGACCCATTTGTCCACTTTTTCACCATCTGAGCCTCCGAAACCAACAAAAGGTCACCAAAAGACCTTAGTACACCCCTTTTTCCATTAAAAAAAAAAGATTATTTTTCCAAGAAAATCATAAAAAACCCTCAAAAAGGGTCCAAATTCCCAAAAATATTAAAAAGGGAATTAAAATATTATTTTTATTCAAAAAAGGAAAAAGGAGGGAAAAGTACCTAAACCATGTTGGTCGATACCATTTGGTTTCCACAAAACCACAAATGGTATTCCCCACCACCAAAACCTATAAAAAGGTGGTAGGGGCTCCTCATTTCACATCCATCCATTATCTCATCCTTATGTTGCTGAAATCTCCCATGAGAATTTTAGCCATTGCAAACCACATTGGAGAAGAGACCATTGGAGATTGGAGTTGCTCATCCTTGGATCCATTCAACCTCATCATTAGAGGTATTGATTCCGCAAGCACTTGCTTGCCCCATTCTTTCAATACAAATTCATTATTTTACATTATCTTGTTCTTGATTTTAAATTATTTTTGTTATTTGCTTAATATCTTTGCATAGATCCATGGTTAGTCTTGTTTAATTAGTTTATTGTTATTTATTTCCATTGAAACTGCTGCTACTAGTTAGCAGGTGCCCATAGCACTAAGCCTGGTTGCAAAACCGGGCCAACAGATGGGTATGTAGAATGAATATTGTGTGTCAAACCTTGTAATTTGTGAAGTATGATGCCAGTTCGGTTTCAAGAACCATCGCTATAAATTCTAATGCAAAATATAGGAAATGAATACCACTAAGCCGTAAACAAGAAGATAAATCCAATTTCAAAAAGAGCAATCAGTTGGTTGAGCATTAAATCCTATGATAGCCATAACAATCTACAACTATTAGCATAGATAGAAGCCTCTATGCAAAGCAAAAAGGTGACTAAGGTATTATATCAGAATACACTTATTGTAACTGTCCCGGCAAAAGATCTGTCTTGAAAAGAAACATCAATAATTTTAATAACCAGGATTATAATGGACCTCAAAATCAATTTTTTTTTCTAACCACACCCCATTTCAAAATTCGAGAGCTATTCTATGTGAGTAGCTTCTCATTTTTCAACATTCCTGGCACAACTTTAAGATTAGATCTAATGGTTTTTATAATATAGCGCAACATCCTATCTCAACACCTTTATAGAGAAATTCACTAATGTGAGGATTACAAGGTCATCATCATCCAACTCTTCCAAATGTCAAAAATCCATGTAGTGATTTAACGATCTGGAAAAGGAGGCTATCAAGCTCTTTAAAAACTTCTAAGCAATAATATGCTTAAGAGTTCTACCATAAACATACATGGTACATATAGGCAAGAGTTGCAAAATAGAAGCTACTCTGTTAAGTGCACCAATACAGTTTAAAATTAGTAAATATGATCAATTTTGTGTATCGTTTAGTTGCAGTGAAAACAAGTACAGGGAGTGGAAAAATGAATGTGGAATGGAAGGCCCAACTTTTATAGAAGACAAAAACTGTTTCAGTGAAAATTAAATTATCTGCCCAAGTCAGTAGGAAACATATATTAGTAAACACAAGGAAATGAATATATACCAGTCAAGCACCCTTTCATCTCAAACCAGTAGATAAATCACATACATGATCAAATAATAACTTTAAAGGTTGAACATACAAGTAATATTGGATGACTACACATTAGGTTTTCAAAATGTGCCCAACATTATATTGTCAAGCTCACTTGATTGCATTTTACAATTAATTTTTGTTAAGCACTTTTCATGGGAATCACTAAATTATCTTCTTGGAATGGCCTAGATTTGTATCATCTATAGGTACAGACATCAATCAACTGGGAAACATACCCTAAATAAATTTGTCCCTAAAATGGATATGGGATGGGTATGTAGAATGAATATGTTTTGTGTGAAACCTTGTAATTTGTGAAGTATGATGCCTTTCGGTATCAGAAACCATTGCTATAAAGTGTAATGCAAAAGCCAGGAAATGAATACCACTAAGATGTAAACAAGAATATAAATCCAATTTCGAAAAGAGCAATCAATTCGCTGAGCATTAAATCCTCCTATAGCCATAACAATCTACAGCTATTAGCCTAGATAGTAGCCTCTATGCAAACCAGAAAGGTGACTAAGGTATTATATCATAATACACTTATTGTAATTGTCCAGGAAAAAGATTTGTTTTGAAAGGAAACATCAATATTTTTAATAACCAGGCTTATACTGGACCTCAAAATCAAAAAAAATTTCTAACCACACAACCCATTTCAAAATTCAAGAGCTATTCTTTGTGAGTAGCTTCTCATTTTTCAACATTCCTGGCATAACTTTAAGATTATATCTAACAGTTTTTATAATATAGTGCAGCATCCTATCTCACCACCTTTATAGAGAAATTCACTAATGTGAGGATTACAAGGTCATCATCATCCATCTCTTCCAAATTTCAAAAATCCATGCAGTGATTTAATGATCTGGAAAGGGAGGCTATCAAGATCTTTAAAATCTTCTAAGCAATAATATGCTTACGAGTTCTACCATAAACATATATATATATGGTAGATATAGGCAAGAGTTGCAAAATAGAAGCTACTCTGTTAAGTGCACCACTACAGTTTAATATTAGTAAATATGATCAAGTTTTTGCATCATTTAGTTGTAGTGAAAACAAGTACAGGGAATGGAAAAATGAATGTGGAATGGAAGGCCCAACTTTTATAGGAGACAAAAACTGTTGCCGTGAAAATTAAATTATCTGCCCAAGTCGATAGGAAGACTAGTAATAATAAAAAATTTCTCCAAGCCTTTCCTCATCAAGTAAAGGACAGTGGAAGATTGATTTTATCATTGATTACAACAGGTTTGTGTTGCTCAACTTCAGGTTTTTAGATAATGTCAATTAAGGTTGGTGTAGAATTCTTCTATTGGTCCAATAGAGAGTTATCCCCAAGAAACGGATGCACATTCTTGATGTTCCAATAGACTTTGTTGTTGTTAAATATGTTCAAATAAGCACCCTTCCTTCTTCCCAATAGGGGCTTACCGACGCCTTTGTGCTTATATTCCATGATAACTTTTGAACAACATGGTGGTGAAGTTGGGAGTGAAACGTTGGCCAATTTTAGTGGGGTCAGTGGCTCAAGTCAGTAATGTGAGTTCTCCTTAACTAAAATTATATGGCCTTCTCTATCATTGACACTCCATGTGACAAAATCTCTATGACCACATTATCCATGGATTGGGCATAGATATTTTGACTATATTATGCTTGGGTCTTATATAGCACTTCATGTATGGTTTATGCAGAGTTATATGCATCATTTCATACATGGATATTGGATGGTCATTATTGCATATGTTGAAGGCATAAGAGATTTTCATGGGTGACTAGAAAATATGGTAAAGAGTGAGGGATGATATTATGTATGGTTTGGAATAAATGGCATCATCATGCTTGGTTTGGCATGAGCCAAATCAGGCTTGGTTTGGCATATACTTGGTTTTCTATTCTTACCATTAGCAAGAGGGCTCGTTGCTTAACACACTAAAGAGAAAAATTGTGTTCCCAAAGAGTTATGACAGTGTAGTGAGACCATAACTGAAACACTGTTGGTTATGGAGTGGTGACTGTAATAGTTTACTAACCATAAACAAAGAACTCTTATGTGAGGCCTAGAATGGTCATAACCTTTCCCTAGTAGTGGCTTAGAGTTCTCACCATAAATAATACAAGGGTCACATGTCCTTTAGAACTGACTAGGGATGCATTACATGCTAATTCCAAAATAACATTTGCTTTATTGTGGTCTATTCCACAAGTTATTAAAATCCAACAATGTTAAAAACTTTCTTTCATAACAAGATGGCACAAAAAATTGTAAGTTATTACTCCATTCCCTATAGAAAATCCTATCAAATGAGTTACAAAAACTTTGGTCCTATACAAAAAAGAGATTAATCCCATCATGAGGATCTGTACGAAGCCATTAATGCGATCCTTAAAGAAATCAAGAAAAAGCAACTACAAGCAGTAGAACCTTTCAATCCAGCTACCTATAGCTTTGTGCATGTGTATGAAGTGAAGAGATCTAGTCACCGAGAAGTGATGGGCCTGAAATCAAGAAAGGCGAGCATGAAGAAGATTAGTTTTCCTGAGTATGATGACAGGCGCTTCCAAATGTCAAAAATCCATGCAGTGATTCAATGATCTGGAAAAGGAGGATACCAATCTCTTTAAAATATTCTAAGCAATTATATGCTTAAGAGTTATACCATAAATAGATATGGTACGTACAAGAAAGAGTTGCAAAATAGAAGCTACTCTGTTAAGTGCACTACTACAGTTTAAGATTAGTAAATATGGTCAAGTTTGTGCATCGTTTAGCTGCAGTGAAAACAAGTACATGGAATGGAAAAATGAATGTGGAATGGAAGGCTTAACTTTTACCTGAGTATGCATAGTTACTTGGTAAGGATGGAACAAATACGGGTGGAAAACACTCTTTATATTAAGCTGGTCCTCAATGAAACTAGTAATGGTATGGTTTCAACTTTCAAGCATTGATCCAATGATATTATAAGATGGAATTCTGGGCCAATAGATTCCTATGTGGAATACTGGTATGTATATCATCCTTCCACTTTGCCATACCTATCTTCCTCAGCTTTGTTCTACTTGCTCCAAACTCTAAATCAATGAATTGAATGCATACTTATAAAATTATTGTGGGTTAGGGAAAAAAAGGAAAGAAAATGGCACCCCTTACCATGCAAGAGGGAACCCACAAGACCTTTAGTACAGCCATTGATTCACCTAGATCTTAATTCTGTTGTCCCCAAGATGATTTTGGAGGTCCTCTTTTTTGGCATAACCATGCTCCATATCTCCGTACTGTGCAAATATCATTGGCTTGGGGTATCTGTGCTGCTGATTTTAAGACTCATTTAAGGTTGCTAGGAATCCCGTGTGAATCCCCTTGGTCAATTTTCATTTATGCTACAGGATACTGGTGACTCAAAAGTAAATGATTTCACCAAAATGTGCTTGAGGAGGCTTACAAGCCTTACACTACACCAATCCTTGATTGCTGCATTAGTGTTGTGCATAAAAAACATTTTATTTCTTGCATCTGATTGCCTGGAGCTATATCAGCTCTGGGTACAGACAACAATCAATTGGGAAACATACCCTAAATAAATTTGTCCCTAAAAATCGATCTGGGATGGGTATGTAGAATGAATACGTTTTTTTGTCAACCCTGTAATTTTGTGAAGTATGATGCCTTTTGGTATCATAAACCATCGCTATAAAGTCTAATGCAAAAGTCAGGAAATGAATACCACTAAGTTGTAAACAAGAAGACAAGTAATACAAGTAGTATTGGACAATTGCACATTAGGCTTTCAAAATGTGCCCAACATTATATTGTCAAGCTCACTTGATTGCATTTTTCAATTAATTTGTGTTAAGGACTTTTCATAAGAGTCACTAAATTTTCTTCTTGGAATGGCCTGGAGCTGTATCAGCTCTGGGTACAGACAACAATCAACTGAGAAACATACCCTAAATAAATTTGTCCCTAAAAATGGATCTAGGATGGGTATGTAGAATGAATACGGTTTTTTGTCAACCTTGTAATTTTGTGAAGTATGATGCCTTTCAGTATCAAAAACCATCGCTATAAAGTCTAATGCAAAAGCCAGGAAATGAATACCACTAAGCTGTAAATAAGAAGACAAGTAATACTGGATGACTACACATTAGGATTTCAAAATGTGCCCAACATTATATTGTCAAGCTCACTTGATTGCATTTTTCAATTAATTTTTGTTAAGGACTTTTCATAAGAGTCACTAAATTTTCTTCTTGGAATGTCCTGGAACTATATCAGCTCTGGGTATAGACAACAATCAACTGGGAAACATACCCTAAATAAATTTGTCCCTAAAAATGGATCTGGGATGGGTATGTAGAATGAATACGTTTTTTTGTCAACCTTATAATTTTGTGAAGTATGATGCCTTTCAGCATCAGAAACCGTCGCTATAAAGTCTAATGCAAAAGCCAGGAAATGAATAACCGGGAGTTCTTCATTTTTTCTGGTTCTAAATAAGTGTTCTTCATTTTTGTCTGCTTCTAAATAAGCAAGTTTTAACTAGGGATAGGCTGCAACAGAGGAACAAAATTGGACCCGGTATGTACATTCATTGTAGGTCTAATGAAGAAACAAATGACCATATCTTTCTTTATTACCCCTTCACTCAACAGGTCTGGTTAAAGGGTGAGCGCCATCTCAATTTGAGAAACCTATGGGATAAATATTCTCTGGAGGGCTGCTTCCTGGGGTTCTTTAATCGTAGGGAACTAAAGATGTTCCAAGAAATTCCATATATGATCAACTAGGGCATTTGGATGGCAAGAAATGAGAGACTAATTGAGGAGAAGCAGGTTCCTTCTTTTAAGATCACTTCACAATGGCACACTTTTCTCACTACTCCCCAATCTACCTAACAAATCCTATTCAAATTCTTAGAGAGGTAACTATGAACAAGGATTTGCCTTGGATATTTTTCAATGGGGAAACTTGATAGGGGATTGGGAATACTTCTGGTTTAGGATTTCTCCTTTACCTTTAAGACAGTCACTATTTTATAGGTGCAAAGAAAAATAAAGTTGGTGAATTCAATGCATTTTTCTATCTATTGAAGTTTGTTGTACACATTTTCAGACTCCTTATATAAAGAAGCATTATTATTAGAGAAGGTTGGCAGGTTATTTATTGATGAGTACAGTGAGGGACTTGTGGTCTCTTCAATGACCTGTAAACTAAATGCAATCTGATTGAAACACTATGCGATGAAATAATTTTGTAGGAGCCTATGTTTTCTAGATGTAGTTGATTAGTATTGTGTGTATGCTCATTTTGAATGTCCCCTGGGGAAACATTTTATAGTAGTTGGATGATGAGGACTTATAACGATTAAACTTGAACAATATCCAAAGTTTGTTCCTCGGCAACTATGGATTGTATTTTTAGTTCTACTTGAATAGAAAATATGTTGTAACTTTCTTTACAACAGTTAAAAACTAAAAGCCAACAAATATTCTCATTAAAAAATTAATCATGTTAAACATGGTTGGGATCATCAATCACTGTCACAATATCTTGTAAACCCTGAAGTTCCAAAAAGGTGCCCTGTTGTTTTATTCCAAAAGTGCCTAGTGTGATTTGCCTCTACAATTTTTCCTCTTGAAAACATAAGTTTGTCCATTAACTAACTCAGGTATTTGAAGGCATCTTTGCAAATTGCAAGTTTTCTATAAGCCAAGCCTCCATCTTAAGGCAAGGCTGAAGATGCTTGGTTTGTAGTAATTATGGGCTGGTTTTCTTTTGGATTCCTTGGGTGACACACATATTTTGACTCACACATCAAACAACAAGGGTTTATTATGGATATGTTCTATGCATCCCTCTTCTGTTAGTTTATACGTCTTATGGTTCACGACTCCAATATTTAACAATAGAAACAACAGTTGAACAAATTTGTACATGTGACCTCTAGTTGAACCAATGCCCTCGAGTCCTTAAGGATAATAAAAAGGATCTCCACACAAACTCTCTTCGTTGGATTTTCAATCCATATAGCCTTATAAGGCTCAAAGCCCAATGTGCAATGAAACAATCCAAAAATAGCCATAAAGTAAAATATAGACCAAAAAGCTACAATTCTCTCTGACATTAGCAAATCTAAGCTTCAAGGTTTTAATCACAAGGTACTGAATTTTTCCTAAGTTGAAAAATCTTCAAAAGCTTACTTTTGGGATTCAAATGTTTCGATGGATCTATATCTAAGTTGAAAAATATTCAAAAATTTTAATATATTTTGATGGATTTATATCTAAAAAAAATGTAGGATGTTGAATTAGCTATAGAAGACATGGATTAAACCATATCACATCAATCATCTATTAGTTATAACTTATAACATTGTCATCAAATGATCAACCATAACAACTTTTATAGGAGCTTGGCAAAGACAGGAGGTACCATAACATTGTCATCAAATAATCAACCCATTATAGGAGATTTTCGTATAGGAGAGGTAGGGAATGGAATTGGATCAATACTTTACACATTAGGTGATTTAGGGTCTCTCCTGACCATAGTTGATATGTCAACATCCATATCCCAACCTATTTAATCTCCTATATTTCATCCCCCATGGAATGTACAGTAGCATCTGCAATCTGAACTTCGTGCTACCAACAATCTATTTTATTTGGTAGCCTCTGTTATTTGCTTGGATTATCCTTGTTATTATAGAGTTTGCCTTGTAATCGACCTTATGTATGTGTTGGAACATTTAGCTAATTTTTTGGGAAAAAGGGGACTAGTTAAGCATGTTCTCAAGGGAATTTGTGGCGGAATCAATGAAAAATTCAAAGTAATTAAATGATCATTATCAAACTAATAATTATTGCCTCAAATAATAATGTTTAGCTAACTAAGCTATGGGAGGATATAAGTTAAGATACATGTACAGTAAAGGTGCTAGAGTTTGAAGATCTTAGTGCTGGACAAAACAGATGATTTGTCAATGAAGCCAAATATTAGAGTAGTTCCTTTCCCAAGTATGGAATGAGGCATATTTTGTGTGTCAAACAATTAACACACAGATATGATGGCAAACATGATTATCCTACTTCAAGAAAACTAAGATAGAAACAAATATTGTGGGGATGTTTGGAAAAGCTTTTTTAGCATCTCCATCAATCGCTAGGTCATGTTTATGTGGCGATCTGTTTGTAGAGAGATCTGAAAGGGAATCTCCAATGAATTTATTTGGGAACTTGAACAAATTTCCTGTAGAAAATTACAATGAACAGTCAATAGTCAAAGGAATTTATGGCAGCAATTCCTGGGCCTGTTCTAGGCAAATATGGGGCAAAAAACCTAACGCCTATCCCTGTAATGAAATTAACAAATTTTGCATCATTTAGGGTTGTGTTTCTTCTGCAACTAATGCTTAGAGGTTTTCTCTCATCTATGAATGTTTAGAGGTCCATAGTGGAGGTTTAGTCGAATACACAAGAATTTGATAAAAGTGTTGCATAGTGGAGGTTTAGACAAATATTCTGGGTAAGACAAGACTGTGAGATTGTTAGGAAAGATATCATTGTCCAAGCTTGTGCAAATACAAAGAAAGTTTGTAAAAATATGCAGAGTATATCATATTGAAAAGGGTACAAGTTATAACACATGATTGTGTACATATTATTGACACTGAATATGCCTTCGAAGGATTTATCCATGGATTTTGTACTAGGTATGTGCCCTACCTAGAACATAGAAAAGGTTTGAAATTTGATGTGTTTTTGCTGTAATTGATAGTGTTTCAAAAACTTCTTAGTTCTCTTAATTAAATGCCAATCCCATACCCTAATACATGATAGAATCCAATGAAAACATTGCAACTCTGCAAATTTTGAAATCTTGAAAACTGTTTGAGTCTATTAAATTTGGAATGGGATATGAAATTCTACTCTCCATATGAAGACCGATGAGGTTGGAACCACTCTCAAACATCCTGAAACATCTTGATTCCCAATAGCTTATATTACATAATCAATCTACAAAAAGAGTACAAATAGTTTGGGCAATAAAGTACTGATTCCAAATACACCAATAGGACTTTAGAAACATGAATGGAAAATCAGTAGATCCTATAATATGTATAACCTAAATATATATAATAGCCATAATATAAAGAAAAATGCAAAATAAAGCAACATAATTACATACTGAAATCCAAATCTTGATCCTCTAGACTTGCTTCCATCATATGTGTGTCTGCAGTTGACACGGTATTAGATTGAGTAGCTCCAATAGTATCCACTGACATTTCTAAAGCATGCTCTAAAAGTGTTGTCTCATAATCCTATCATAAGGATATACAATAAAAAATTAACTTATACACATCAAGTATGTGCTTCTATTGTAATCTATGAAACTAAAAACTTCCAATTGTGAAATTTGTTGATATTTAAAAAGCCCAAAAATCGATAGATATATCTAGCAAGCATTACGCATATTCAATTCAAAATTTTCCCAATTGGGACATGAATTAGGCATGTTTTACATGTAAGAATAACTCACCCTAAAATTTCAAAGACTATATGGTTGCTTATACTATATTAAAAGAGAAAGGCCCCCAAACAGAGTTATGTCAGCCAAACTTTAGGACATGAAATAGTTACTGAAACCCCTTTTTTTGGGGCACAATTTACTAATCTTACATTCATTTATGGCTATATGGGTAAGTGGACAATTTACTCCTCTTGCATTTAACTATGCTTGATGGGTAGGTGAAAATTGTTTGCAAATACCTAGAGAAGACATGGAATTATGTTCTCTCGGTTCACAAGGACTTTGTAGCTTCCTTCTCCTGAGACAAAGATCCCAATACCTGTATATGTATCTATATTGCTTAAAGGCTCTGGTAGTGCCAAAAACATAGGTCTGAGATACACCTCTATTTGTACAATGTAATCCATTTCCATGGCCTGGAAGAGGTCCCCGGTCTGCTGGTGTTGAGTGAACTGTCCCGAGATTTGAGGGGTAAACGAGTAAGGGTCCCACCAGCTACTCGAGAGTGCCCCCCCTAGGTCTCACGGATCTGACTGCTGAACTACAGCTGAAGTAGTGCTACTGTCTGTCTGCCTCTTGCTACTGGAAGTACCGGGAAGTAAGAGGTAAAGAAGCCTGTCTTGACTTCCAACTTTGCACATATTATAAGCAAGTTTTTTTAAGCATAAATGTTTCATTGTGGAGAAACCATGAATAACCAATATTAAATTAGGAAATAAAAGCTTTCTTGTCCGTTAGTTGACAATCATGAAAAAGCCTCATCCTCATTGTATTAATAAATTATTTTTTATTAATCCAAAGACCATATACAACAGTTAGATTTCCATAGACCCATCAGCTAACCCTGTGTAAAATAGTTGGATCTGAATTAGTATCTGTGTGGGTTCCATGTTGTCTAATATAAGTAGAGAATGACTATTTTTGTTTTCTTAATCCCTTGAACATAATTACTTTTGCAAAGCCACTCCAAGCAGGGGTGCAATGTTAACAACAGGTGAATTTAGTGTTGCAGAAAGCAGAATTAAATTTGGAATCTACCACAATTCTATCATTGGAAACAGATCCACTTTTACCGGAAATGGATCCAATTCAAAAAAACAAACAAAAATTGAAGAATCTGGAATAACTCTATGATTCCCCAATTCCAATAAGATTCTAGTGCAGGTGCGACATGATAAGGAAAATCTGACAATTGTGCTTAGTGGCACTTCTGCACTTGAGGACACACCCATAACAGTCCACGCATCCCCAATAGTTAACATTTTTATCCGTGTTGTATGGGATTTGAACTACCTTCAAATTTATGCATGTCAAAAATTTGTTAGCCATATTTATAATCTATCAACTAAAGGGCCAAAATTCTGTCATTTGAAAGCTTATTATGGCTCAATTAATGCTTTAAAACTTGTCACAAATTATGGATATTTACTAAGTTATTAGAAGTGTGAATGGTGGTGCAATCCATCAAAATTTTATGAATCAAGAAATCAGCAAAACACAAAATTGCAAAAGTATATCTACAAGAAAATGCAATGCATACAACTCTCTTTTCACAATCTACTGACTTCATTATGATACCAAAAATGAAAGAAAAGTTCAAGAGAAAGAACCTTTTGAGAGAAAAAAAAATTAGCAAAAGATGACACTCGGGTTGACTTTCCCAGTAGCCCCATTGTTTCAGATTTTTGTTGGGATAAAGAATCCTTTTCTATCAGCAAAGGGAGACATTTACCAATAAAATTAAGGCCACAGTGGCCACTGGTAGAAAGCTCCAGGAAATTTGAAATTTCTAGGATGCAAAGAATCTTGACCAAAGGATTCTGTCCTAGATCCCAATTTAGGGGTAAAGTACATGAGATCATGACACTTAAGCCTAGCAAATCCTGTAATATGATATTTACAAATGCCAAGTTATGATCGACAATCCTTTCATATCATTGAATCCGGCAAGGAACAAATATATAGCCTATGAGAGAATTATGCATGCACGCAAATTTATTAAGGAAACGATTGTTGTGTTAGATGCCAAAAGTCAACCTATTAGACAAAGAGTTAATGTCCTATTAGCTGAACGAGCATAAAACCAAGATAATTCAAACAAGGCATAATTCAATGCTCTCAAAAGTGTTTATGACAAGAAAAAATGAGAAGTTTATAACGATGAGGCTCATATTGTAATCCATCCAACTATAGAGTAGTACAAGGATACAGTAGATTCAGATATACATATGTTCTAACCATTGAATGCCTATATATGATGCAGGTTTCACAAGTCTTTTGCCCAACTATAGATTGGTACAAGGATACAATAGATTCAGATATACATATGTTCTAACCATTGAGATGCCTATATATGATGCAAATTTCACAAGTCTTTGGAAGCAGGAACCATATATAGATCTTCCTTTAGATTTTTTTAGTAATTTAATGATTTAATCACTACTGGATTTCACATAATTCATACAACAACAAAAAAATAATAATCTCTACCAGTTAATTTCCATTGTTGTTAAAGAAAAACAAAATCAGGCATGTACCTTCAATGCTAAATTTCCATGGAGCATCAGTTGGTCCAAATTTCACGAGACTGGCAGTGGGTAGAGGAATTTTAGGATCAGTCAGTAAGTAATGTGGATCTAAACAAATTCTGTTTGTTTCCTAAATTGTATATAGACTGTAAGTCAATGAATATAGGGGTAGAGAGTGTTAAGTTTATACTAATTTGACTAGCAAGATCACTGAAAGAAACATAATCAAAAGATACACAGATATTTTACCCTGGGAAGCCCTCATGGGGTAGAAAACCTAGCAAATATTTCCTCAATAAAGATGATCAACCAAATACAAGATGTAGTCCAAGACTAGAGCTCCTTCTCTACCTCCTATGCAGACCTCTCTCTCACTTGTGCACTACTTTCCGAGTGATGGAAGAGTGAGATAAGTGAGGAACATCCTCCTCTACTTATACTTGTTTCCTGACTGACTTTTTACCCTATGGGGCTGACCTATCCTAAGAGAGTCTAATAACCCCTAATAAATTAACTCAGGGCCGACCCCCACATGGGAGATCTAATAACCCTAGTTACCACAATTCATCAGAGGAATAAACATCTCTGGATATACAATAGGGTCAACTCGGAGGAAGGGAACATCTCCGGAATAATAAAGTACAAATATAATATTCTTAGAAGTTACAATATTTCAACAGAGAGGAGGCCAAGGTCGTGTGTGGCCAAACGAATGTAGACTGGGCCAAGAAGATAGACGTTATGTACAAGAGCTAAAATTAATGGGAAGAGTGAATTATGCCTCCATTGCTTGCATAAATAGTTCTTGTGCTTTATGGGACTCTTATCTTGCATATCAATGATTTAAATGTTGTTGTGTTTATGCCATTGGATGTGGAATTGCTTTCCAATATTCTGTGGTGATGCATATTATGTTCCATGATGCGTAGTTTTGTTCAATGGATATAAATAGGGGAAGCAATTCTTGAATGTGGAAATCATGATCTCTATGAAGGAGTAAAATATACCATGTTTTCATATACGTTGAAGCATATGACTGTGCAAACGAAGGGTAGTTATATATGAGGTTTTATTATAAATTGGTAGGGCCTTTCCAATCAATTGTGTAAACAACTCTCTGTTTCACTCAAGATTATTTGATTATGATATTGAAGTATGATTGGTAATTCGAATCCGTGGAGATGAAATCAAACTAGTGATCAAGTCTATGTGTGTAGGGCAATTTCCACAAATGAAGGCGTCTTCAGAAACATGGTAAGACTATTAACCCTTTTTGTTAAAGATACTCCACCTTTGTGTTTTGGTATACGATTTTGATTGGTGTAATAATTGTTAGAATCCCATTGGCTGTATTGATTAAATCTTTCCCCTGGTTAAGATAATATGTGGGAAACGTTTCTCTTATTGGAATTTCTATTTTATTTAAGCCTGGAATTGTTGTATTGTTTGTACTAAACACACACCAAAATTGATCACTGGATTGAATGACATGGAACTATGCCAAAACATGGTCATATCAAACTCAAGTGATTGTGGTGATGGAGATGAAGATGGAGATCGATTATGGTAGCTAGATGGAGATCCGATAGCGCTATCAATTTCGGTATCTATTTGAAATCCTAAAGCTTCTATACAGATATAGTGTGGCTTGTAGAAGGAAATCTCAGGGATTTTGGGTATACAGAGCATCATTTTTGGTATCAAATTCTACCGAGGAAATAATTTATTGTTTCAAATCTAGTGATAAAAACTCTATTTTCAGAACAATGTCAAAGAACTAGAAAGAGGAAGATTATCTATGCATTTTTTTGGTATCAGAATGGTGTAACGCAAGCATGTGCTAGCATGCTTGCATTATATTCACATGCATTTTTTATGTTCTGTTATTGACTTGTGTTCTCAATGGGGTTTTGCAATGAAATATGTGCAAGATTGTTCCAACATACAAATCTGATATATTTTATGGAAATAAACAAACTCAGATATGACTTATATAGCATATTAAAACTAACCTTTAATTACATGTATAAGTTGCAAATCATAGATCTGACTTGCTGTAGATGATGGAAATGAGTGACAAGTCTGTGGATAGCTATAGTAGCTTTCTCTCTGCCCCATAGTGGTATTATGGTTTATTATAAGTGATGGTTCTCATCCAAAGCACCCAACAAGGAAAAGATCAACTTATTTCTACCTCAAATCCCTCTTCAATAGGTTTGTGCCCTTCCTAGCTGAATAACACAACCGTCACAATGAAATATTGGCCCAGTACTGAAGAGACAAATCCCACACAACAAATTCCTAGCCCATAAATGAAGTCACGACCCCTTTGGAAGGTGACATGACCCCTTTTCAGAAAGTGTGTTGCATATGCAAGGAAATATGGCCTCAATAGTCAAGAGTAAGACCTCGGGTAGTGAACTTGTCCTCTGAAATGTAATACGATGCCCCTTTTTTTAGTTAGATCAACCTTCAAGATGAATGCCACAACCTCCTCTTGCTCTTTGATTTTTCTCTGTGACAGTTGCGCCCTCCTCCCATACTCTCTAAACTCAGAAATCTCCTCGCATGATGAAATCGACCCTCTATACACAACTCGAATGACAATGAATGTGCAGACTTGGGTTTTCACTGACACTAAGAGTGACAATGATCAACGTTTTGGAATTGGGGGCGCGGGAATAATTTCATATGTATTTTTGAAATTCAACGTTGTGGGTTATGTTAAATATAATTTGTATATATTTGTCATATATTTTTGTATATGTTTTTAACATATATAAAAAAATGTTTAACAAAATTTTTAAGTTTTAAATGTAGTTTTTAATTTAAGTTTTAACATTTTTTATTTTGTTTTTATTTAGGTTTTATTTTATGTGTTTTAACGATGATTATGATGATGAGGAAGACAATGGTGATGAAGATGTCAATCTTGATTATGACAATAATTAGGATGATGATGAAGATGATTATGATGAGCTTCGGTTCAAAACTTGTGGGAGTCTTGTTGTGTTGGCCATTCCTATTACGCACCAAAGTAATCCAAGTCAAAATGAACAATGAGAGAGAGGCCACACAATGAAATAGCAAGGATAGCAAGGAATGAGCAACCCTCCACCTTTTAAACGATGTATTCCCCAAGAACCCACCATAGGCTAAGCCATGACCTTAAAAATACAATGGTGCCTTTCCACCTACGACCTTGTGAAGAAAAAAGGTGAGGACCTTCCAACTCAAACCTCTTTCCACCCATCCTTATAATATTCGGGGCACCAATACTTATTCGCTAAGGAAAGTGGGTGGATAGTTGTCAAGGTCTAAGCCATGCTCTAGTGACAAAAGGGAGGGTATTGAGTGATAGTATTTGTGTACATGGTTGATGGGTTTTGCATAGGGACAAAGGACATGACATAAGCTCAACATAGTAAACATTTTCCATGTGAGAAATATATCATGGCCATTTTCAGGTTTAGTATACCATGGATGGTTCTTCAAACTTAGGCAATGGCACATGGACAAAATTTTGGGTCTTAGCATAAAATTAGTTTGCGAGGTTGAAGGGCCATTTATAAGGCCCAAATACAGAAGTAATCCTTGCATACTAGATTAAGGCCTTAAATCCTATGTGTAAGCTCAATTAACTAATGGTTCTCTATGATTTTGAACTAGGTCAAACACATGGTGTAGAAACGGAGTGGGACAATGTAATAGTGCTAATAGGAATGATAAGGATCTACTCAAATAAAATGTATGTATAATGAAATCAAAGTGTGTTAGGTGTAATAATGTCTGGATTTATTTCCCTACATTACAATATGTACTTTTGATATAGTAGTTTTTTACATCAGGGTTTTCAAAATAAAAGCTTGTGTCTTATAGGCTATGGATCTAACAACCTTCCACTCAAATGTAACTAGACCTTCCAAAATCTCTCAGCAAATGGTTGTCAATCCATTGAAGATGACAAGTGAAGGAATGGAAGAGCATCTTATATTAAAGGGAACTAGGGGCATGTCTTGATGGTATTGGTGACTTTTTCCAATGTAAAACACTATCTATAATTTTTGCTTTTCTTAGTTGGGTTTCCAATGTAATCCCTGTGTTGTGACTATATATATATTTTTTCTTCATCATCGTTATTGGCATTGACATCATCATCGTCATCAACATCCTGTTAAATATTGTATAAATCATCATTGCCATATTTATAATTGTTGATATATGCATCAGCATGTTGTTAGGAACACTATAATGTCATTATGGACCATAGGATTTCTTAGGTTTATTTACGATTAATTAGGGTCTCTCAGTTTCCAAAACGGCCATTTAGGTGCTACTTCTGTCAACATGCCTAGCATTATCCCTGGCGCAACGTTGGAGTTTTCCAGGCACTTTTTTCTGGCACAATTCCTTTCGAACTTCCTTGAGCAATTCCAGGAACTATGCCTAGAGATATGCTTAGATCTATACATGGCACTATATCGGGCATTTTTCCGGGTGCAATTCATGGTGTAATTCCTTTCAGAATTCCTGGCGTAATTCCTTTCAAAATTCCTGGCGCAAACACTTACTCTATACCTAGCGCTATTTTGGAGGCTATTCTAGTCGTTAAATGGGATGTTATTATGGACGCTAATTGGGATGTTAATTGGGATGCTAATTGGGACTCTAATTGGGATGTTAATTGGGATGCTAATTGGGACGCTAATTGGGACGTTAATTGGGTTGCTAATTAGCGTCCCAATTAACATCTACTTTCAAAAAAGGATGCAAATAACGTCATTAAAAGTGTCGTCTCGTGGAAAAGTGTCCACTTTGTACAAAAAATGATGAAAAATACTCTAAAAGTGATACACAAGTGATAGTGGATGCTAAAAAGGGAGCTGAAACAGACGCTAATTCCAGGATTTGTTGTAGTGTGCCTAAGGCTTTCAAAAATTGTTGGAGAAAAGAGTTAAGGGATTTGGCCTCTTTAAGGAAGGGGTTGGCCATAAGCATGGTGCCATCTAGAAATTAAAGGTGAGAGAATACCAAATCATCATTAGCAAGATGAAGGCCTTTGTGGAGACTTTTTAGAACAACATCATTCAAAGTATGACCTAGACCTTCCATCATGAAAATGAAGAGGAATGGAGAGAGAGGATCCCCTCATAGAATTCCAATTCTATTTCAAGCATAGTTATGCTCATGATTTTATCTTTTTTGGTTTTAGTAGACCAAAAAAGAAAAAGAAAAAATCATCAAAAACTTTCTACACTTTTATACGCGAGCAAGTGCATTACATGATATACTTTTATGTGATTGACATATTTTTTAATTACACTAGTGGTTGCAAGATGAGGATACTTGTAACTAGGTTTTCCATATCCATTGAGGAAAATATTGTCCGTATTTACATGTGAAAATAAATTGTGTTGGCTCATAAAGTTTGGAATAACTTCTACCTAGGAAATATTGTGTCAGTTCATCTATTAAACAATTGTTGGATATATTTATCTTATAAAGTTGGGAATAACTCTGAGTACTATAAAATATTATATTTTTTCCATGTCTCTTTTAAAACGAAAATATTTTACAAATTCATTTATAAAACAATTGTCTACTATACCTATTTTTTAGAGTTTCAAACAACTTCTACCACTACAAAATCTCATTTCCTTTGTCAATGATACGGTGGTCCGTTGGTGGGGTTAGATGGACTTCATTCCATCCACTTGGGTTCAATTCCATTGAGACATCTTCTGGCTTGGATTGTCGGCTAACAATCCATTATCCCAATTATGAAACTTAAGTGATTTGGCTTGGGTATTTCGAAATAGAAAGCCACAGAACAACACTGGCAATCACTTCTGAATCCGTTTTTGACCATATTGAGATGTGCTGCTAGCTGGGAAAGCTTTTGAGTTACAAGTTTATTGTAAACCCCATTTGTTCAGTTCAGAGTACCACTTAAGTTTGAAAATGAATATGCTCTTTCTAGGCTTCCCAAATGTTGTCCCAAAAGAAGGATGTTCCCATTTTTCAAGATTGAGAGTGATGAATTAGGATATTGTGAAGTGGATTCATGGAATTTGACTTGTGTGCGCATCCTAGGGTGATGATAAATGAGTTAACCTGCTCATTTATCCCAGAGAGTATAGAGAATGTATACTCCAAAAGCGAGCCTTCCACATAACTGGTCCGATTCTCCCAAGTTTGATGCTAGATTTAATGAAATGACTCTTGAATCATTTTCCAAAACTAACGTAACCACCAAGTTTCCAACTCAAACTCAGCAAAGGGTACTAGAAATTATGACAGGTAAATAAATTTAATGAACGTCAAATCTACGGTTTTCAATTTTGCATACCGGTCAAGGTTGACGTTTAAATTGTAAATTTAGCTGTCAAATACGTTTTGAATCGCTAAATACGTTATGTACAACGTCAAATTCCAGGCCTGATCCTCCCCACCTGGGTTCAAATCTAGCTTTGTGACACTTGCTCCTTGGGAGCCGACTTTGATTATGTAATGATTGTAACTCTAAATACCTTCATTCTCTGGAATATCAGGTATTGGCATTCTTCCGACCATAAATATAAATAAAACACAGAGACATGCGAATAAAACATTTAACGGCCACTACCCTACCCTCCTCTCCTCCCTTTTCTCAAATAATGATCATTGTTCCGAATCTAGCTATACTAAAGATAGCTACCTCTAAATACACCCAACAGCCATGTCAAACCCAGCAAAATAAATAAAAACAGAAACTACCATATCATATATCACATTCTGTACTGTTCCTTTCATATCCTACAGAGCTGTCAAACCCACCAAAATAAATAAAATTATACAGACTACCCTACCATATATCAAATTCGTACTGTTCATTTCGTATTCATATTTCTGTATTCCCTTCAATTCACACACAATAAGAAAGTTTCAAATTCCCGGGACATGTGGTTAAGCAAAGACCATCTAATATATTTAGGTTGTTTTAGAATGATTTGAGCGTTAAATTTGGAAACTTGTAAGTGCTGCAAGGATAGTGAGTTATGGAGGTAAAAGAGGTAGCCAACCAAAGTAATCTATCTTAAATAATTCAAAGCACTGAATCATACCATACATATCACATTCTGTACTGTTCCTTTCATATTCTCTATTCCCATTTCTGTATATCACATTCTCTACCGTTCCTTTTGATATTCTCTATTCCCATTTCTGTGTATATCAAAGATACCGTTCCTTTCATACTCTCTAATCGTGTATTTCCTTCAATTCACATACAATTAGTGGGTTGCACTTAAACCCCTTAGAGTGGAGTTTTATCCTCCCTATTACTATCTTGGCATTTGACGCGTTTTTGTTGTTTGTTCAGGCTCTCGTCACTTCATTTATTTAATAATATAAAGGCTATCAATCCACAGTATCGCCAAACTTCCATTCAGGCTTTTCAAAATCAGAGAATTGGACTGTGAAACCACAGATAAGTGAGTTCTTAATCAAGGTGGAAATTTGAATAATAATTTTACCTAAGTATTACTATGTATGATTGCACCAAAAGGAGCCAGATGCTCTACATCCCAGTATGGCTCAGATGTTATCACCTAAATAAACTAACATAACATAACACAAAAAAATAATTAAAAAACTTCATATGAAAAGTATTTAAAAAATCCATGTATACTCCTAAAATAACAAATTAAAAAATGGATGTCAGTCTATAAAATAAAAATTTAAAACCTAAAACCTGATCTATGACATCAAATTTCTTAAGTTTAAATAAAAATAAAAATAAAAATAAAAATTACACCTCAAGAAATTGGATCCCAAACTTGAAATACTTGAAATACATGCAGTGTTATCCATAAATGTTACCACCACTTATGTTACCTGCAACACAATAAACTTTGTTGGATGGATTAAAAAGATTTAACAGTAAGTTTTCCGGAATCTATAATTACAATGTAAAAGTAAAAGTAGTGCACAATCTTAGGTGTGAGTTGAAGAAAAGTGATAGTTAAATCTCCATAAGTCATCAGTACCAATCATGTGGATTAGAAATCGAAAATAAAAGTACCAATTATGTGAATCAGAAATTGAAAATAAAAGCCATTAAAAACAGAGATGAAATGTCGTGGAAGGATGACTAATCTAGAAATAGAAAGGAATAGGCGACCACTGGAATAGAGTCTTTGAGATGTCTTGGCCCCTGCTGAGTCACAAGTTACTGGTATATCTGACTTGCTGGCTGTTGGATATATACCATTAAATCACAAGTTACTGGTATATCTAACTTGCTAGCTATTGAATATATACCATTGGAAGGTTACTATTCCCATAGTTAAAAAAAAAAATTAATATTATCTCCAAAGAACAAGATCAAAGTACCTATTAGTAGCATGCCTTGAATCTGTGAAGATTATGGTTCCGTTTCTATCGTATTGTGTCTCTGTATTTGGTTTCCAAATTATTGGGTTTGGGATTAATAGCATGCCTTGAATCTGTGAAAATATGCTTCCATTTCCATTGTATCATCTCCGTGTATTTTGTTTCCAATTAATTCGGTTTGGAATAGGTGGTACCAAGCTCCGTTCTTCATCTTTTCGTCTTTCAGCATTTTGCGTTCAATCGTATAACTTTTCCATCAATTTTCCATTTCCATTTTTTATCCCCTTATTTTGTAAGTCTAATCTCTCTCTTTGTACATTTGTACTTTTCTATATAAACAAACAGATGGTAAAATATACAGTTTTTCTCGTCTCAGAAGCCCATTGTACCTCCACAAACAAAACCATCTACGAGGCATTCCATTCTATCGCAGCAACCATTAAATCCCACCCTTATACTTCCTAACGAGATTTTTCACTCTTCAAGTGATCTTTTATATACCCATATTAGCAAGTCAGACAACATACTATTTAATCTATTAACAAGTCAGACAACATACTATTTAATCTATTTCAAGTACACTAATATTCATGTAGCAACAACAAAAGTAGTACTTTCCAACACTTCTCAATATGGATTGGTCATCGACTCATCTCATACTATTCCACGTGACTTCTTAAAAGACATCTTTGTTTTGATACATGTGAAGGACCACTGCACACACCCTATATAACAAAAAGCATAGTTATGTTCCCACCATACATGACAAAAAGTTTAAGAGTTATATATGTTACATTGATACCAAACATGGGATACACACTATGTTACCATCAACCAAACAACATTACTCATTTCTCCTAAATGAGGGTCTAGAAATGGAGACACAATGGAAAAAGTTTTTTTTTTATGCTTGCTCTTGCTTTTGAAGCTCTGAAATTGTTTGATACTAAATCACTCATGTTTCTTAGGGTGTTTCTCAATTTTCAAGGATAAGATGCTTAAGCTAGAGCTATGGTTCTAGCCGGATCCGTCGCTGATGGAACTGTGATCACATGAGCTATGTATGTTGTAGCTACTTTTGTGTGAACTATTTCGACATGAGTTCATGATTGACCGGATGTTCCTCCGCCGGTGATCTCCGGTTCATTCGCTCGGTAAACTTCAACCTTTGTTGTTTGCTCTGATGCTACCTTCGCTAATGGTGCTTCTCTAATCGATCTGGATATCGATCTGCTGATGTATGAGATGCTGCTTGCTTTGATACCTATGTTGTGGAGTATACTAAATTTCGAACAAGTTAAAATGCTCCTCAGTAGGTGCATGAATATAAAAAAAACACCATTAGGTGGGTGTTATGAGGTATTGTATCCGCAGGGAGTGAATGCAGCAGTTCGTTACTTGGGAGATCAATATTGAAACTTAGGGCTAGCATATTTAGTTATATTTGAAAGCACTGCTAGCGTGTAGGATACGGCCCAACATACAACATCATAATAATTTACTTGGGATTTATGTTGTCCTCCATGTCAAGTTATCGTTACCCTTTGATTTCATTAAGTGATTTATGGTTTCAAATTCATATCATAGAAGTCATTGAGCCAATCGAAGGGTAGAAATAAGGGGGATATGGTGGGCTTGGTGTGTTTTATGGCCATGGAAAATAATAATACATCACTTGTTACCTACCTTTGACCATGAGTGAAGTAGATATCATTCCATAAATGTTCTTCTTTCGTTGGTTTCCATGGGATGGAGATTTTGTCCCAATCCTATTCCATCTCCACTTCTTCTAGAATGGATATTTTTGTCTCGATTCTATTCCACTTCTGCAAGGTTAAGAAAAACAATGATGCTTTTGTAAAGTGATGGGTATTATTTTAGTAGCAGTGAAAGTGGGGTTCCAATCCCCATTAACCAATTCTTTTTGTCTTTTCCATCTTTTCAAGTGCCAAAAAAATCAATTCCATAATAAAAATTCATTTTAATTTTAATATGGGATTTGTTCTATTTAATCAAAATAGAAATTGCAATTAAAGGTTTGGAATAAAAAAATAAATGTATGCATAATTTCATGATAAATTTTCAATTTGGCCTATGTTGTGGTGCCATTGATTAAAGCCTCTTCCTAATTCAAGTTCATTGTATTTGTATTTGTTGATCTTTCCTAAAAAAATTGCCCAATTGTATTTATAATTTGAAAGTCTCATCAATTGTAGTTTGTGAAGTGGGTTCTCAGTTTCTAGTTTTCTTTATGTAGTTTGTAACATGTGTTCTCGGTTTCTAGTTTTATATATGTAAAGCACTAGGATTTTATAAACAAAATATGGGTGGAAGATAAACCTAAATTATCAAACATTTAGGGCTTACTGAAGAGGACTTGATAGGATTTCTCAATTGTATTCAATACCTCTTGGCATACAAACTGACAAAGGCCATGTTTACCAACTAAGCAAACCTACTTCACCAGTTAATCAAGGCAATTGACAAATGGTGTTGAATTTCAGTGTATCTTGGGATCCGTGATCTCTCTTCTCACCTTAAGCATTATTGTTGTTTTTCTCTCTCTACTAATTTCTTGTATGCAAAACTTCCAAACTACCTTTCTCATTTCTCATTTCTAGTAATGTAGGTTTCACTTGTATTCTTACATATGTTAATGCTTTGTAGAGAACCTTATGCAACATGAAGCATATATCTATTTTATCAAACACTTCCTTCCAAATCCTTGTCTTTTCCATTATGTAGTTGCATTCCCTTTACAAGTTTTCCCCAGCAATATTTATATTTATTTACTTTGTAAGGTTTTCTACCTAAAAATCATGAATTTATTCTATCGATTACATATCCAACTGAACAAGATCCATGTAGAAAGGAAAATAGCAAATTTCAGCAATAAAACACTCCCATCATCGAAAGCACTCCAAACCTTCTTCTTCATGCCTTTCCTCGAATTGTCAACCAAGATATGTTCTCATTCTTACATTTTATTGTTGTACTATCTATTGATCACACTGCCTAGGTCCAAACATCTTTAGAGGATCTAGGTGGAACGAATGGGTATTCTCCCTTCAGTATCAGTTTCGCAGTACCTTCACAATGGGATATCAACAAATTACCTAATTGGGACTTCTAGAGGAATATATGCATAACCTACAAACACAATACATGGATTTCTACCATGAGAAAGATCAAGCTCACATAGCTCTAATATGGATTGTTAAAAATATAAACATTAATGTAAAAGGAACTCTCAAAATACAAATTCCTAAAACAACCCATAATAAATGCACAACAAAACTAGTAGTACATAAAAGTAGTTATAGAAGATAAAACTCCCTTACTAGTAAAAGCTCCACTCTCAAATAGTCTAGATTCATGTGTGTACAATGTGATCGTTGTTGCAAAATTTAATAGTCTTGTGATTGCAAGGAAAATCGACTACTTAAACCTGCAAAACTCATATATCTACCCCTAAGTGTCACATTAGTAGGCCTCTATCTATTTAGGTTTCCTAAGTTCCTTAGGGGAAATCTAGACTAACCATGGGAAGTGACCCCAACTAAAATTTCCAAGGTACTAACTAGGGGCTTCCACATACAATTCATAAGGACACAACAAAGTGGCCTAGCTTTCTCAAGTACTTTCAATTGATTTATAGAATGACTAAGTGTACCTTGGAAATTGAAGGGGTTTGAAATGAAGTACACCTAGCTTGATCATTAGGAGATCTTAGGTAAATATGTGATTGGAAGTTTAAGTCTCCAAAATGGCTAAAAGGAGGTGATTGATGTGATTCCTAACCAATACCAATTCAAATTGAACAATGATTTTTTTATACATTATGACTTTTGTTCATTCACAACATATGACTTAAGATAAAATGGATCAAATAAAAATAATTATGAACATATAAGTATCAACAAATTCCTTGACCAAGTACGAACTGATAGTGTTAAAACTACAAGTGAATTACAACATAAAGTATTAAGACAAGCATTATACCATTGAATTCACTTATAAACAATGTTTTCTCAAAATATGCCATTTGATATTATCAACACACAAAATAGTTGAACAATTAGAATTGAAAAATCTAAGTGCTAAAGTAAAACAAGTTATTCGTAGCATTTGAAATACAACATTAAGGCATGCACTTACAAAAATTATCATTCAAGTATGAATTTAAAACATGTGTTCATATCTCAAAGTGAAATGATGAAGTGTTCACTTGAGTTGCAACAATTTCACTTAAAACATATTTCTTAACTTGCAAACATGTAAGTGTTGGCCTTGAGCAAAAATAGACTTTGCTAAATGTCAAGATTTAGGAACCATTTTTTACTAGTATAATGAGTGGTTAGTGGTGAACTTAGTAGTTATATTTCCAACAATAGTACACATGCAACATAAAGGGGATAAATTGAAATCAAGATGAAATGAAACAACAAGTCATTCACATTAACATTAGATAATGCTAGAATATTTTAAGGGCACTCAACATAAGAAATGGTTTGTTGTAAAAAAAGTATGCAGACATAAATAAAACAACAAACTAGTAAGAGACATTCACCATGATAACTAGCACAAGATACCCATCCATTTAGTTTAGTTTAGTTTTTATCTTCTTATATGTTTGTGTGTTTAGTTTCCTTCTTCTTACATCTTGTGATTAAGTACAATAAAGAAAGGCATGTGTAGCACTCCCCCAAGAAGGTAGATCTAGCTCTCAAGTCTAGTTTCAATGGTGAAGTAGAAGTATTAGAAGTTATAATGAAAGAGCTGAAAGCAAACTGGGAAATCCAAAGGACAGTATTACCATTAAGCACAATAACACTTAGTTTTATAGTAGTAGTCCTATATCTTAGTATTATTTGATCCATATGGATATCAGTGGCCACCCACCTATTCCACTGGCTCAAAACAGTTTCCCATTTCGGCAACTTTCTAGTAATTTTTCTACTGTTTTTCGGGTCCTAAACTTCCGGGGCCGTTTTGAGGCCCTAAATGACGTTTTTTGGTGATTTCGGGGGCCAAATAGTTTACAACAACACAAATTTAGTACCAATCGTAAGTTGTAAAGCTCGGATAGACATTTCCAACAGGATACTGAGCGCCCCCAAACAGAGATTGTATGCAAACGTTATGACCTCGAGAAGTTGATTGTTCAACTAACCACCTTGGGGCCGCAACCTTTATGACGGTTCATCTTCTAGGGTTATGTTTTTGGATGTTTGGGATTCTTTCCCTCATGCTTATGATAAATAGGCCCTTTTGCCCTCTTTTTGTATTCATCTTGGCATAAATGAGCATAACTTCCACATCTCTTCTCAGAGATAGCTACTACCATTCTAGTTGCTTTTATTTTACAGTCTGTTCTATTTCCGCTATTTAATAGAATATGTGTTTGTTGTATCACTGTGTTCTTTGCAATATATCTATGTATATGCTTATGTATCTTCTCTTTCATTTCGTTCCCACATAAATCCGAATCATTATTCCACCATGGTATCTCTAATAAAATGAATTGCAATGAAATTGGCCTCTCCTTTTATAGGCTAAGGTGGGTGAGTAGGGTTTGGATCATGTCCATGATTATAGTAATGAGTGATGATCTCAATGGATGGGAAAAATACAAATCAATGGCTGAGATATTTGATCCATGTGCTATATCCAACCAAAAAATGAAGAGAGTGCCAAGTCATTTCCTCTAAAAGGGCGAATCACTCTAGACCATGTCAATAATAGAAAAATAATGCTAAATATCATGTGCCTCCTCAAAACCACGAGATAAAACCATGATAACAGCTGAAGTTGCATGCCAATACCATGTGCTAGCCTCCCAAGGAAAATAGTTGGTAAAAATATCCTCCATGAGCCAATTCATTGAGCAAATTGATCCATGTGAGAGCGGGGGTTGATCCATCTAGAGAATAGTAAATCAAGGGATGAGATCTAATCATGAAGTGATATCTATTGGAATGTGTAATTTTAATATTACATGTGTAATGATTTCTAGTATGATGTCATAAGATGTCTTATCTAGCATTGGAATTCATAAATAACTCTAATCTTATGTAAAAGGAGTTATCCCACATGCATCATGGAGAAATATTCTCCTATTACCATTCATTATATAAAGAGGTGGAAAATCATTTATCCCACATTTATTTTGAGATGTAATTCTTCCATACCTCTTGGTATATAATAGAGGTGAGGGAGATCCTTTGGAGAGGAGATCACTTGTAAGATTGGATATTTATAAAAAAAGAAGAAGAATGGCCGGCCGTGTGTTGTTCTCTTGTCTCTTGTTCTTACATGATTATTTATTAATTGTATAAATAAAATGATACACTAGTAGATTCTTGTTTTGCATGTTAACAAATGTATTATTGTATGTTTATGCATATTCTCAATATTCTAACATGGTATCAGAGCTAGTTGCCATTTTCTACCTTCTTCATAAAATTTTGTTAAATTTTTTTTACAAGAAACATTTTCTTCAAGGGTACACCATATTTTGTATATTTTTCATCCGATCTATTAAACCCTTGTGGGTTTTCCTTAGATCTAGACATTTACTACTAGTTTGAGATTTTTTTTTTTCAAATCCTAATCCTCATCATTAGTTTTTAGAAATTTCCATAGTTTTTCACGTTTTTATTGATTTTTTTGTAAATCTGAATTGAAATCTATTGTATATTAATCTAGCATCAAGGATCTATCACTTGGTTTGCAGATATGGTTGTTTCTATGTTTCTGGTTCAATTTCTTTGTTTCTAGTTCAGTTAGGTACAAACAGGTTTCGGTATTGGTGAGAAATTTTTTATTTTTAATCACTTTTCTTCTTTTTGCAACAAATCAATTTTTTTTGCATTAGGGTTTTAATTATTTTTTCACACTATGACTTCAGAAGTTGTTTCTATTCATGCATTAGTTGGATCTAACTATCTCTCTTGGAAGAGAAAGATGATTGATGTTCTCAAGAGTAAGAATCTCTGGAGATTAGTTAAAGGTGACCAAACGAAACTAACCGATGCAAAAGACTCGACAATACAGGAAGACCGATATGATCAAGCAAGAAGACTCATTGGATAAACTATTTCAGATAGCTTACGAGTACATATTGAGGCTGAGGATAGTCCCAATCAGGTATGGAAAACCCTAGCCTCTTTATTTGATAAAAGTGATGATGTGTAACATACCCTTTTTGCTGAAAAACATTTTATGTTGGAAACATTATGTTAACTTTTATTGTAAAGTTTAATATTGGACAAGTGTCCACTGATGACTGTAATTTGCACAATATTTTATTATTAAATAAATTAAATAGGAGACAAACACCTAAGGAGACTGTTGAAAGAGTGTTTACTGACCCACTAGGTGGAATGGAATCTGGGGTAGAAGGTAATGGACAAGTGGCAGCATCATGATGCAACTAACTAGCTGTTGGTATGGGACAACTCCCTTTAAATGTGGTCATAGTGCCCTGGAAGGTGGAACTGGAGCTTGAGGCTCATTTATTGAAAACTGACCACTAAAGACCTAGGCAGTCTATATAAGAGCCATCGAATTATGAACTGAGGTTCATCACTTTTTTTGACGAGGAAATTTACCTTGGGGTTTTGCTTTGTTTGCACCCAAGAGATTCGATGAGGGGATATGTTGAAGTATTGATCATGGTGTAAGTCTGCGTGTTAAAAACTGCTGAGTGCAGAAGCGATACTATTGAGTGCAGAAGCGATACTATTGAGTGCAGAATTTATATTACTGAGTTCCTTGCTACTACATAGATTCCATCTACTTAGTGGTTCAGTAAGAAATCTCGGGGGTCCAAAGAAAGCAAGTAGTTTGGTTGCTTTTTCTGGAGAAGGTTGGGAGGAATAGGTCTCCTTGGGTGTTTTTCCACCCTATCTACTGTTACAGGTTCTACTCATCATTTCTATTATCTAAGTAGTTAAAATTATTTTATGAAAGTATTGATATAGTAATTCATTAGATCTAAACTGTTAATATTGTTCTACAAAAGTCACTAATGAATTATGGTTTAGCTGTGAATTGTAGAATGAAGTAGATAAAATGATAGAAATAATACTCTTTTGTATTTTTTCCCATGTTGTTTTCTGCATCATACTCCAGTACAGAGGAGGAAAATTAAGGTAGATAAATTGATAGGAAGATTGCCAAATGAATGAGAAGATTAATGTTGTTCTATTTCATTAGTGTTTCTTATCATTAATATTTTGTAATAAAGAATATTTTCTTAGGTTCAGAAATTTTAACAGTATATAGCATCACAGGCACTATAATTATTCTTGCTTAAAAACAGAAATAAATATCTTATTTCTATACAAAAACTAGGATTTCCTTTCGTCATTAAAATCCTCATAAAAGATAAATTCCATGTTTTTCTCTTATCATTTCCTTTCACTAGTTAAGCGTTTAAGGTTCAATGTATCTTTCTTTCACCAGTTTTCATTGGAAAAGAATAACAGCTGTAAAATAACTATTTTCCTAAGTACATATTACTATTATCCAATGCTGCTAGTAAGTATATATATAATTAAAAAAAAAACCGAACTCTTTCCATTACAAACAAATGCATGATTATTTAGCACTAATTTTTATGCACAATATTCATTTCTTTTATGTTATTTATTATTTAAACTACAGTTAATCCCATTTACATTTAGCATAGGATTAGAAACCCTATCTTGTTGTTTCATCAATTTCTTTATTCATCACAACTGTTAAACAAAAGAATAATATGCTATCCAAAACAGAGTTTCGTTTAAAAACTTAAACATCATGACAGGTTCGTAACCCTTCATTGATCAAACCCTAGAAGTATCAACATCTACCTTTTAGGTTAAGAGTTTAGTTACGATTCAACACCATCATTTAACAACAGAACAAGAAACTAGTTATGATTTCTTTACATAGCTGCAAGCAAAAACATTGACTCTTGGCTCTCGGCCATCACTTAAAATCCACAGACAAGAACAACAAGTGAAGCTTTCAACATCATGAGCTTAGTCACAAAAAAATTATCTTATACACTCCTTAAGACTGAAATTATGAAGTATCGTGACATTTACATAAGACAGTAGTATCACGTATCAATTGAAAACCATTAACCGAAAAACCATACGTTATCTTCCACTTTCAGAGCTCGACATTTGTTACTAGAGTAGCAAAACGATTTTCAAAAAGAAAACTACATGTTAGGGTTTGAACATTTTAACACAGGGTTAAACCCTTGGTTCTCAAACTATTCCTTAAAAACACAACAGTTGCAAAAACGATAAACTTCATTTCACACAAACTGGAGCACCGCTCTCAATCTCAAACACAAACACCATAACGTAGGAAAACATAGTTCTTTTATTTACCAAAGACAATAGAAGGGTAAAATCCTCTCCTCAGTTATTTTATTTTACAGATTCTACATTGAAAAAACAAACACCATAGGCCTAATGCCGAATGGATCGAGGGTTTCATCCTCCCTAAAGCTGCCAGTTAGCTCACAAGTATTTCGACGGTGATCACTTCTCAGAGCTCAAGACAAATAGGAAGTCTCGACAAAAACACATGAAGGTCCATTAGTCACCTAACTGAAGCAAAAGGGTAACCACCGAGGCTTACCATTCTTTTCGCAGCTGCCAGTTATCGAATCCTAAGCATGAGTGTCGGTTGACGAAGGAACCTGCCATTTGAAACAAGTTGAGGTCAAAATGAGTTTTTGAAAGAAGTTATTACATGCAAAATATCAATAACTGAAATTCTTAACAGAATGGAAGAGACAAGGTTCGAAACTGAGAAACTTACCTTTTAAATATCACCGGAGCATAACGCCAAAACCACTGCCAAATTGTACCCATTGCTCCATCACCGAATGCAATGAAGGATGGAAGAACAACTCTGAAAAACTATCACCTAACAAACGAGGAAAGCCGAGTATTGGAGAAACCACACATAGAACTATCACTCACCTTGGAACCCTTGGCAATACCAAGCTGTTACTGTAAAACTCTCACAAGAGTATCGGTCCTTACAAACTATCAACAGGTTCCAGTTAAAAACATCAACAGGTCACAGTTTCAAACCATGGAAACTCCTCAAACACCTGTTAACGAAACCCTGAAGGCTCTCGGCCTGTCGGCCTCTCCATAGAGCCACTACACACTACATTGAATGTCGAGGAACAATAAATTTGAAATCATCGTGGTGATTAGGGTTAGATCCCTGGCCCAAGACCCAAGTTTGATCAATGGTGGAGATCACCCAAAGGGCATCTTGTATCCCCAAGCAACTACCAAAGTAAAGACATCATTAATACCCTTTTGCCACCAAGGAGGACAACTCAGATAACTTCTAACCAAAAACAAATATAGCTCATCACGTTGATTGACCCATCACCATACCTTCACGTGTATAGCACCACGACGGTATCCATGGAGACATTCCACTGTCTCGGCAGTTGGAGTATTAAATGCAAAAGGTGAATCAGAGTGCCTGCCAGCACGAAAATAATCATGGAATTATTTCTTACTCATCCTAATGTATCGATTCAATTGTGAAGTTCATAACTCTATCATATCATACACCTTGTGGTAAGTCAAGGTGGTATCGGTTTCATTTGCTAGGAATCCATAATGTTATAAAGGGTCACGTAGATGCACATACGATACTATATAATTGTTGTTTATAGGACAATACTTAAGCCATTGCATATATTTCGACATAGTATAGAAATAAATTAAGAATTGGCATATAGTTCTTAGGTTTGGATAATACAAAGAATTGCACATTAGTTGCATTTAGCCATTATATCTAGGGTTGTTGGTTTATATTTATAGTTTGCATTTAATAGAAACTGTATGACAACTACATAGTGATGCAAATACATGTTTAGAGTAGAGAGCACTTAGTTCCCAACTGTTGAGACTTAGTCAAGTCAACTTGATACTTTGAACCCATACACTGTTTGAACAAAGTAAGAAAACCACTATTATAGGATTTGAGAATTTTTATAACATACTTACTTTCTGTTTTAAAAACTAGATTAACTGAAGAATATCACCGATGGAAATTTCGACATTTTGTCTCTAAAACCATTAAGACTTTGGAGATTACAGAAAACTGGTTAGAAACTCTTTGGTCACACTTTGTAAACACTAAAGCTCTTACTTGTAATCTGCGAAAGGGATGATTCAAATGCTTTAGCACGAATGCTAAGTAAGCCTCGGGGTATCCTTAGGACCCCTTTATCATCAAATAGAAGAACGGTAGTTAGCATTTATAAACTTTATGTCATTGGATCATCAATGTAAGTTATATGAAAACATGGCTGCGTTAAGAAGAACATTCAATAGCATTGAAGTGTAGATATTAATTAATGTGTCACAAAACATTACACTTTTGACCAACACAGCATTTAGTACAGGAAGATGACAATGAAGCATTTATTATATTTCCGCACAGTTAGATTATGCATTAAAAGCTACAATGAATTTTTTTTTATTCTTGTAAATTTTGGGATGTTACATGATGTTTCTACTTACTCTCTTGGAAAGAAAATTCATTAGTTAGACCCTAAATATTTTGATAGAACAAAGCCATTTCTTGTTGAAATTAAAACCTTTAATGAAAAGTTAAATAATTGTGGTTCTGATTACAAGAAAAATGATAATGTTTTTACTTATCTTATTGAACAAACGTTACCTTCATGTTTTGATATGTTCATCCAAATTTGGAATAGGGCCACTGAAATGTATAAAGGAACTACTCTAAAACCCTATTTTGAATATTTTTGTAAACATTTCATAAATGAGCAAGATAGATTAATTGCTTATGGTCAATTGTCTATTAGTAAATATCTAATGGCACATAGTAAAAATAATCCTAATAGAATTTTTAATAAACATTATAAACCTAATAATCAAGGATCTACTTCGAATGATGATGCTCCTAACATGGTGTCTAGTAAAAAGAAAGTGTATAATCCTGGTAAGTATTGTTAAAAAACCAACCACCCTAAAAATATTTGCTTTAAATGGAGACATGAACTTGTTAAATAAAAGAAGAATTCTTTCAAAGAACAATCAATGTCTCTATGTGCATATTATATTCAACCTAGTAAGTCATCAATGTGGAATGGATAAGGGATTGTAGTGCTTCTAATCACATTCCTGGTTTAGATTCTTTATTTAATTAGATTATGACACTAGAAATAACAAAACATAGAAAGTATATATATGTGATGGTAGTAATCTTTTTGTTTTAGGGAATAGCAATGTTAATGTTCGTAATGGTACTTTGGAAGATGTGTTTCATGTTGAAGGCGTGCCCATAAACTTGCTTCCTATTTATTGTGCATGTTAGAAAGGTTATAAATTTGAATCTTGGTTTGATAAATATGTGTTAAAAGATATCAAACATAACTTCAAAATTGTTCCGTATGTTCCCGTTGATCATAATGTAGGATTATATAGGTTTACTAGTTTTAATTCAAGCAAAAGTCAACCCTTTTATCACTATGTTTCTCAAGCTGATGAACAAAGTAAATTATGGCATGAAATATTAGGTGACTTGAATTATGGAAAAATGAAAATATTGTCTAAAATGGTACTTGGGTTACCGTCAATTTCTTCCACTAAAGGTGTTTATGAAGGTTGTGTTCCTGGAAAACATAATAAGGAAATATTTCATAAAGGTAAAGTTTGGAATGCTAAAGAATAATTGCAACTAATTCATGGTGATATGTGTGGTCCTTTTGGAACTCTTTCTTTGTCTCATGTAGTCTATTTTTTTACTTTTATTGATGATTATAGTAGTAAATCTTGGGTTTATTTTTTGAAACATATAAGTGAAACCTTTGGTATATTTCAAGAAGTTAGATCCATGGTCGAGAAAGAATCAGGTAAAAGTATTAAGACTTTGAGAACTAATAATGGGGGGAATTCATTGAAAAATAATTTAATGCATATTTATCTAAGCATGGAATTCATGATCCTTGTTACCCAGGAAGTCAACAGCAGTACAACAGATTCAATTGAATGAGTTGGTCTCAGTTATGGCAGAAGATAATTGTGCTAGACTAAACAATGAAACTAGAAATAGAAAAAAAAATAGAAAGTAAATAACTACAAAAATATAGACAAAGCCATACACAAAGTAATATGAGATAACAATTGACAATGGAGAAACCCCAAGGGTGAAAAATATGATTCTATTGAGAAGTCATCGTAGGTTGTCGGTCTCTTCAATCAGTAAGAAAAAGATGTAGTGAGTCGAAACACTCATTTACATGTATAGGGGTTGAATGTAGGAACCATGAGGAACCAATTGAGCCTTCTCTTTTGATACTCATCTTAGTGCAATCAAGAATGACGAACGAGGAATGAGAATGCTTTCATAATTTATATTACAACTATATATACAATATTATGAGGGATGCTTGGGTGTCTACCCATTGCGTTTCAATTACAAAGAACAGTTACAACTAATTAAGACAAACCATTTTCCTTCTATATGTCAATTAAATAAGAAGAAGGGACATCGATGCCATGTCGATGGCATTTCCTGGTGTTTTGAACTACTCAGAATGTCAATTTACTTGTGTCTAGGTCATCAATGTTTTCCAACATGTATGATGAACGAATCTTACAAAAGATTGCGTGAGTTGACTAGGTCAATGAATTAGTTGATGGATCAACTAATCCATAGGGTTGACTAAGTCAATGGATCGACGGATTCATAGGGTTGACTAATTCAATTGATTGACGAATTTGCAAGGTTGACAAAGTCAATGGATCTAACCAAGGAATTGACTAGGACTAGGTAATAGTCGAAGGTGCCAGTTCATCCTTGGGATGGATCAAACTTCCCCCTTTAAGTGGCAATGGTCCCCATTGGATACTGGTGCAGATGAGGAAACTTGTGCTCTATATTAGTGAGAGAATTCAACTTTTCTTTTGATGGGATTTGTCCTTCTTTGGCCACCTAAAATAAGAATATTGCTTGAGTCCTTGTATGGTGTACTTTCTATCCAACAATGGTGTTGATGAAAAGGGTCCCTTGGACATCTGGATGGATGTCTTCTGGATCTATCGGCAATAAGTCGATCTATTCCAATAGGATTGGAAAATACTATCAAAGAAAATCCAAATTGAATACTAAATACAAACCCAGGTACGGTGGAATCTGGAGCTTAAAAGCTTTTTCTCTAATTTTCTCAAGAATTGTGTAAGGACCATATCATAAAGGATTCAACTTCTTGTATGGTCCAATGATTTTTTCCTTCTTGAGATGCAACCAAACCTTATCCCCAATTTTGAATGAATGAGGAAGGTGATGCTTATCATGTCAAGCCTTGGATTTTTCATTAGCTCAATGCAGCATCTCCTATGCTTGTTTTTAGATCTCACACACCTGATCCTTGAACTTGAGTGCCTTATTGATTTCTCGATGTTCATGGTTGATGTTGATCAAGCCAGTTGGTTGGATTAATAATTCGATAGGCGCTAAGGGATGAAATACATAACAAACTTTGAATGGACTCTTTCCTATTGAACTATGTTGTGCTCGATTATAGCTATGTTGAATGTAAAAAAACTTTCCTACCATGTTCTACAATGCATGTGGTTATACATGCAAAGCAGTTGTATCACCATGTGATTAATAACTTTCGTCTTTCCATTAGTCTGAGGATGGAATGTAGTCAACATAGATATTCCTTGGTGTCATGCTCCAATTCACATATCCTACACATCTCTGCCTTGTCCAGTGGGCATTCTTTTAGTGGGTGATTTTTCCTACATTTAGGACATGTAATGCCTCTCAAGGGCATTAAGAATTTTTAAAATAATTAAATATCTATTTTATTTATTTATTTTTGAAATGTATAAGAGTGTCAATACAAGCTCAATATACATCATGTAACCCTAGCAGCATATAAACAACACATAAGCAAAATTTAAGCATTTGGCAATAGCATCAAATAACTTAGAATTTTTAAGACTTCATTGGTGATTCACACAACATAAACTAACATCCTAAATCATGTAGCAAAAGCATCATGTGATAATTTTACAACAACATATAAATGATTTAAAATCACAAGAAAAATACCTCGTTATAAGAATGGTGACGGAGTCCAAACTGAGCAAGCTTCCCTCCTCCATTCGAGTTGCTTCCATCTTCATTGCCCAAAAGCGGGACCACGGTTTTACCTCCCAGCCAACTAGGGGCCTAGCCGGCTCCCTAGCCCCAGGAAGCCATTGAACGGTCCCATCCAAATGGCCTCCTGGCCCTTCGTGCCCGAGACCCCCAAAGAACAGAACAATGATGCACCAGTAGGCTATGTATCAAATCTTCCAAGAGTTCTCAAACTCTTCCAACTCTTCAAAACTTCTCATACCCCAAAATACCCAAATTTCTCCATCCTAGAATACTCTCACCAAAATAATCTTCAAGAGCAAAAAGAACCTCCCTCCTTCCACTCTCAAGTCTCATATTTATATCCAAAAATCCTCATATATCAATAAATTTCCATAAATAATAGTCATCAATCAATAAATTCATTTTCTCCAAATAAATAGAAATTTGATTTAAATAATTAAAATATAAATGAACATGGATGCAAAGTCTCACTTGTCATGCTTCCATATTAATGCAACTATGACAACCAATTTCTAAAAATTTGTGCAAATCCTATCTATCCATTTATTTATATTATCCTTTCATTCATAAGTCAAATAAGATATTTTCATATACTATATTATATTATGACATATTTTATGTTATATGTATATAACTATATATGTTATTTAATAATCCAATCAATTTATATAAATCTAAATCATTTTAAACAAGTCAACAAACTCATACTTTCAACACACAAGTAATGCTTTCATCAATTCGTCAACCAAGTTACTAATAGATAATATAATCATATTAATTTACTCATCGATCGACCAATCATAGTAATGTAATCACAAATTGACGTATGCATGGCCAGTGCACACATCTTAGCGAGTGTACTAATAATCACATTTAATGCTCCTAATAATAATTATTACATCCTCTTAAAAAACATATAGAAGAACAATTAAACACTGCATCATTCATCATTCGTAATCATTCATACAGAAACAATAAGACAAAATTAGATAAACATAATGGTGAAATCAAACATATAATCATGATGGTTAATAACAATCAAGAACACCATCCAATCCATCATTGGTACCATCCATCACATCAGTAATCCAGCCCCTAAATCACCACTACTTCCATCTCCTGACCTCACCATCCCGTCCTCTGCTACAATATACTGTGGCGTCGACTGCACGACCTAACCACATATAGAACCCGTAAGCGGAAGTGTCGATTGACCACATCGACCAAGCTTCCCCAGCAGGCATCCGCTAGTCGTCATCATACGTCTAGGGGAGTGCGCTACACAAACCTCCCACGACTCCAGGTTTTGGGGGATAAACGGTGGGAAATTCCTCCACCCCCTTTAATAGTACTAGGGTCAACATAAGAACAATAACCCTATATTCTTAGTCGAATTCAAAGTCAACTCATTGAAATGGATTACAAACTTAATCTAACATAATTTAAGCATTAAAAATGTAATCTCCTTTATATATATAAGATATTATTTTCCTTCTTTTAGGAATTTAAAAGCTTTGATGCTTCAACTACTTGGATGATGACTTTACTTTTACTCCATATATATGTATGGACTTTTCAAGGAAGATTAATATACTTGAAAACTTGAATGCAAACCTCATCATATCTTTTTAAGATAGAAAAACATTAATCGCAGCTTGGAGAATTATATTACTTTAATAGTATAATTAATATTAAATTGGGACCCACTATATATTACTTGAAATGGTTGTACTTATCATATTGAATTACCTTTCGAGTAAACTATTATTATTATTATTTTTTTTTTTTCCTTGGGTTATAGTAAGATCCCTAACCTACATTTCTCATTAATACCTTATATTTATATATTTGTTTTCAGTAATTATAATATTATAATATAATGTAATTGCTTGGAAATTCCCGTTATCCATGTAATTAATAAAGCAAGCTGTTACATATATTTATTTTCGTGTTAACACAATCTTTCCATAATTTCAATAATTCTTTTCTTTAAAATAAAGTAAGAAAATTTTTAAGCCACACACCAATTTTCAATAGTTCTTATATTATCCTCCAATCAATTTTAGGTTTTCCATATATTTGCTTTTATATATATAGCTACATTTTAAAACAATGAAGTTCCCTTACCTATTGTTCCATTACTTTATATTTTACAAGGACTAGCTAAAGGCATCGTGGCCATGAGTGAGCTTTTAAATAATGAATAACTATATTTTGTAATAATAATTTCCAATGTAGAAAGGAATATATGTCACCCCAGTGATGAACTCAAATTAGTTGGATTTTAGACACGACTCAAATTCCAGATTGCTCTTGTCTTGTCAATATTTAAGGCTTGCAAGCGGTGGCCAAATTTTCTTCAAATGGCATTAAAAGCTAGGTCACGTCAAATACTAGGCTCGAGGTTCTATTGTCTGTATCCATTATTGGGCTTTGGTTCAATGTCACCTCTTCCCCAAAAATCTAGGGAAAAAAAAATACCATAAAATACGTTAGGTTTCCCTAAACTCATCTTATAATAATAATCGACCTACTCAAGGCAGAAATGTGACGGTGTCAGTAGCTCGGCCAGAAGCCCATTTATTTATTTAAATATAAGCTTATTTCCACTTTTTTTCAATTTTATTTCACTAGTACGTATACAAGCATTGACTTTGGCCAATCTACATTGGGATTTATTGTATATTGATTCACTCAAGATATATACGAATTAATGAGATGGCAATTTAACACGACTTTTGTCAGGTTGTGAACATGGCTCAAGACGCAAGAGGATGATGAACAATAAACAGAATCCAAAGTAATAAATGATGCATGGTCTAAGATCTAGATAATGATGCAATGTGCAGTATAATCCTCTCTTTGGCCATGGGACTTTACCATGACATTTAGTTATTCCAAGTGAGTAGATGGGATGTGAATAGACACGCTCGAGGCTCTAGAATCATATCAAATCTTTGAGAAGATATGTATGTATTAAATGGAGGGATGAACCCTAGGGTAACCCTAGATGCACAACACCCAAAGCATGCTTGATCGCAGCATGGGAGTGACAGTGAAACGACTGGCGATTCTACCCACTACGCACCTTCACTTATTGTATTCTGGGAGTGGGGACTCAATTAAATGCACTTTTCACCTGTAGCTTAGATAATTAAGAAAAACGTTGAATGGAAACTGAGGGAACTTCTGTTATAATAATAATTAAATAACAGATATTTCACGTAAGATGCCAAATCACCGGCCCATGTGCGAGCCATCACTACCACTTGCAGATGTATACTTTCATGGCCATCTTGCAACAGGTCTAATTGGCAGGATAAACCCTACGCACTGCCTCCAGAACATTCTAGGCATTTTGCTCTTTTAATATTTTCTTTTACTCTAGGCATTTTGCTCTTTTAATATTTTCTTTTACTCTTTATCCCCCCCTTTTTTTTTTCTTTTTTCGCATGGCTCAGTTCCCTCTCTCCTACTTTATTTTTCGCATGGCTCTCTTAACCATATCCCCTTCGGCTTGCACTATGATCCCTTGCTAAGCAGTGAGAGGTTTGATGCCCCCAGCTCAGTGTGGAAAGGCTGGTATCTACTAAAGAATAAGAGTTGTTGAAGAGCTGCCGAGTATGGAAACATTAATCATTACACTACAGTTGCCGCAGTTCAGGTTAATGCTTATATTCATTCTACAGTTGGTTTCTTCATAGTCCGTGGATTTCTTCCTTGTGCACACACAAATTTCTTGTTCAATATGTACGCAATTCTAGGTAGCCATCACAATATCTCAGCATTATATTATTACTCAGATTAGACCCTTCGCTTAAAATAGAGAGCTGATCAAAGTAGAGGGGAATAAGCTTACTCTTTCTATTTGTGGTTTTCTTGGCATTCTCCAGACCTCTGAGGAAATACGACTCCTATCAGTTAAAATGTAAAGTTTCTCTTAATTAAAGTTTTGGTTAATCACCAATTTAGTCGTGAAGCAATACCTATGGCTTCGATGCTTTTGATGTCACTGAGGCTGTCTTAATATGCCGGAATTGGGGTTTCACCCAATGTAAACTATTTTATCCCGAGTGTTTTTAATTACTTTTAATTAGCAGGATTCGATTCCTCGCCGATGTATCATTTTTAACTCTAGCTTGTAGTGTTAAAAATGGTGTTGGAACACACCCGCATGCTTTTCATGTGGTTCGTTACTGGCTCCGAAAACAACAATCATTCAATTTTTCCACCATTTTCTTTTGGAGAGGCAAAGACCAGATGGCAGTGACTATTCTGTCATCTCGATCCCTTTTTGCATGGTTGCGTTTAGCTCTAAGTAGTTCACAAAAGACTATGGCAATCTATAGTTTATCTATACATTGGAGTTTAGGCTCTTTTAAACTCAATGAAAAGGGTTCTAGTTTTTTTTTTAAAGGTTTTGTTTTGTTCAAATAAATATCAGTATTTTTGGGCCTCCACAACTTCTCTGCAAAATTTAACTGGCAACAGACGCTAAGAAATGGGGAAATAATTGTTTCTTGAAGCATGGAGAAGATTGAGAATTTTCTGATAAAGATCGAGGAGGGAAAGGAAGCGCAGAACGACGACCCTTCATTCGGTCCCGTTTACTGAAACATTTTAGCAAAGGATGGCGTGGCGCCTCTGCAGCAAGGGATTGAGTGTTGTTGGGACATGTTCAGATATTTTTCTGCAATTATCTTGCAACCAATCTATCCAAAAGTATCCACATAATCGAATGCTTGGTCGACGTGACATTGAAAATGGAAAGGCTGGAAAGTATGTATGGTTGACATATCAGGAAGCATATGACAGATCAATCGAAATTGGATCAGCTATAAGGAGCTCTGATGTTGGTCCAATGAGTATAGATGGAATAGAAATTGATTGACCATTCCTAGTTGACTTGATTAATCATTTTATTCATTATTGAAGGTGAATGTTGTTGTTTGCTGCAGTTCCTGGCGTGAGTTGGACACATTTCTATGATCATAGTAAATTTAAGCCCAGACATTTTCTGAGTTCTCTGAGTGCAGTTCCACACTTAATCTCTTTCTCGTGTCAATTTCAATTTTTCTGAAACAAATTCCAACCCATCTCTTGCAGATTACAAGGTCATATTTCCATTCTTCCATAACATCTTTCCTAACATGCATCTCACTCTTTTTACCAAGCACTCGTTAAGATGTTGGCAACATACCATAGAGGGAACTGTGCACCTTACCATGCACTCCTAGATGTAAGGATTATGGTAATGACTTTTGGTATCCATTGTTGGCATAGGAATTGTACAAGTCTTACCATGTCATTGTCAACCAAATGTTATATTGCAAAACTATACAACTAGCCATAACTTGATGAGACTTAGTCCCTGAGTACTGAAGCGTACTTAGTTCGACCACGTATTATATTTTTAATTTACATTTTTGCACTTTATCTTTTCTACTTTTCCTATTTCATTGTAAATAATTCCTAGGAGGGATTGGTCACACATGATTACTTGTATGTGGTGTGTGTGTGTCTACACTGTAACCCTATGATCACTCTCCCACCAAATCTGTACTTATATAAACAAATAATAGAATGAGGCGTGTACTAGATGTATACATTATGATAATCTCCTTTTTACTTGCATGCTTTTTCTCTTGGGATTTTCTATGCTGGTATGTGACTATTCACATTGTTGTTTTGTGCCCATATCAATTAGTTCAACGCCTTAAGATCAGGACTAAGCATGCAGCAGACGCTAACCCAAGAGGCGCCTGTCATGTTTGTTGGCAGCCCCTGCTAGCCATCTGCGCCAAGCTTGCTTGGAAAGCATTTAAAGTTTAGGGGTTGGTGATGAAGCTACTGGAAATAGCAATGATGAGATTAGAAGACTTAGTATTCTCTGTTTGCATAAAACTGAAAAATTTTACAGGCTTAAAATACTTAGAACCAGTAAATATTAACATACCCAAAACAATTTAAACCCTGTGTATTTTATGTTGTATTTTTATGTTCACATGGCCACTGAGCAGATAATCTAATCTGTGCAAAACAAACAATTTATTTATTTTTTTTTTTTTTTTTCTTCATATCAAACTATCTTTTGCAAAGGAAGCTAAGATTTGATTTAAAACCATGGCATATATTAATAAGAGCTCTTTATGATTAAAAACAAATTTAACATATTGGGCTTATTCATTATATATTTGGGTATTTCTAAGAGCAAGAAGGAGAAATCATGGGTACATCACCGAGTACATGGTAGGCATAAACTACAGGAACTCTGAACAATCAGCAGCATCGTTCTCACCTCCATCAGGATAAAAGTATCACTGTCAGTACAGTGAAAGGGCTTATTATAGATACCCTCATCCAGATTTTATGTTTATTTCATTCAAGTGAAACCACAAATTACAAAGATCCTCATTTAGATTTTGAGTTCCGTTGGAAGGTACACTACTCATAGTAATTATTCTACTGAAGTATAGTTTTATGGTTCTGGTTCTATTCCGTTAAGTTGGATACCCCTTTTCTTTCTCCTCTTTTGGAACCTTCTCTAAGTTTTACTTCCTTTTTCACTTTTAAATCTACAACATGCACTCATTCAACTATTAAATATTAATGGTTTGTAATTATACGCAGTGGCCATTAGGCTTTTCCTGATTTTTTGTTGTTGTTGTTGTTGTTTATGTAAAGCCACTGTAAATAAAATATATCACTGCAAATAAGAACTATGAAAGTTACAGCTAAACGCTATGACTATTGGAAAACTCAAAATTCTGCATTATTATTTCCTAATGTCATTTAGGCCCTTAAGGTTCCTAGGTTTTGAACCTAGGGCTCTGATACCATATGTAATGCCTCTCAAGGGCATTAAGAATTTTTAAACTAATTAAATATCTTTTTTATTTATTTATTTTTGAAATGTATAAGAGTGTCAATACAAGCTCAATATACATCATGTAACCCTAGCAGCATATAAACAACACATAAGCAAAATTTAAGCATTTGGCAATAGCATCAAATAACTTAGAATTTTTAAGACTTCATTGGTGATTCACACAACATAAACTAACATCCTAAATCATGTAGCAAAAGCATCATGTGATAATTTTACAACAACATATAAACGATTTAAAATCACAAGAAAAATACCTCGTTATAAGAATGGTGACGGAGTCCAAACTGAGCAAGCTTCCCTCCTCCATTCGAGTTGCTTCCATCTTCATTGCCCAAAAGCGGGACCACGGTTTTACCTCCCAGCCAACTAGGGGCCTAGCCGGCTCCCTAGCCCCAGGAAGCCATTGAACGGTCCCATCCAAATGGCCTCCTGGCCCTCCGTGCCCGAGACCCCCAGAGAACAGAACAATGATGCACCAGTAGGCTATGTATCAAATCTTCCAAGATTTCTCAAACCCTTCCAACTCTTCAAAACTTCTCATACCCAAAATACCCAAATTTCTCCATCCTAGAATACTCTCACCAAAATAATCTTCAAGAGCAAAAAGAACCTCCCTCCTTCCACTCTCAAGTCTCATATTTATATCCAAAAATCCTCATCCATCAATAAATTCCCATAAATAATAGTCATCAATCAATAAATTCATTTTCTCCAAATAAATAGAAATTTGATTTAAATAATTAAAATATAAATGAACATGGATGCAAAGTCTCACTTGTCATGCTTCCATATTAATGCAACTATGACAACCAATTTCTAAAAATTTGTGCAAATCCTATCTATCCATTTATTTATATTATCCTTTCATTCATAAGTCAAATAAGATATTTTCATATACTATATTATATTATGACATATTTTATGTTATATGTATATAACTATATATGTTATTTAATAATCCAATCAATTTATATAAATCTAAATCATTTTAAACAAGTCAACAAACTCATATTTTTAACACACAAGTAATGCTTTCATCAATTCGTCAACCAAGTTACTAATAGATAATATAATCATATTAATTTACTCATCGATCGACCAATCATAGTAATGTAATCACGAATTGACGTATGCATGGCCAGTGCACACATCTTAGCGTGCGTACTAATAATCACATTTAATGCTCCTAATAATCATTATTACATCCTCTTACACAACATATAGAAGAACAATTAAACACTGCATCATTCATCATTCGTAATCATTCATACAGAAACAATAAGACAAAATTAGATAAACATAATGGTGAAATCAAACATATAATCATGATGGTTAATAACAATCAAGAACACCATCCAATCCATCATTGGTACCATCCATCACATTAGTAATCCAGCCCCTAAATCACCACTACTTCCATCTCCTGACCTCACCATCCCGTCCTCTACTGCAATATACTGTGGCGTCGACTGCATGACCTAACCACATATAGAACCCGTAAGCGGAAGTGTCGATTGACCACATCAACCAAGCTTCCCCAACAGGAATCCTCTAGTCGTCATCACACGTCTAGGGGAGTGCGCTACACAAACCTCCCACGACTCCAGGTTTTGGGGGATAAACGGTGGGAAATTCCTACACCCCCCCTAATAGTACTAGGGTCAACACCCTACATCAACCATACTGTGCCATCACTGTTCTAAGGGGTCCCATCATTGAAAAACCACTTTGGGAAGTCACAATTCCTGTCAAAACTCACACTCACCCACAAGTCATAGAAATATTGGAATTCACAATTAAATAGCATGAAATTTGATATAACGTCATTATACTCATGATGTTCAATACATCTCATGGGCCTTGGCAATATAGGAATCCGCCTATCTCATAGCCAATCAACATGCAAAATAGTTCATCATTAACATGAAACATATATATAGCCATAACCAACTTTTTCAAGTGCCAATCCACATCACTAATACGACATTTAAAAATAATCATGTAAGCTATTTTTGCAAACAACTAAATTAGCATTCTACATATGGATATTCTATATTCAATTTTGCATGTTCAAATGAAATAACATATTCATCGTCATTAATAAATTAAAACAATATTTTGAATTATCATACATGCTTCAAGGGAGTCCACATGTCCACATAACAATCATCTTGATCAATCTATCTTAGTAAACAGATAATAAGAAAAGCATTTCTAAGCTAATTCACATTTAGAGTTTTTAATTAAAGACTATCAAAATATGGGGCGTTATAGGACAGAATACACTTTGTGTAAGATCCTCTACCACTTGCCTCTATTTTGCTCTTAAGAAATCTAACTCTGAGGAAATGGAACTCATCATATCAGTTTTAAAATTCTCTAGTAAGTTGCCTATTTCTGCTTGAGTGGCTCCTCCACTAGCTGACTTCTGTGTCCTAGTGAAGACATCCTGGTCTCGATCTTTGTCTCGTTTGTTAGTTCTAGAGGATCCCCTTGAGTACCTTCTACATAATTCAACGATATTCTCAAAGGGTTCCTTTGAGATGTCCCATTTCCCCAACAAATTCAACATATCAAGGCAATCTTCTCTAATTCCTTGTAGCAAAATAATCTTAAGTACATATTTTCCAATCTCAGTGTGTCCAGACCTTTGTAAATTGTACAACAATCTTTCCACAAAGTCTTCCCAGCTCTCTTCTTCCTTCTGAACCATTTTAAACAACTCTTCCTTTCTATCCCTAGTTCTACAATATTCTTGATATTTAGAAAGAAAGGTGTGTTTCATTTGATCCCAAGTAGTAATGGTCTCACGACCCGGGCTCATGAACCAGTGCAGAGCATTTCCTTTCAAGGTGGTTGGGAATAGTTTTAGCTTCTAAGCATTGGAGGTATAATCATAGCTGCGACAGAGGATATCAAACTCAAAAATAAATTCATCAGGATCTTCAGAATATTTACCATGGAAATTCAGGAGAACCGATGGTGAGATGTTTTTCATAGGAGCTGCTCCAGCTGTCTGGAGGATAGGGAATTCTAATGTGGCCACAATGTTACCAGGCTGATTATTTTCCACTTCTTCTTCCTGGTTCTCCCTATTCTCATTCTCACCTTCATGTTCTCTATTATCCATGTTGTTAGTCCAAAATTTAATGGATTCCTTTATTCATTCTTCCTCTTCCCTTGCTTCTTCTTCTTTCCTCCTCTCTTCTTCTTGCCTCCTTTCTTCCTCTGCTTCTCAACGAGTCTCTAACCACACTTATTTAGTTACTCTAGTTCCATTAATATGATAAATATCCTCTCTATCTGGTACACCCACAGCACTTCCTTTGTCTTCAGGAGGTTTCTTTTTTGCAATGGGAGTGGATGGTCTCGTTGTATTCTCCACAGTTGATGCTGAATTCCCAAGATTAGGAGGAACATAATTTCCTCTTCCTGTATACATCCACAGTGGTTTGGTGGAAGAACCAACCTTAGATATTATATCATCGATGAATGTTTGTCTTCCCAGAACTGTGTTACGACCTTGACCTATTCCATCTCCAGTGTTAGTATTCAAAGGTGGTTCCCGATTTGTTTTTCTTATATTCATGCATGTTGTCAATTATTAAACCAAAATAAAACCAATAAACCAACTACTAACTATGTCTATCAATTACCATCCCCGGTAACGGCGCCAAAATGTTGGTCACCCTATATGCCAATTAATTACAACTAACACACATGATGCTCAATATAAATTGTCAACCCAGGGAGGTATTTTATTTCAATGGCAATAAGAACAATCTATGCATAAACATTTACAGTAGTTGATTAAGTGAATGGAGGTAAATGATCCTACCTATCTGCTCAGCCAAACTCATTCCATAAAGAAAACTAATCTAACTCATACATCTCGGAATTCGAAGTGCAGCTACCTTCCTACAAAAATCAACCTAGCAGTTACAGATCTAAGAATTGAAATGAACTAGATTACTTTTGCAAGAAGTTAAATCCTATCATTATCAAACTACAGTATTCAATATTTACCAAAATGATTCATCCAGCAACTACTGTAACTCAATCATAATCTGCCTAATCTATGAATTCAATGAAGATACTACAGTAACTAGAATTAGAAAATAAGCTTGAACTCAAAATTGATAACCAATGGAAATCCTAGAAAGCATAAATGATTGAAAGGAATTGGAGCTGAGCTTGGCTGTAACAACTGATTCTAACACACATGCATTAATCAAACTAACCTACATAGTTGACTGTCACACCACATAGTTGCATCTATTCAGGATGCAAATAATAAACTACCAATAAATAATACAATTGGAAATTCTTTGTTGCAGCTATCAATGATACGCCTAATGCGATTCCACAACACACAACAGGAAATAAAATAAATAAATTAACTACCTACTTAAATCAGCAATCTTTGTGAGAAGGCGGGCCCTAGCCTTCTAACAGAGACGCTGTGGACTACCACAATTTAAGACACAGAAAGATGAAGAACTCTCCTCTTTATTAGAATATGGTAATCCATAGTCTCAGTCTCTATTACAGCCCATACAAAATGATAATTAACCAACCCCAGACTCTGAAATCCTTCCCATATTTATACATGCAAAATACAGTTCATGATCCACTAATTTCGTGCAGCAATGTATATGGTTTATGAAAATAGGGTATAACAGGGAAAAATGATGAATAGGTGTGGTCAAAAAGGGGCATTTCGAGGGCCCAACACACAGGGCCAACGTTGATTTTTTTTAAATTTGTGCTTGCTTGGACTAAAATTTGGCATGGTTAGACTAGATGCATGCATTGACAGCGTGGGACGGTTTCCAAACTCAAACATGACTGACACTAACAATTTGAGCATCAAAAACCATACCTACAGATTAATTAATGTGCACATGGGGCCAACGTTGAAATTTTTTAAATTTGTGCTTGTATGGACTGAAATTTGGCATGGTGAAGAATTTGAGCATGAATTTTTTCACAATGTATTGGCATTGTGTTTGATCTTATGTATTTTCACTATGTCGAGATTTGAACATGATCGACGCATTTCGAGTGGACACTCTACTCATCTTCAAGATGTGATTGAAACTTCCATAAGCATAGGTAAGAATGGTGTAATAACTAGATGTGGAAGAAAAGTAGCCATTAGGATAAAGAGAGAAAGAGAAATTTTATCTTTTAAGAAAAACCACAATTTGGGGTTTAGATATTTTTAATTTAATATATTTGAATGAGAAAATCAAATATTTATTTTTTTATAAAAATAATACGGAATTAAATAAATAAGAATAATAAAAAGATTACTAAAAAAGGAGAATGGTCAAATTTAGCTTTCAATTAATATTTATAAAAGAATGGATCAATTAATATTTATAAAAGAATGGTTAAATTGAGATTGTTAATTAATATTAATAAAAGAGGAGATTTTAAATATAATAATAAAGAAAGTAAAATTTAACCAAATCAAAGGATTTACAATAATAATAAAATAAAGCTTTAATTATTAATTTATTTTTTTTTAGAAAAAAATATAAATTGAAAAAAGTTCATCTAATATTAATAAAAGGGGAGATTTCAAAATATAATGATTATAGAGAATGGATTATCAATAAAAATAAACCTTTAATTCGACATTTAAAAATTGTTTTGAAGAAATATAAATTGAAAAAGAAGAAAACAAGGGATTTTTAATAGTAATATAAAAACAATTTTTAAAAATGGATTGAAAAATATATAAAATAGAAAAAATTATGATAAGAAAATTTTAATTATAACAAGTTTGGTGAATCGTAAAATGAGATGAGATTTTTAAATAAATATTTATAACCATTAAACATTTATAATATAAACGAAACCAATTTCAATTAAGATCAAAATATTAAATTGAAATGAAAGAGTTCATAGTAGAGAAGGAGATAAAAAATATTGTGAAAAGACAAAGGAATGCACTAATGGCTCAAGGCTCTTCACAGCTACATATTAGAGATCACCGAGGATGAGATCGATGATATTTTCATATGAGACTTAAACTAAGGAAACAAAGGCAAAGTGTTTCTAGAATATATTAAATATATAAAACATGGCATTGACCTCCTCATCTACATCAAGCATGCTTACATAAAATCCTTTTATGGGTGAAATAAAATCCAAACAACCTAAATCCCGAGTCTCCAACTAAACCTGTGTCTCTACAAACAAACCTGTGTCAACATTATCCGCTATCCTTATTGATGATAAAGGTAATCTACATTTTCATTGGATAGGGGTCATATTTCATAGAGAGAGAACTCTAATCCTCTCATCCATGATTCCATTCTCCTCCTCAAACTGCTCAAGCTCGGGATTCCTCCACATCTACTTCCTCCTTTGTCCAAAATCGATCCTATTACACCTTCCAAATATCCTTTATGGATTTGATTACAACATCCCATGACAAAATGACCCACTATATTGAGGCCCTATCCAAGTTCATTCTCAATATTTCCCAAGCTTGGGCCCCTTCTATTTTCTTTCACCTTTCTATCATTATGTCTATCATAGAGTGAAAGGTCGATGATTTCAACCCCCAAATAGGTATGAGACCAAACCCCATTGGATATTTTGAAATACCCTCATATATTGGCACAGAGATAGTGAACACCCATTTCTTAGTACTCCTAATGGACTTGGAGTACAATATTCTCCATGGATACCCTTGGTTGGATGTGATGATGGTTTTTCCCTACACCTTCATGATGGGAGATATCTCATTCCACCATGAGGGAAATACTTATTCAATTTGATGGGACCTCATTCCATTCTCTTGATCCCTTGAGTAAATTTTAAATCCTACCCCTTGGTATTATCTATCAATCCTTCTGATAATTGTGAGGTCTCCTCCTTTTCTCCTACCATAAATTCCATTTACCAAGTTTAGACTCCTTATATAGTCTTCCTCGCCTCTTCTCCCCATCCTAAAGTCAAAAATCCCATGTCATACTCCCCTTATATATCACTCACCTATTGTCTTTAGATGCATGAGCATCTTCAACACCACCCCATATTACTCCCTGACGTTTTCCTTCCCATTCATGCTTGCACCTATCCACTTAGGGAAACCCCTCCTCTTCCTCACTTTCCCTTTTCCTCCATCCCTTTCCTTAAATTTCCATCAATTGTATGAGGTGAAATTTGATAAACTCTAAAGAGTCCCATGTTTAAACATGGTTTTATCAATTTGAATTAATCCACAACCCCTATGGGACCTTGTTCTCCCCTTTGTTATCCATCCCTTCCCAATCCAATAGTTTCCCCCTCTTTGTCACTTTCTTGGCCTTGCCTCTCCCTTTGGTTTCCTTACATGTGATCGATTCTCCCCTAGTAATCATTTGAATTATGTCCCAACTTATGATGTATTTCATCATAGCGGGATCAATATCTGCTCAACTTCTACAAATATAGTGGGATCAATATTTGCATATGTAGGTCACTTCCCCAACTACACCCTTGCTTATCATCTTCCCTTCATTGGGCCTTCCTTAGTGTCATTGACTCCGTTCTATTTCCTTTGATAGGCCTTCACTAATGTTGTTTCCTTTCTTCTCTTGCACTTTTTATCATTTCCTTACCATCATCGTCTCCTTTCTTCATTTATCCATACATTAAATTCAGATGCCCTCATTGCATAATCCAAAGAGACACACACTACATTAACAAATACAAGTTTCAAAAGTATGAAAAAGTGTGTTGCATGGGATGGTGCTCTTAATTCTGGATATGAGCATTAATAACACCTAAACCCAAGATGTAATGGAAACAAAATTTTGTTTTGTGCTAAAATATTAGCTCTTAGTTGCTAGTATAGGAGTTGGCAATTTGATTATGAGTGATGAAGTCATAAATGAGACCTAAATAGAGACTATATGGTCATAATATAATACCTATGGGACCAATCATTGTGTTAACACAACCCAATTGAGTGGATTTTTTAATCTTTTGAAATATTCCAAGAGCAACTCCACAACCCAACACCATATTGTTTCTAAAAAATGGCATTGTATTCTTTTGGGCCATATTTATTATATTGCGTTAATAGATATTATATTGATATAATATGTATCTTATATAGCATTAATATTGTTATAATATTTATTATATTGCATTAATAGATATTGAGCATTGTATTTTTTTGGGCCATTGTATTCTTTTGGATTTTTCATATTTGTTTGCTAATCGCAGAGGAGGTCGCAGAGGTTTCCTAATCCATTACAATCGCAGAGGAGGTAACAAAGGTTTCCACAGAGGTCGCAAAGGAGGTGGAGGAGGTCACAAAGGAGTTTAAGGAGCTCGCAGAGGTCACCGGAGGTCACAGAGTTCACAGAAGAGGTGGAGGAGGTCGCAAAGGTTACCACAGAGGTTGCAAAGGAGGTCGAGGAGTTCGTAGAGAAGGTTGAGGAGACCGTAGAGGAGGTCGAGGAGGTTGAGGAGGTCACAAAGGAGGTCAAGGAGGCCGTCGAGGAGGTCGAGAAGCCATAGAGGCTGCAATGCCTCCCAAGTCGGTTAGTACCCAATTGTTCTATGTCCATATACTACAGTTTACACTATGATATTTTATGGTTCTATGTTGATGCAAAATTAGCCACTGTTGGTTGTCACAAGACCTCTTTCGACATACCCTAAGTCACTATATTACTGGTATATCATATGACAATTCTCTAATAGATATTATATTGCTATAATATGTATCTTGTAGGCCTAAAATCAAGCTATTGATGCATGGTATTGATACTATTGATAAGGGTATTGATGAGAGTAATCCTAATGTTGGTTATTGACATCAATACCATAGTTCGTGGACTTCTCTATTGCTGGTATTGTTAGAACAGTAATCCATACTTAGTACCATAGTCCATAACCATAGTCAATTTTTATTGCTTATGTGCTTCATTACACCATAGTTTGGACTAGGTGACTTTAGTTGGTCAAATACCCACATTTGAGAGTGTTCACACCCACTTTTAAGCTAACCAGTTCACCCAAACTCCTGTTTTGTCCACAAGTGCGCCCTCATTAAATGCTGGAGTGCTCTCTCTCCTTGATTTGGGGAATTGATGTTGACTAGGAGCGCTAGGGTGGATTTTGCCCAATTTTGGCTAGATTTGGAGCATTTATTGCTCCCTTGGTCCTCCCAAACACCTCTACTTGCTCACCCACGCCTTCCTTGGCCTAATTTATGACCCAGCATGCTTCAGCCACCTTCACACCTGAATTTGTGACTATTTGGGATGATTAGGATCGAGTTGGACCCACCTAGGGGGGATTGAGGCCAATTTGGCAATTTTGACTTGTACACTCATCTTGAGCTATCTAATACTCTCGAATTTCTCATGGATGTAATAAAAACCTATTCTTAACATTTTCATATGTTATACAGTCAGTTAATGCAAAGATTAAGTTCACATTGTGTGTAAAATTGTCTCCTTTTTCAAGTTTTTTCACTGGTTTTGCAAATAATTCAATTTTGTGAGGTTCTCCATAGCTCCTAGATCTTACTGTGATCAAAATACTCACATGGAATCAGAGACATTGTGGAGTTAGTGATTGTAGGTCAATATTGAGCATTGAACTGCATTTTAGAGAGGATTTCCAGATAAAAATTGAGTGTTTTTTGTAGGTGTTTCAGTAGTTTTCTCACCATTAACACAGCAGTAATGGAAGCAAACCAAATGTTGCTCACACCCTTCAATTTCTTCGATTGGAAGGCTGAAATGGTTATCAAACTGAGATCTAAGGGTCTCTATAGAGTAACCATGGGCGCATAAGTGGAGTCAAACTCTGTTGTGGAGAAAGCAAAGTACTACAATCGACTTGATGAAGTTTATGGATTGCTATGCCTGAGAATTTCGAGGGAACTCTTGTTTCATATAGACAGTTTGACAACCCCCAATGAAGTATGGTTGAAGCTAGAATCACTCTTTGGGAAAACTGATGAACTGAGAGGCCACCAGCTTGAAAACGAGCTCATTAGCTTGAGCCCAATGCATTTTGAAACCATCCAGGAGTTCTTCACTAAGTTCAATTCACTAGTGCTTCAACTGCAACAATGTGGGATTGTTAAGAATGAGGAACAACTGATTATGTCCATCCTTTTGAAGTTAGGCCCAGAATTTTCTGTATTTGTTAGCACATTTCACTCAGCCAAGATGACCCTTCGAAATTGGAAAATGCCATCACTAGGTACCTTCATGGAGTGTCTCACTCAAGAGGAGGACAAACTAGTTCAGATGGGCACCATAAAATCAAAGGACCAAGCACTGGCAATGGGTGTTTCAAATGCCAACAAAGGCAAGCAGAAAGCCAAGAATTCGAAGCAACTAGAGAAGAGGAAGCTTGACAAGACCAAGTCTGCAGATGGAGGTTCGAATCTATCAAAGGAGAAGGACATGAAGGGAAAGGAAAAGACCAAATGCACCTATTGTCATAAGGGATGGCATCCAGAGAGCTCATGCATGAAGAAAACCATTGACTCAATGGCGCAGCTGCTGGAGAAGAACAACATCCCAGTCCCTGAGGGTGCAAGGAAGAAAGAGAGCACCTCAAATCCTGACAATAAGGAGAAATGTCATGCTTTGGTAGTAGGTATTTCAAATCCCTCATCCTTTATCATTGATTCAAGAGCTTCCAGAAATATGGTTTCATCCAGAGAGCTCTTCTCTTCTATGCATTCAAATGGTGGCCCAACAGTTCGAATGGGAGATGATTCAAAAATCCAGACCAAGGGGATTGGTAGGATTGACATGGAGCATGGATATTTCAGTGATGTGCTCTATGTACCTTCATTGGCTGCAAATTTGCTATCAGTTTATCAAATGAACCATACAGGAGAAGCCAAGAGAGTAACATTTACTCCAGATTTGGTAGAAATCTCAGAAATTTCTTCAAATCAAGTTGTGGCAGTGGGGTATGCTGATCATGAAGAGAGAATGTACAAATTCTCCAATTTCATTCCAAACTCTAGTGACCATGCTCTTGTCTCTCATGCCAAAGAGACCTCCAAGTTGTGGCATGAAATATTTGGCCACATGAACTACAAATATATCCATACATTGCACAAGGACGAGATGGTGGAAGGGCTTCCAGAAATCAAATCTTCAAATGGTGCATGCATTGGTTGTGTAGTTGGAAAGCATCCTGAGCACAGTTATGAGAAGGGAATGGAAAGGAGAGCCACTCAACCACTTGTATTGGTGCATTCAGACCTCATTGGTCCTCTTTCCACTCCATCATATGGTGGATCAAGGTATGTACTCACATTCATAGATGACTACTCTCGATTCTGCTGGGTTTACTTCCTTAAATTGAAATCAGAAGTGTTTGAGAAATTGAAGATTTGGAAGGCCTTAGTGGAGAATCATAGTGGTCATAAGATAAAGATCCTTAGGACTGATAATTGAAAGGAGTATGTGAACAATAACATTCATCATCTTTGTGAGGAATGTGGCATCCAAATGTAACATTCAATCCCCTACACACCTCAGCAAAATGGTGTGGTAGAGAGGAAAAATAGATCTCTCAAAGAGATGGCCACTTGCATGATTGAAGCTAGGGATCTAAGCCCTAAGCTTTGGGATGAAGCCATCAATTGTGCTGCTCATATTCAGAACAGAGCCTTTCACAAATCAGTCAAAGGAAAAACCCCCTATGAGGCATGGTTTGGCCAAAAACCAAATGTGTCAAATTTCAGAATTTTTGGGTCTAGAGCATGGGCTCGAATTCCATCAGAAAAGAGGAAGGATTTGGAGCCACAGAGCAGAGAATGTATCATGGTTGGATATGGTGAAGACACAAAGGGATACAATCTCTTTGACACATCCACACTCAAAACTTTCATTGAGAGAAGTGTGCAATTCGAAGAAGAACCAATTCCTGATTTTGAGCTTGCACCAGGGGAAAGCTCTTCTCCTCCACACCTTAATGAAATTAGTGATGATTCCACTTCTGATTTTTCTGATATTTATGAATATGACATGGATGAATATGACATTTCTGTACATGAGTCACCATCAAGGCCCAAGTGGGCTGAAAAAATCATACAAGCTACAGGTGAATTGGCAGGCAATCCCCAAGAGCCTAGGAAGACTAGATCTCAAACAATCAATGCTTCCTTTGCAAATGAAAGTGAACTTGCTGATAAATTTTATATGATGATTGGATCTGATCCAACATCATATCAGGAAGCTCATCATGATCCAATATGGAGAACAGCAATGCAAGAAGAATTCCAATCTCTCCAAGAGAACAAAACATGGGATTTGGTGCCTCTTCCTCCCAAGAAGAAACTTGTGCAATGTAAGTGGATTTTTCGAACCAAATTTGTTGCTTATGGTTCTGATATGAAGTACAAGTCTAGTTTAGTGGCTAAGGGCTACTCACAGATCCATGGTGTGGATTATACAGAGACCTTTGCACCGGTTGCAAAGATGGACTCAATTAGACTAGCTCTAGCCATGGCATCTAGTAAGGGTTGGGAAGTTCACCATATGGATGTTAAAAGTGCATTCTTACATGGTGAGTTACAGGAAGAGATCTATATTTAGAAACCTGAAGGATTCCAAGAGGATCCCACACTTGTTTTCAGGTTGAAGAAGACACTCTATGGACTCAAGCAAGCCCCCAAGGCTTGGTATGCCAAAATGGATGTTTTTTTGCTCTCAATTGGTTTCTGTCGATGCAAGTCTGATCCAAATGTTTATTTGCATCAATTTGATGATAATTTGCAAGTCATTGTACTGTATGTTGATGATATTCTAATTACAGGGAGCTGCAACAAACAAATTGGCTCAATTAAAGCTTCTTTGCACAGTGAATTTGCCATGAGCGACCTAGGATTGCTAAGGCAATTTTTGGGTTTGGAAATTGAGCAATGTGAGAGAGGTATATTGCTGAGTCAACCTAAGTATGCTTCAGACCTATTATTGAAGTTTAAAATGGCTGAATGTAAGGCAGCCAAGTGCCCATTCCATTCAGACATAAAACTAGGTGAATTTGAAGGCTCTCCATTGGTGGATTGCACACTCTACAGGCAGCTAGTTGGAAGCTTGTTGTACCTTACACATACAAGACCTGATTTGTCTTATGCTGTAAGTGCTGTAGAAAGATATATGCAGAATCCACATGAGATCCATTGGAAGGAAGCAAAAAGGATCCTTCAATATGTCCAAGGAACAAAGAGCTTTGGGGTACACTATGCAGCTGGTTCTTCACTACAACTAGCTGGATTTTCTGATTCTGATTGGGCTGGAGATCCCATTGATAGAAAGTCCACTTCAGGTTTTTTTTTATGTTTGCTAAAGGTCCCATTTGTTGGTCAAGTAAGAAACAACATACCATTTCACTTTCATCAGTAGAGGCCGAGTACAGGGTAGCAGTGAATGCAGCCACACATTGTGTTTGGTTGCAAGGCATTCTTCAGGAGTTTGGTGTTGCTATTGATTCTCCAACCAACATTTGGGTGGATAATCAAAGTGCCATCAAGATATCTACTGATCTGGTACAAAGGCAAAGAACAAAGCACATTGAAATCCATATGCACTACATTCGGGGCTTGATGCATGACAGGGTGATTTCCTTGCAGTATTGTCCATCCACCGAGCAAACTGCAGATATTTTCACTAAGTGTTTTACTGAGAAGACCTTCACTCAATTGAGAGCTTTGATTGGAGTGAGTGATGGATGGTGATTGCTGCAATTTATTTGTAGGTTCAGCCCCATGTCCATTTTAGAGGGAAGTTTTTATCCCATGTGGTTTTACTTCTTGTCCTCGATTTATATGGACAGATAAAAATTCTGTTTGTAATGAGGTGACTTGAGCCTTTGTTGCCAAGGCCTCCCACTTATTTTCATGAGTTGTAATAAGTTCTGGTTAAGGGGGGGTGTTAGAACAGTAATCCATACTTAGTACCATAGTCCATAACCATAGTCAATTTTTATTGCTCATGTGCTTCATTACACCATATTTTGGACTAGGTGACTTTAGTTGGTCAAATACCCACATTTGAGAGTGTTCACACCCACTTCCAAGAAAACCAGTTCACCCAACCTCCTGTTTTGTCCACAAGTGCGCCCTCATTAAATGCTGGAGCACTCTCTCTCCTTGATTTGGGGAATTGCTATTGACTAGGAGCGCTAGGGTGGATTTTGCCCAATTTTGGCTAGATTTGGAGCATTTATTGCTCCCTTGGTCCTCCCAAACACCTCTACTTGCTCACCCATGCTTGCCTTGGCCTCATTTATGACCCAACAATCTTCAGCCACCTTCACACCTGAATTCGTGACTGTTTGGGATTATTAGGACTGAGTTGGACCCACCTAGGGGGGATTAAGGCCAATTTGGCAATTTTGACTTGTACACTCATCTTGAGCTATCTAATGCTCTCAAATTTCTCATGGATGTAATAAAAACCTATTCTTAACATTTTCATATGTTAGACAGTCAGTTAATGCAAAGATTAAGCTCACATTGTGTGTAAAATTGTCTCCTTTTTCAAGTTTTTTCACTGGTTTTGCAAATAATTCGATTTTGTGAGGTTCTCCATAGCTCCTAGATCTTACTGTGATCAAAATACTCACAGGTATAATTCAATACATTCCTTTCCAATTTCAAACTTTGTGGTAACTTTGGCATTGAAAGTGGAGACTAGATACACTATAATAAATTTGACACCCCAACACAACATGTTACCTTGCAAGTGAAAGGTGCACTAGGTTATAATATGCACTTATGTTGGTTTTAAAAGGAAAATATGATTCACCAACTCCATTGAAGATACAATATAGTAGTCTTGTGGAATCTGATATGAATCTTAGCATGATTGCACATAGAACAAAAATAATAAATCCACCCCTTCACACATCTGAGATATGTGTAACTATTGCTATTATTTTCTTGAAGTGAGCCTCAAATAAAACACCTTATGAAGACTTGCGCCTTGGAACTCTTTATATATCCCAAATCTCAATCTTATGATTGAAGAAAGGTGCGTTATTCAACAAGTCTAGGAGGAAATTTTAATGATTCATGTGTAGAACAATACTCATGGTAGTCATACTGACCAAAATAGATAAAGGTTTACTATCATGAGTAGTAGCAACAAACTCATTTGTAAGGTCTGTTAATTTAGGAGTAGTTGTAGTAGAAATATCATGTGTAAAGATGAGTGGTGTAAAGGGAAACCTCATGGTGCATTCTTGAGAAGATAAAATAACGAATTTTAAATGGTTTAGGGTGTTTAGACCCTATTTCCTTTTTTTTCTTTTCATGATGTGGAGATGAAGAAATTATTGGGGACTACTCACATGAGTGGAGAAGTATGAGATTGACTTGTAGTAGGATTTGGGTCCATCTTATCATATGTTTTTGCATATTGCAAATTGTTGATGGCAGTTCTAAATGATGTAACCATTAACAATAAAACTGCATCAATATAGACATGATGTTGAGGTTTTCTAATACCGAATTTGTGTTAGGAACCCATGTCTTTACTTTGTTAGTATGTTGTTGTTGGACGCATATGCTTTGTAAGTCGTCCCGTAGTATTTGTTAATCAATAGTTTGTGTTATTGTTGTTGGCGCATATGCTTTGTAAGCCGCCCGTAGTATTGTTAATCCATAGTTTGTAACGGCCCATGGTTTCGACCCATAGTATTGGTGCCTAGAATTAGTATATAAGTGTGTGTTGAGACCTATGAAGGCAGTGTGAAGTTATTTGTATTGAGCTTGCTCAAAGGAGGTTGCCCCCTCGAAGTGGCCTGTGATCAATACAAAAGTGATTCTGAGTTCTGTCATTTCTGCTATTTCGTGCATTCTTGTTAATTAATTGTTGCAGGTGCCTCACATCTGGTATCAGAGCACTTTCTTGGGCTCGCTGGGTGAAATTTATGCCAAATTTTTTTTTCGCATCTGTTGCAGGTTCGGATTTGGGAATAATCCCCATCCGCTTAACTGTGGGAAGTACTTGGGCATAAGCCCTAAAACTCATTGTGAGGAGTACCACAGGAACCCCGAAGTAGCTGGCCCATTGAGAGGACCTGCCAGCGAAAAGGGCAACGACCCCTACCTGATTGACTAGTTCCCACCCGTGAGGTAAACCAAGAGTTGTCATTTGTGGCAAAGCGGTTATCAGTTTTACCTGAGCCGTGGAGTGAGGGGTATTGCCCTAATACGCAAGCCGTCAGACAGCATTGGTGGCTGAGTGAAACCCCTAAACTGTTAGGAAGCCGCACATACCTGGGGTCCATATCTACTTTCAGCTGAACTATTGTCGATCACTGCTGCGCCGTTTTCAGATCTATTTTGCAAGCCGTTCCAGATTCAGCCGTTTTCAGTCCATTCGGCACTGTTCTAGATTTCTTTCGAGCCGTAGCCACTCCAGTCTGAGATAAAAAAATATATATAAAAAAAAAAAAACCCTGGTTATGGTTGTCACCCGTGCAGGAGCAAAAACCATGGAGGAAGCACTTGCAGCCATCCAAGCCAAACTCCAGGATCTGGATGAAAAATTTCTCGGTCTCCATCTTGAACATTCAGCTATGAACAACAAACGGCAGTCCGAGTCTTCAGTAGACAATGGGTCCTCTGCTTCCAGGAATTTCCGTGGTCCGAAGCTTGATTTTCCTCGCTTCAATGGTACCGATCCAACTGGATGGATCTATCGTGCAGAACAGTATTTCAGTCTGCATAATACTTTTGATGTCAACAAAGTTCCACTGGCATCCTTTCATTTGGAACAAGAAGCTCTTCAATGGTACCGCTGGTACATCAAGGCTCATCCAGAGCCCAACTGGCCAGACTTTTGCCAGCTCCTTTTGCAACGATTTGGTCCTAGTGCTTTTGATGACTTCACAGGAGCCCTCACTAAGCTTCGCCAAACTGGCACTGTGAGAGAGTATCAAACCGAATTTGAGAATCTAGCCAACCACACCGAAGGATTGTCTGATGAATTTTACTGGAGTTGTTTTATCAGTTGTCTAAAGGATGCCATTCGCTCTGAGGTCAAAATGTTCTGCCCCAACACAATGATGGAAGCACTCGGGTTGGCTAAGTTGGCAGAAGACAAGCTTGCATCCCAACAACGCTCCAAGCCCACTTTTGTTCCCTTCCGAAATATGGGTTCTCAGCGACCACCTATACCGCAGGCTCCTCGACCGACTCCTATGAAGCATTTGTCTGAAACAGAGATGCAAGCACCCAGAGAAAAGGGGCTTTGCTATAATTGTGATGAGAAATTCACTCAGGGACATAGATGTGTTCAGGAAAAGCTCTATCTCTTGGATGTGGAGTCTCCGCCTGCCTCTGAAATGGGTGACGAAGATCCAGAAACATTGGATGCTCCGGTCGACAGTCAGGAACCGCCTATTGACCCTCCGTCTCAGGATGACCAGCCAGAGATATCTCTCCATGCTCTAGCTGGAATCACCACCCCCCAAACAATGCAGGTCAGGGGTTACTTCAAGAAGCTTCCTCTTACAATCCTCATTGATTCTGGTAGCACTCATAATTTCATTGACCCTCGGATCGCCAAACAAGCTGATTGTTTTATCCATCCTTGCTCCAACTTTGAAGTCATGATTGCCAATGGGGGCACCTTACCTTGCAAAGGGAAGTGTCGCAATGTGCGTATCTCTATGGGAGATTATATCTTGCGCTCGGACATGTTTGCCTTTCCCTTAGGCGGATGTGATGTGGTTTTGGGTGCTCAATGGCTACGCACACTCGACCCTATCTTATGGTATTTTTTCGAACTTTGGATGCAGTTTTCCCTCAATGGACACAAACACACATTGACAGGATTACAACCAGGTTCTCTCAGCATCATCAGTTCACATCGCATGGAAAAACTCCTCAAGAAGAGTTCACATGGTGTCATCGCTCAGATCCATTCCATCCAGATGCAACCATCAGCGGTCTCCACTACTCCTTTGGATCTACAGCAAATTCTGGATCGATATACAGGTGTCTTTGCTGAACCAGTGGGATTACCACCTTCTAGGCCAGAAGACCATCGTATTCAGCTCCTTCCTGGCAGCGTTCCTCCCAACATCAGGCCTATCGCTACCCATTTCACCAAAAAACGGAGATTGAAATGCTCGTTCGGGACTTATTGAAGCAAGGTATTATTCGCCCAAGCACTAGTTCCTTTTCTTCTCTAGTTATTCTTGTCCGCAAAAAAGATGGGTCATGGCGCCTCTGCATTGACTTCTGAGCACTTAATCACCTCACCATCAAGGATAAGTTTCCAATTCCTATTGTTGATGAGCTTCTTGATGAGATTCATGGGGCTCACTTTTTCTCCAAGTTGGATCTTCGTTCTGGGTATCATCAAATTCGAGTTCATGAGGATGATATTCCTAAAACAGCTTTTCGCACACATGATGGCCATTATGAGTTTTTGGTCATGCCCTTTGGCCTCACTAATGCTCCTTCCACATTCCAGGCCTTAATGAATAAAATATTTCGACCCTACTTGCGGAAATTCATTCTGGTATTCTTTGATGATATCCTCATCTACAGTAAAACATGGGATGAACATCTCCAGCATCTGGATCTTGTCATGCAACTTTTCTCTGACCATCATCTCCATGCCAAGCAGTCTAAATGTGTTTTTGGACAAAAGGAAGTTGAGTAACTCGGGCACATTATCTCAGCACAAGGGGTTCGTGTGGATCCTGCCAAAATCGAGGCCATGAACAATTGGCCACATCCTCAGACACTCAAGAGCCTTCGTGGTTTTTTGGGGTTGACTGGATACTACCGCAAGTTTGTCAAGGATTATGGGAAGATTGCAGCTCCATTAACTGCTCTATTAAAAAAAGATGCTTTTACATGGACACCTGATGCTCAGTGTGCATTTGACAAACTAAAACAAGCTATGTGTACTACACCTATGCTAGCTATGCCTGATTTTTCCAAGCCCTTCACTATTGAGAGTGATGCTTGCGGCAATGGACTTGGTGCTGTTCTCCTTCAAGATGAACACCCCATCGCGTTCACCAGCAAAGCCCTTTCAGGTAAGAATTTAGTTGTCTCTACCTATGAGAAGGAAATGATGGCTATTTTACATGCAGTACAGAAGTGGCGTCCATACGTATTAGGGAATCATTTCTGCATCAAGACTGATCACCAGAGTCTGAAATATTTCTTGGACCAGCGTGTCTCCTCCTCGACACAACAGAAATGGGTTAGTAAACTCATGGGTTATGACTATGAGATCACTTACAAGAAGGGTAAAGACAATATTGTGGTAGATGCTCTTTCTCGCACATTTGATGCCCAAGGTTCTCTTTCAGCTATTTCTATGCCTGTTCCAAATTGGTTGCAATCTGTTCAACAGGGTTACGTCAATGACTCTTCCTTATCTCAGATCATCCAACGCTTGACCAACAATCCTTCGGCTGTCCCACATTACTCTTGGGATGGTGCTTCTCTGCGATACAAGGGTCGTCTGGTGCTTCCCCAGAGCACAGATCTTTAACAAGCTGTCTTCTATGAACTCCATGCTTCTCCATCGGCCGGGCACTCTGGGTTCCTCAAAACATATGAATGAGCACGGCGTAACTTCTTTTGGCAGGGCATGAAAAGGACAATTCAACAGATGGTGGCCGAATGTGATACCTGTCAGCGCAACAAGGGTGAAACAACACTCCTTCCAGGATTGCTTGAACCCTTTCCCATACCTACACGGATTTGGACAGATATTTCTATGGATTTCATTGAAGGGCTCCCTAAATCTGGCGAGAAGACAGTGATTCTCGTTGTGGTTGATCGTCTCTCCAAATATAGTCATTTTTGCGCTCTCAGCCATCCCTATACAGCCTCCTCTGTCGCTCAAATTTTTATGGACCAGATCTTTCGTCTTCATGGCATCCCTTCTTCCATTGTCTCGGATCGTGATGCGACTTTCACTAGTCATTTTTGGACAGAACTATTTCACCACACTAGCACCAAACTGAGGATGAGTTCAGGGTATCACCCACAAACAGATGGTCAGACTGAAATTGTCAATAAATGCTTGGAAACTTATCTTCGTTGCTTCACCTCAGAACAACAACATCAGTGGACAAAGTGGCTCCCTCTCGTTGAATGGTGGTACAATACCTCTTACCATACTGCCTCTAAAATGACCCCATATGAAGCAGTATACGGTCAGGCACCTCTAGCTCTTCTTCCATACACCCCCACCAGTTCACCAGTTCAGGAAGTTGACAAGGTCCTTCGCAACCGCGATCAGATTCTTCACATTTTGCGGGACAATCTTCACATGGCAAGAAATCGCATGAAGCAACAAGCTGATCAGCACCGTTCGGAGCGCACTTTTCAGGTCGACGATATGGTTTTTCTTCGTCTCCAGCCGTACAAACAATCCTCCTTGAAACTCAAAGGGCGTCATAAGCTCGCTCCAAAGTTCTATGGGCCATATCGGATTCTTCAGAGGATTGGGTCCGTTGCTTATAAATTGGAACTTCCTCCTTCTTCCCGCATTCATCCAGTCTTTCATGTCTCTTGTCTGAAGAAAGTTCTTGGCACCAACATCAGCGGCCAAACGATTTTACCTGAACTGGATAATGAAGGATCCATCCTTTTGGAGCCAGAGGCCATCCTCAATCGGTGCATGCGTCAGCTTCGCTCTCGTTCTATCACAGAGGTCTTAATTCAGTGGCACGACATGCAACCAGAGGATGCTACATGGGAACCACTCCTTCAGATTCAACAACAATTTCCACATCTAAAGCTTTGAGGACAAAGCTTTTTTTAAGGGGGAGGGGATGTTAGGAACCCATGTCTTTACTTTGTTAGTATGTTGTTGTTGGACACATATGCTTTGTAAGTCGTCCCGTAGTATTTGTTAATCAATAGTTTGTGTTATTGTTGTTGGCGCATATGCTTTGTAAGTCGCCCGTAGTATTGTTAATCCATAGTTTGTAACAGCCCATGGTTTCGACCCATAGTATTGGCGCCTAGAATTAGTATATAAGTGTGTGTTGAGACCTATGAAGGCAGTGTGAAGTTATTTGTATTGAGCTTGCTCAAAGGAGGTTGCCCCCTCGAAGTGGCCTGTGATCAATACAAAAGTGATTCTGAGTTCTGTCATTTCTGCTATTTCGTGCATTCTTGTTAATTAATTGTTGCAGGTGCCTCACAATTTGCAGGATAATAGAGGCATATTGTATTGGTAGGTGAGAACATTTGAGGTCTAATTTTATTTCCCTATAAAACAACATTATCACAACATCCAAGGGTAGACTAGAAGGCACATCCATAGCTAATTTCATACATACAAATTTATATTTTTGTGGCATCATTAAAAATGCAACAATCATATCTCATAATTACCTTTAAATATCAAACTTTGCATCACCAAACAACATATAAAGGTTTGTACTCTCATGTGAATCTAAGGTCCAAAACTCAACCAAAAAAATGCTATTAACGTCAACATCTATAGGGTTGATTTGAGGTTGGGAAAAATAGAGTTATTCACTACCACTAAGTTTGGGACTACTAGAATATTTTCACAAATGTTACCTTACAAGAAGAGGAAACTAATGAAGATCATTTACTTCGGTGCATGGAGGAATTTTTGTAAAGGATCTTGTAGAAATTGAACACATGTTTGGATTGCAATTTCATACCATTTTTGTTAAGTATTCGTCGGCTCATGTTGTTGTGGGAGCTAGACAATTCTGTTAGTAGGTTGTCCTTTTCTAAAATTTGTGGTATTAGGGGATTATCTTGGGGCTAAAATATTATAAAAGGAACGATGTAAGATGCTATCCAAAGTGAAGAATGAACCCTATGTCATGGTCAAGTATCAATTTTGTAAGGTGTTGTGTCCAAAATGTTAGTGAGGAAGCTATCCTAGACAACCCAATATATATGACCATTATTTCCAAAAATCATACACCTTCACTAGATAGAGATATATCATAAATATGATATTGTGCTTGAACTAGCTCCTCTTGCATGGAAAAAGCACATGCTTTAAATTATGATAAGCTTCTTGCTTGAGTTTCAATTATATGAGCTTGATTTTCAATTTTGTTTGTTTCACAATTTGCTTCCTCTTTTCGTCATAAACAAAAAATTCTAATGAAGCAGTCGCTTCTTCCTTTGATGGGGTGAATAATCCCAAACCATGCTCTATGAGGGATTCACTTCTTCTTCTTCACTTTGTATTCTATATTTCTCTTCCTTTCTTCTCACCTATTCTTCTTCTTTGTTTATTTGTTTTTCTGTAGCGTTTTCCATTATTTTCTTTTCCAATGCTTTCTTTATTCTATGCTCTTTTGCAACCTTCATATCCACTTCCCCTATGCTCTATTTTTCTGCATCTCTCTTGGAAAATTATTCCTATTCTCCAAGTAGGGTTTATTGTCTCTTTGTAAATTCCTTGGGCTTTGAATGTGTAGTATACTTTGAAGGAGGGGGGAAATGTGAGGAGGTTGTGTGCCGCCATATATTTACTCTGATATAATGCCTTTCTCTGTCACATACCAATCTCCTAGAGAATTCAGTGCCTCCAATGATTTGTCTGACATACATTTTGTTGGTTGAATATGGATGATTGTATACAATATCTTTAAGAACTCTTCACAATTTTTCACATAGCTATTGACATACTTATGGTCTCACAATATATTAAAATAGATATGAATTGCTTCATTTTTTGGTAACCACCTCCACCCCATTCCTAGAAATATATTTGATGTGCATATAATGTCTAAAATATGTAAATTTATGAGAGTTTCCCCAAGGATGTATTCCTTATAGCAGATATGGATTAATTCATATTGGAAGATAGAATGGATCCCCAATTGAAAATGACACCCAACGAAGTCACTTGATGCAATAGGGGCAACAAGGATTCCCAAAATTTTGTGGCATCCTTTCTTTGTATAATCTAGAGATTAATGTTGTCACCATTTGGTAAGGTGGTGTCATGTACTTTGTAGCATAAAGGCCAATGTCTCTTCATTTGAATCTTTTTCCTTTTACCCACCATTTCCTCAAGAGCATGTGGTAGTCCAGCCTTATGGATGTAAATGGTTGGTGGGATAGGTAGCTCAAGTCATATAGTATAAATATTGGAAGATAGTTGAACTGTAGGTACATGAACAATTAAATTCATATAAAGACCCCTATGAATTCATGTGCAATAAGAAAAGAAAAAATAAAGTGAAAAGTGTATATTACAATTAGAATTCACAGCCTGACTAAGTCCACTAGGAACTTGGGAAATAACACATCCTCATAGAATGTAGATGTATTGGATTCTTTTTTCAAATTTGACAAAACCTTCAAGGGTTACAATAAAATATAAATATTTAGGTGGGTGATCAAATATGACCAAGAATCCAAGACCCATATACAATAAGATAAAAAAAAATATACATAGCAATGCATGACCAACATTTCACTGACTATATTGAAATACAATAGAGTCAAACCAAAGGATGAATGTTTGATGTTCTCATGACGCCGAACCGATTCCCATTGCTGGACCGACATTAGAACAAGTTTGGTTTGACTCTTTCTGATGATACCTAATGCATAATCGATAATTATTGGCATTATATCGATGTCTCACAGATGATTTATCGATGTATATTTCACTTTAATACTTCCAACAATTCAAACAACTAAAACTCGGTCAATTCTCCAATCCCAAAAGAATCTTCAATAAAGAATATAATCAAGGTTAACTCCCTATCTCAGAGAAAATCCAACGACCATGTCACTTTACTCTACAAGACTCCCATCAGTTGTGAATCAATCCCAAAATCATGGTACTAGATATGTCTTCCTTAAGACAATTGAAAGGAACATGGATGGAAGAACTCAATGCAATATGACTAGCATATCTTCTAGGAGGTATACTCACCCTCACAAAATACCTTGGTGCTCCTACCCGACGTTAAACATACTCAAAAATATAAGATTTATCCAACCTGTAACCGGAATGTACAAGTTCCACAAGTTTATCAAGCAACCTATGAACAAACCCCTGTCTCACCCTTCTATCCAATGTCTTCATACTAGCTAGACTACATGTATCTATAGTGGATACCCCACTTTGAAATCCAATGTGAGTTTTGGTTTATTTGTACTGAAAAGTTAAGGTGAATGATCCTTCTTCATAGTGAGGCCTTATGTGGACAACTTGAACAACTCTTTGATTCCTTTAATGACCTATTTCCCTAGTGTATACTTTTTTTGGGTTTCTATAGGATGTTCAACATCTTGAATAATGGTTTCTATGATCTAGTGGCCTATGATGTTTATACTTTTTCCTTTGTCTATTGAGTATGGATTGGGTAGGGACTTCTTAGCCATCTGGTCATGGAATTGCGATGATGTTTTGTATTCAAAAGAGAGTACATTATGGGTTGAAATTAGTATTTTATAGACCTCGCTGTCAATGGAAAATGCATGCCTTAATGCCTTGTATTTTTCTAATATGAATTATGCATACGCAACAAGGTCCTATTTGAACATTCTAATGAAGGATTGGTCTTAAAACATGTATGGAAACAATCTTATCAAACACTATATTTTACTTCACCCTTCTATCCAATGTCTTCATACTAGCTAGACGACATGTATCTATAGTGGATACCCCTCTGTGAGTTTTGGTTTATTTGTACTGAAAAGTTAAGGTGTATGATCCTTCTTCATAGTGAGGACCCATGTGGACAACTTGAACAACTCTTTGATTTCTTTAATGACCTCCTTCCCTAGTGTATACTTTTTTGGGGTTTCTATAGGATGTTCAACATCTTGAATAATGGTTGCTATGATCTAGTGGACTATGATGTTTATACTTTTTCCTTTGTCTATTGAGTATGGATTGGGTAGGGACTTCTTAGCCATCTGATCATGGAATTGCGATGATGTTTTGTATTCAAAAGAGAGTACATTATGGTTTGAAATTAGTGTTTTATAGACCTCATCGTCAATGGAAAATGCATGCCTTGCCTTGTATTTTTCTAATATGAATTATGCATACCCAAAAAGGTCCTATTTGAACATTCTAATGAAGGATTGGTCTTAAAACATGTATGGAAACAATCTTATCAAACACTATATTTTACTTCACCCTTCTATCCAATGTCTTCATACTAGCTAGACAACATGTATCTATAGTGGATACCCCTCTATGAGTTTTGGTTTATTTGTACTGAAAAGTTAAGGTGTATGATCCTTCTTCATAGTGAGGATCCATGTGGACAACTTGAACAACTCTTTGATTTCTTTAATGACCTCTTTCCCTAGTGTATACTTTTTTGGGTTTCCATAGGATGTTCAACATCTTGAATAATGGTTGCTATGATCTAGTGGACTATGATGTTTATACTTTTTCCTTTGTCTATTGAGTATGGATTGGGTAGGGACTTCTTAGCCATCTGATCCTGGAATTGCAATGATGTTTTGTATTCAAAAGAGAGTACATTATGGGTTGAAATTAGTGTTTTATAGAACTCATCGTCAATGGAAAATGCATGGCTTGCCTTGTATTTTTCTAATATGAATTATGCATACCCAACAAGGTCTTATTTGAACATTATAATGAAGGATTGGTCTTAAAACATGTATGGAAACAATCTTATCAAACACTATATTTTACTCAAGATATGGGACATAAAGATGAGTTTCATGTATGTGAGGTATCATCAACTAGTTAAACCTAGTTTATTACAACCCTATGAATCACATTTATAAACAATGTCTTGCATTATTGAAGTATGTACAATCTCATCATCTATAGTAGTGATAATGATTTTATTATAATATTATGTCAATGTTCCTAAGTTCTTTAAGTGCTTTGTTTATTGGAGAAACTTTTTTCCCATGGTGCAAGTAGAACCAAACAGGTATTTGTCAAATCTCTCTTCCTCGAGTGAGGGGTGTTTAGAAAGACTAGAGGAAATTGAGACATCGAGTAGGTCTACAAGAGTTATATCAACTAGATGTCAAAAGATTAGAAGAAAATTCCAAAAATGCATGGAATTTTTTCTCACTGAAGGGGGGTCATGTTCCTATGGTGATGAGACAATAGGAGACATCGAGTGCCTTGAGCTACAAACATCTATTGAAACAATGGGTACCCAAAGATCTTCCTCAACTAAACACATATTTTTTTGTGAATGAGAGGATATATCGAATTGCACCATCGTCATTACATGGTTAGGGGTTGTTTTGCATGGGTGGCATAAAGGTCGGTTACGACATATGTATAGAATTGATGGAGTATGTTGGACCCTGATACAACTACAAATATTGGATGCGCTTGGTCCAATATAAACGAAGTATGCACAGATATGGATTGTCAACAAATTATTTATAGCTGAAAGACAAATATCAAACTAAAGGATCAGCGTTGTACATTGACAGAAGGCCAAAAGCTACATGGAATATTGTGGGGTTTATAAACAGTACACATCCAGGATCTACAATTAAGCAACCAAACTGCATATTTGAGGGGCGTGAAGGAAACGGTGTTTTTTGTATGCTCCATTAAATCAATAGATACAGGGGAATATTTGCTTATTAATTACAATTTGAATCGAGTAGATACAAACATGGTTACTATGGGAGTGGTACATCTAAAAATTTACCCAACCTTTTATTAATGCATTTAACATCTTAAGGATTTTTCGTTGGTCTATTGTTATAATTTCTTTTAAATTTTCTATATTTATTTCGTAGGGTAGTGATTGGGGCATCTCCCCAGCAGGTGGTTAGAGGAGTACAACTTCCTCGAGGCAACAGGTATACACATTTGTAATAGTACAAATACAATATGAAAAAAGAATTTTTTTTGCAATGTATATTCGTATGGTTTATATAATGTTATTTGTATATTTGTTGTAGAGTGTTGATCGGGGAAACCACCCAGCTGTTGATCAAATGACAGCATCCTCGGGGCAAAAGGTATACTTGATTGTAATTGTACAATTTATATACGTCAAAATGTTTTCTTATTATGTTGTTTCTGTGAGTATTTTGGTTTCGTTTAGATAATTTTTTTTTTTTTTTTTTGCAGGGTATTGTAAGGGGAAACCGCCTAGCAATAGATGATACCGGACCTGCCTTGAGGCAGCAGGTATACATTGATGCAATTGTACAAATTTAATATGAACAAAAAAAAAATTGTTGTGTTTTTTCATGAGTATATTCTATTCATTTAGATAATGTTATCTATATATTTGTTGCAGAGTGTTGATCGGGGAAACCACTCAGCTATTGATCAGATGGCAGCAGCCTCAGGGAAATAGGTATACCTGATTGTAATTGTACAATTTAAATACATCAATATGTTTTCTTATTAAGTTTTTCCGTGAGTATTTTGGTTTTGTTTAGATGATTTTTTCCATGTTTTTGATGCAGGGTTCTGATCGGGGCACCTCCCTATTAGTAGATCGGGAAAGGTCCCCTATAACCATTGATATGATGAGTAGACGATCCTTGAGGAAGAAGGTATAATTCATTGGAATTGATGTCTTTTTTGTGTGTATATTGGTTTCATTATGATAATGTTTTCTACTTATTTTTGGCAGGGGATGATTGGGGCAAGTCCCCAGCTGTGGATCAAACGACAACAACATCGAGGCATCAGGTAAACCTAATTGTAATTTTAGGAATCTATCATGATCGATATGTTTTGTTAATATAATTTTTTCCTCATTCTATTGCTTTCACGTCATTAATGTTTTATCTATTTTTGTTGTAGACCACGGATTCAACGTGTGATCCAGCATCGAAGCAATCAATAGTTTTTGATGTGGATGAGTTCATGCACGATGCTCACATTGGTTCTTCTCTAGACTCAATTAAGATGATAGAGAAGACCTTGAAAAAAATTAATGAGGATAACCTTCGTCTTCTATTCATTCAGTCGCAGACAGATGAGATTAGAGCCAAGGTTGATGTTTTGGTAAAGAGATCTCAGGCCTTGAAAGTAGGTTGCAGAATATTGAATCATAATATAAATTCATTTAGTATTTTATAATTTTTACTTGTATATGATGGTGAAATTATAAAATATGGTTTGTATATACAATATTTTTTGCGACCACACACTAGTATTCAGGGTGGTGTTGGCCCTAATGATGCTCTTGGAGAGTCGTCACATGAGTGTTGTAGGCACAACATATCTCATTATTTCATTAAATAATGGGAGCCCCAACTCTTATTTTTAAAGGTAATTTTCAATTCCCTTACTCATTTTGGGGTTGTTATGGTTTGTATCATATATTTTATTTAGTTTTCATGTTTCAATCCAACTAATAAAGTTTCCCTTCAAAAATTTATGGCTTTTTGTGTGTTTTTGTGAGTTACAGAAAGCATAAATTTTCTTCAAAATTTGTCCTTTCTACAACCCGCAATTCGCAATTGGAAATGTGGATTGTGGAAGCATGCTTTTTCGGATTTGAAATTTTTCTTTCTGCAACACGCAACCCCCAATTGCGGATTGCGGATGTTGGAAATGATTTTTGAATAAAATGGGTTATTCTTTGTCGCAACCCACAACCCACAAATGCAGATTGTGGATTGTAGAAAGAGTTCCAAAAATAAGTTCACACTTTGTGTTTCCGCAACCCGCAACCCGTAATGCGGATTGCAGATTGCGGAAAGTGTTTGAAAAATAAATTTGCACTTTGTGTTTCCTCAACCCGCAATTGCGGATTGCGGAAAGAGGAAAGAAATTTTTTTTAATTGTGTTGTTTGCGCACCCGCAACCCACAATTGCGGATTGTGGGAAATTTTGGCATTTATATTTAGAGTTGTGTTTCCCCAATCCGCATTGCAGATTGCGGAAAAGATGTACATTGTTTGCAAAAAATAATTTCCGCAACTCTTCTTCCGCATCTTGCATTTTAGATCTTAGCCGTCAATTTGTATTAATCCTACGATCCATATTTCATCCCATGATTTTGTTAAATATTTCGATTTTCTGTATTTTCTTTTACCATTTTCAAATTCAAGAATTTCACCTACGACAAGGGTTTTTACTGCCAGTTTTTACCAGGGTTGTTTCCTGCCATTTTTGTCAGCACAGGTTGGTTTTCTATCTATTCCCATTGGTTGTTTGTGGATTTTCTAACTGTTTTTTATTGGTTTAATTTTATTTATCATAATTACCAGTCTTCCACCATGTCGAGAAATACTCGTTCCAAGACAACCCATAAAGACTTGATAAACAAAGACTCCAATTTTGGCATTCTCGCCAATACTAGTGATAGAGTGTCTGAAACCTATCAGCTGTACTGGTCACAGGTTTATGCAATCTTCGACAATGATGAACTATCATAAATCCAAGATAACCAGTCTGTTTATGAGAAAATCAGGGATTTCCAATTACATGCTATAGCAGCTAGACCATCCCTCTTCCCATACACAGATGTCGTGAAGTGGATAATCGATCATGCAGACCCTAAAGATAGTTCTTTCAACGATAATGCGGGGACCCAATTAGATTCTTTCCTCTCATAGGTTTTTGTTAGAGCATATGCCCTTAGAACAGCCACCCAATTGCTCAATGCAGCTTTCCTAGATTCTGTGAAAACCCGGTTTAATTTTGATGAGATGATAAAATCCTAGAAGAACAACCCGACCAACATCATACCCAAAGTCGATAACTCTTACCCCATTTCATGGCTTAAGGAACCCTTTTCTCTCCTAGCTGCCATGTTGTGCAGGCTATACGACTTACCCAATTGTTCTGTGTTTAAAGCGAAATGGGCACCTGTGGATCATCATGTTCTCACAACAGGGGAATCATTTAATTGGGCCCAGATATTGTCATGCTAGTTAAAATTAGCAATAGAACGTTACCAGAAAACACCAGCTTCAAAGAAACATCATTTTTTCTATTCGGCCTATGTTATTGATGTGTTCCACTCAACATTCCAATTCCCCTCCATGGGATGGAATTGGACCCTATCAGCACCTCCAATTCACATATATTGTTCAGCGTTATGGGAAAAAAACTATGAGCCTTTACTGTATGACATCTATGATCATTTCTTGGGAACAATTTATCAAAATATATTCAAAGAAGATGCACCTGCCTTCTCTTCCCATGCTAAAACACTCATCAACACTATTGGTGATTGGTATGTAGGAGAATCCTTCTCCTATATTAGGGTTTGGGGAAGTAATATAGTTCATTTGCTGCCAAGGATAGTCCCAAATATATTGTTTCTTGAAGAAATTACTTACCAAACTATTACAGATGGAGTATTCCTCAAGCTAACTGGACCTAAAAGAAAAGGATGGCCCAAATTCCAATTGAACCTTGGACCTCTAGTCATCCAGAATTCAACACACGTTGCAGTGTTGGGGAAGAAAATTTCTTCACTAAAGTTGGGAAAAGCTCCCAAAAGAATGCACGACCCTAAGGAATTCTTGGCCAACCACTTTTCCCAGTAACACATGAAGACTACCTATGCTCATGAGACTACACCTGGTGATTCCATTTACCATGGAGTCAATTTGTCTTCTGAACTCCTGACTAGGGCTAAGACAAAAGAATAACAAAGTTTCATTCTCCAATACCAACAGGAGCTCAAGTCTAAGGTTTTGAGTTACAGGAAAATGGAACTATCACTTGATGAATAGGCCAAAAGGGACAAAGCAGAGAAAGATGCACAAAAGAAAAGTACTCCTTTGATGCTAACATACCCAGATGTAGGCAAAGGCAAAGTCCATGTAGAGGATGTTCAACTGGTCAAGAATATTTTAATTCAATTAGCTGAAGAGATGAAGAAGGAACTAGCACACATGACTGCAATGGTTGATACTTAGGTGATTTCTGCAAGTACCCTGGTAAAAAGACAGAATATTCAAGCCCCTGTATCTCAAATACCCACATTAAACATTGAGGATAGTGCTACAGAAGATTAAAGACTTCCAATCAGATCTCTTTTCCCTCCTGTGCTTGTCATACAAGAAGTCATTGGAGTCTCCCAGACTATTGTTGATTTTCTTGATAGCATTGAGATGGATGATACTACTTCAGAGTTTCATTTTCCTGAAGTTATCAACACTTTTGTCACATCCACTCCTTCATCCCCACTCTCTTCTATTTAGATTCCTTCCACCTCATTTGTCGAGGTTACACTGCCACCATCCACCATATCTGAATTATTTGTTGCATTAACCTCCATCACTACTTCACATCCAACCTTGCCAGTTCCACCTGTCACCTTACCACCAATAGTTACTAAGATGCAGTTTTCAACTGTTTCTCTGCAACCATCACCTACCATTGCTCCTACTTCCCTTCTTGAGGTTGTCACTTCGACTACTTATCCAATTCATGTACCATCAATTTCTACAACTACCCCCTCTTCTCTATCTACCTCCCAAATCACTATGTCCATCCCTAATTCCACTGTTACCCAAACAACCCCATTAGTTGAAACATGTAATATTGCCACATATTCAACTGAGTTGAAAACTGATTCTGGAGATGATGTTGTGGTTTCTCTTAGGAAATAATTTTACAGTAGATCAGCCAAAGCAGTGGTGAAGAGAGGTAATAAAAGAAGGAGGGAACCAACTATGTTGCAAGCGCCTATCCCCAATCAAATAATTTGGGAAAAAACGTATGCTGACATCCAGCAGGAGGCATTAGACACTGCTGCAGTAATGGGAGCATTTGCTGGATCCAATTATGATTCAGTGAATTCACTGAATAAGGAGATTGACATCAAGAAAGAAGAATTGAAGAAGCTCCAGGAGCAGCAAATCAAAATTAATGAAGAACATGAATCTTGGCTTCATGAATTAAGCAATGAGTATGAAAGGCATCTCAAGGATCTGCGAGAACAGAACACTTATCTCCAAGTTCAACTACGGGATACACAAGTCCAAAATACTAGAAATATTGAGAAAATAGCAGTACGGGAACAACAGCTAAAGGATGTAGTTTCTAATGCAGCCACTTCTTCATTCTCCAGGTTCTCTGAGAAAGAGTTCAAGTATTTGGCCTTTGAAGTTAATGAGGAGCATCTCAAACTCTTGGCTGAGTTATTTAGTTCCCTGAATCAAATTCAGGAAACTTATAATGTTTTTGAGAAACTTTCTGTTATTCTGGAGCAACAAATTGAGAAAAGGAAATAGGCTTCCAAGGGTGTGGAAGATATCACAGATTGGAAAAGGTATATTAAGGATAAGCCTGAGGATATCCCTGTCTTGGATAGCTTCAATTTCAGGAGAATAAGAACATCTTTGGATTCCTGGCAGAATGCTTGTGATATGGTTGATTAAGAAACAATTAAAAAGGCACAAGAAACTTGTAGCAGGAGATGGTATGTCACAGACAACATCATGGTCATGCTACAGTTTCCCACTTTGGACCTTATTGAGAAGGCATATCCACCAAAGCTAATGATTGAGCAGGTGGATAGTAGGTGTGCACAAGCCAAAGAATAGATTCATCAGCTCGAGCAGGTACATATTTCAGAAGTTAATAAATTCATCAAGCAACCTGCCAGTCTAGAGAACAAGATCCGCATCTTTCTGTGTACTTGGCACAAATTAAGCAAGAATGAGATTGAATCTTTCATGTGTGATTCCCAGTTGGTACTCGAGTTGGAAAAGTATCCTGATGTGGATGAATTGTTAGAAACTCTTGGCTGAGTTATTTAGTTCCCTGAATCAAATTCAGGAAACTTATAATGTTTTTGAGAAACTTTCTGTTATTCTGGAGCAACAAATTGAGAAAAGGAAATAGGCTTCCAAGGGTGTGGAAGATATCACAGATTGGAAAAGGTATATTAAGGATAATCCTGAGGATATCCCTGTCTTGGATAGCTTCAATTTCAGGAGAATAAGAACATCTTTGGATTCCTGGCAGAATGCTTGTGAGATGGTTGATTAAGAAACAATTAAAAAGGCACAAGAAACTTGTAGCAGGAGATGGTATGTCACAGACAACATCATGGTCATGCTACAGTTTCCCACTTTGGACCTTATTGAGAAGGCATATCCACCAAAGCTAATGATTGAGCAGGTGGATAGTAGGTGTGCACAAGCCAAAGAATAGATTCATCAGCTCGAGCAGGTACAGATTTCAGCAGTTAATAAATTCGTCAAGCAACCTGCCAGTCTAGAGAACAAGATCCGCATCTTTCTGTGTACTTGGCACAAATTAAGCAAGAATGAGATTGAATCTTTCATGTGTGATTCCCAGTTGGGACTCGAGTTGGAAAAGTATCCTGATGTGGATGAATTGTTAAAAACTCTTGGCTGAGTTATTTAGTTCCCTGAATCAAATTCAGGAAACTTATAATGTTTTTGAGAAACTTTCTGTTATTCTGGAGCAACAAATTGAGAAAAGGAAATAGGCTTCCAAGGGTGTGGAAGATATCACAGATTGGAAAAGGTATATTAAGGATAAGCCTGAGGATATCCCTGTCTTGGATAGCTTCAATTTCAGGAGAATAAGAACATCTTTGGATTCCTGGCAGAATGCTTGTGAGATGGTTGATTAAGAAACAATTAAAAAGGCACAAGAAACTTGTAGCAGGAGATGGTATGTCACAGACAACATCATGGTCATGCTACAGTTTCCCACTTTGGACCTTATTGAGAAGGCATATCCACCAAAGCTAATGATTGAGCAGGTGGATAGTAGGTGTGCACAAGCCAAAGAATAGATTCATCAGCTCGAGCAGGTACAGATTTCAGAAGTTAATAAATTCATCAAGCAACCTGCCAGTCTAGAGAACAAGATCCGCATCTTTCTGTGTACTTGGCACAAATTAAGCAAGAATGAGATTGAATCTTTCATGTGTGATTCCCAGTTGGGACTCGAGTTGGAAAAGTATCCTGATGTGGATGAATTGTTAGAAACTCTTGGCTGATTTATTTAGTTCCCTGAATCAAATTCAGGAAACTTATAATGTTTTTGAGAAACTTTCTGTTATTCTGGAGCAACAAATTGAGAAAAGGAAATAGGCTTCCAAGGGTGTGGAAGATATCACAGATTGGAAAAGGTATATTAAGGATAAGCCTGAGGATATCCCTGTCTTGGATAGCTTCAATTTCAGGAGAATAAGAACATCTTTGGATTCCTGGCAGAATGCTTGTGAGATGGTTGACTAAGAAACAATTAAAAAGGCACAAGAAACTTGTAGCAGGAGATGGTATGTCACAGACAACATCATGGTCATGCTACAGTTTCCCACTTTGGACCTTATTGAGAAGGCATATCCACCAAAGCTAATGATTGAGCAGGTGGATAGTAGGTGTGCACAAGCCAAAGAATAGATTCATCAGCTCGAGCAGGTACAGATTTCAGAAGTTAATAAATTCATCAAGCAACCTGCCAGTCTAGAGAACAAGATCCGCATCTTTCTGTGTACTTGGCACAAATTAAGCAAGAATGAGATTGAATCTTTCATGTGTGATTCCCAGTTGGGACTCGAGTTGGAAAAGTATCCTGATGTGGATGAATTGTTAGAAACTCTTGGCTGAGTTATTTAGTTCCCTGAATCAAATTCAGGAAACTTATAATGTTTTTGAGAAACTTTCTGTTATTCTGGAGCAACAAATTGAGAAAAGGAAATAGGCTTCCAAGGGTGTGGAAGATATCACAGATTGGAAAAGGTATATTAAGGATAAGCCTGAGGATATCCCTGTCTTGGATAGCTTCAATTTCAGGAGAATAAGAACATCTTTGGATTCCTGGCAGAATGCTTGTGAGATGGTTGATTAAGAAACAATTAAAAAGGCACAAGAAACTTGTAGCAGGAGATGGTATGTCACAGACAACATCATGGTCATGCTACAGTTTCCCACTTTGGACCTTATTGAGAAGGCATATCCACCAAAGCTAATGATTGAGCAGGTGGATAGTAGGTGTGCACAAGCCAAAGAATAGATTCATCAGCTCGAGCAGGTACATATTTCAGAAGTTAATAAATTCATCAAGCAACCTGCTAGTCTAGAGAACAAGATCCGCATCTTTCTGTGTACTTGGCACAAATTAAGCAAGAATGAGATTGAATCTTTCATGTGTGATTCCCAGTTGGGACTCGAGTTGGAAAAGTATCCTGATGTGGATGAATTGTTAGAACTCTGGGCCAAGTGGCAAGGCACCCTTGGCTATTCTTAGATTAGATTTATTTTGTAATCCCCATTTTATGGGAAGTCGACCCTTTGTTTCTTTATTGTAATTATTATTAAAGGGGTAGAGATCGCATAGGGGAGAGAGAGAGAAACTCATCGAAATAGGACTGGAGATACTCTGTGCCATTCAAGACTTTGTAATTTTTTGCAGGCTCATTAAAATATAGTTAGTTTTTCTCTTGCTATCTCTTTTGTCTAATTTATCAAATTTGTTTGATGAATTTTGATTTTCACTTTTAGCTCATGAATGAACATCGTTTTATTTTTCAATCATAATTAATACATCGATATACAGTTTGGATTTGTCTTAACTTATGATTTGTGTGTCTCATGTGTTAAATGAATTTATTTTTTTGAAACATTTATCTATTTCTACAAATGATAAACAAATATTATTAAATTAATGCCAATTTTTCAATTAGCATGATATAACAGTATAATTGTGCATGTGCTTCAACCCTTAAGCTACAATCATTCAATTTTCATTTTCTGACTGTGTCTTAAGGTAATAAGTAAAGATCCACTTCGCATGTTTGTCAATTGGTGAAATACTTATTAATTTCTATATCTGGTTATCCTGCATACCAAAACACATTCCTTTAATTTAGATCTAACTTAGTTTAGGTTTCTTTTAAAGCAAACATTACTCACTTCTAGATATAGAACACTTTTGATCTTCCCTCACAGGAAGACATATCCATCAGGATCAAACCACTTAAGTGCCAGCAGAGGCCTTATATCTGTGGGATTCAACCACACCAAACAGTTTGGGGATAGAACTTCTCTTGCACAGAGTTGTTTGAAGCCTTTCAGATTGGGTTGTCACTCTCTATTGCTAGCCTTGGAAAACATTCCAGCACTCATATATATGGGGCTTCAACAAATGATGCTAGAAGGAGGGCCATGACCAATCATTCCTAGACAAAACACCAGTAGACCTCCTCCAGCAAGATCACCAATTGTTACCATAAGCCACACACAAGCATATACATCTATGGAACAACCAACCCAAGACACAACGGTAATACCTGCTACTCTTGTAACAGAACAGGAAAGAACTAGGCCTCAAATTATCTTCATATCACCTACTAGAGGGGCACCCTGTGAAAATCCTCACAGCATATCTAAGAGATGATGTATACCTCACAATGAAAGAATTTAGGAATAAGATTAAGAGTGGTCAATGCAGTAAGATGAGAAACAGAATAATAATACAGTAGAACTCGGATAGAAGCAAAAATACTTCACACACACTAATTAATTAATCACAATATGGACAAATAAGTAGTACAATGCATGAGGATTCGAATTCCAAGGTGGAAATTCAAATTAGCCTTCATGGAGTGATAAAAATATCACTGGAGTGTCATCGGAGCACAACTAGAAGTCTATCTCATCATCAGTGGAGTCATCAATGCTTAAGTAACTATCAACCATCACTCAAATTGAGTCTAACTGAGTGTGGTAGGTGTAACTGAGTGTAACTGGAACTAATAGGTGAAGAAGGGCGCCTTTGTCAAGTGGATGGTGAGATGTGGGCGCATCACTAGATAGAAGGGCTCAATCTGAGTGGAAATAAGCTCCTGAGTGCTGGAAGACTAGGAAGTAGGTGCTGGAGGTATCAACCCGATGACTGGGAAGCATGCGGATGCATGAAAGACAGAAAATGAAAAGGATGAAAATTCTGGTAGGACTAGGATGGAGTATAGGAATATCCTAACACCCCCCCTTAATCCATCCTGGGCCCTGGTAACTGAGACCAAAGGTCACACAATACAATGAATAATAATAATAGTCAATAAACCGAGGAAATGGGGAAAACCTCATGGGAAAAATACCCCCCCTCAAAATAGACTGCAAGGCACACACAAAAGTAAATGCTCCAAACTCAAGTAGGTGTGATGCTTGGTCATATGTCTAGAGGTATCTTATTCTTGGGAAGAATTGGATCATGCTCAAAAGGTATGTGCTTGTACTTTCTCTTTAGATCAAATGTGATAAGAACAAATCCAAAAGTATGAGGATGATCCTTGAACCTGTGATTCGAATCAGCTGAGGTAGGATCAAATCTATGAATGTGCATATAGTCTTTTGTCTTCTCCTTCAAACCATCATGGGTGAGATTATGCCAAAAAGAACCATCACATGATTGCTTGAAATCCAAATCATATTTAAGACTTGAAGAATAGTTACTTGAGATCTCCTTTGAACCAGCAAGGGTGAGATCAAAACCATCATATGCATGAGAATTTATCCCAAGTAGTGATTGCTTAGAATCCAAATTAGATCCAAGACTTGAATCATGGTTTCTTGAGATCTCCTTTGAACCATTAGAGGTGAGATCAAAACCAGTAAATGCATGAGAAATTATCCCAAGCAAATGGAAATGGCCATTATCTTCAATAACCTTATGAAAGCATGAAATAATGATCATATAGTAGTACATAAGAGGTGAGTGATCAAGGAGAGCAAATGCATTACCTCCAATGGCTGATTTGACCTCCGAAACATTCAATAGATCATGATGCAAACCAACAGACTCTGGTGCAAGAGAGGATTTAGGACCTTCTGCAATTTCTAGAGTGTGAGTTGGCACAGAATTCGAAATAGAATAAATTTGGAGCATGAGTGTAGAATCTGCAAGTTCTTATTCTTTTTGGACAACTTCAATATGAGATATGTTTGATACTGGTTCATGACATGTGAGATCATCAAGGAAAGTGAATGCAATAGTGGGCTTTATCTCAAAATGGATTGGACCAATCCCTTCATTCTGATTGCCAAATCTTTCATCCAGGTGAGCCCATAGCTCTTTTGGAGATTCAACATCAATGTATTGGTGTACCATGCATTGAGACATAGCAAACATAATGGTTGCACGGACATTGTCACCTTTATTTAGCCAATCAATCTCTTCTTCAGAGGATTCGAACTCTCTTTCAAAAAAATAATCAAAGAGACCACGGCTCTTCAAATATGCTATCATTTTTGGTTTCCATTCATCATAGTTGAATGGAGAAAGAAGAGGGATTTATTCTGAATACATGGAAGCTGTAGAAGACCTGCAAAAACAATAGAAAATATCTGCAACTACTACTGCTGCAAAAATAAAGAAACTGTTGCAACTATTGCACTCGAAATCTTGATAATAACCTGCAAAAAACTCTCAAGAATGGAGATAAACAATAATCTCAACATGCTCTGATACCATGTGAAAATCCTCACAGCAGATGTAAGAGATGATGTATACCTCACAATGAAAGAATTTAGGAATAAGATTAAGAGTGGTTAATGCAGTAAGATGAGCAACAAAATAATAATATAGTAGAACTCGGATAGAAGAAAAAATACTTCACACACACTAATTAATTAATCACAATATGGACAAATAAGTAGTACAATGCATGAGGATTCAAATGCCAAGGTGGAAATTCGAATTAGCCTTCATGGAGTGATAAAAAGATCACTGGAGTGTCATCGGAGCACAACTAGAAGTCTATCTCATCATCAGTGGAGTCATCAATGCTCAAGTAACTATCAACCATCAGTCAAACTGAGTCTAACTGAGTGTAACTAGAACTAATAGGTGAAGAAGGGCGCCTTTGTCAAGTGGATGGTGAGATGTGGGCGCATCACTGGCTAGGAGGGCTCAATCTGAGTGGAAATAAGCTCCCGAGTGCTAGAAGACTAGGGACTAGGTGCTGGAAATATCAACTCGATGACTGGGCAACATGCGGATGCATGCAATGCATGCTGCATGCAGGAATGGATGCAAGACTGAAAATGCAAAGAATGAAAATGATGGTAGGACTAGGATGGAGTATAGGAATATCCTAACACTCTCACCCTTGAGCAATTGAGGAAAAGTACTCATGATATCACTACTCAGGTGGAACAAAGAATTGAAGATCAACGGAGCTTGAGACAAATAATAGCTCAACAACAACAACAAACGAGCAATTATTGGATTGTTACTAACTCTGATAATCAAGAGTCTGATAACCAGAACACTAATAATCAAAACGCACCTCGACAGGAACTGTTTCCTGACTTAAACATCAAATCATTATTCAAAGAAACAGAACTAGATTAGTCCAACATTGCAATTGGTGGACCACCACCAACGCCTCCTTCATCATCATCATCCTCATCTGAGAAATCATCATATTTTGAGACGACCTCTAGTTCTTCTTCAGAGGATATACCCATGGCAAAAGGCCAAAACAGACCCTAGTTGGACCAGGATGTTGTATTCATTATTGGGGATCAACATAGGCTTCCTAAGAACCCTGAAAAGTGGATTCCTAAGTTTAATCCGGTTGATAAATCACATGCATTGGATCATATTAAAAACTTTATGCATGCCATCAGACTTAGGAATGTTGTACATGAAGATGTAGTTTGTAGATTGTTCCCTTACACCTTTGAAGGGAAAGCATATACTTGGTACTTTTCCTTGGAATCCCGCTCCATCTCTTCCTGGGATGACTTTGAAAAACTTTTTATCTAGAAATTCGGAGATGAGAAAACCCCCGAGGACTTGTTCATAGATTTTTCCTCAATGAAAATCAAGGGGAAGGAAAGAGTTAAATATTATAACCAGAGATTCTCCTATTTAAAAAATAGAATCCCTACCATTGTTCTTCCTGCAGAAGAACTATTGGTTTCCTATTACATAAATGGTTTACCTATCCCTATTGCTATGTGGGTCAAAAGAGCACGCAAAGATAAGTTGCAGGATGCTTTTGCTGAATCCATCCAGGTGGCAAAGGATATGTTATGCTTGAAAAATAACCCTGACACATCATCTGAACAACCTTCTACCTCTTGTAAGAAACAAGATAATCCTCCAAAACCCACTGTGCAAAACAAGGATCCTTTTGAAATGAATGACATGAAAAAATTTCTTCAAAATATCTCTAATGAAATAATAGACTTAAAAAAGAGAAATACTGAAAACCAAACTAATAACAGGGGATTTAATAGACCACCTTTCAGGAGACCTTATCAACCTCCATAGAACCAAGTTCCACCTAATCCTGATGAGGGGTTAAATTCTGAAGAAATTCTTTCCATCTTTATGTTGATGTATATGTAACTTTGGAATGTATTTCACATATATGTATATTGTATTCCTATAGAGATGTTATTATTCCTCTATACGGAAGTGTCGTCATTTATATTGTAAGTGTCATAACTTATACTTGATGGGTTATTAGGCAAGTCAAGTCAAGTATAAATAGAGTGCATGAGGCACTCTATTTGATCATTCTATTCTCACACACACTCTTTGGAGAGTGGCACACTTGTGGAGGAGGAGAAGCTGCTACTAGGAGAATACTTTCTGTTGTACTTTGGTTGTATCATTGCTCTATCTATCTTTGAGGAAGTTATTGGGGTTTTTCACCTTTATGGTTTTCCCCAAGTAAACTCTGTGTCTCTTGTGTGCTTGCATTATCGTGTCCATGATTGATATGTTGTAGATATGCTGTACATGTTGTTCTCTCAGTTAAGATCCTAGATCATATTGAATTAAATTCTGAAAAATTAACATGGTATCAAAGCTAGCCTGAAAGAAGGCATGGTATGGCATGTATGACACTTGTTGCACTTACGATGCTTGGGATTGATATAGCAAAAACCAGTCATCATAGCACTTTCGCTATAAATCCATTTTGGCAAAGTTTTCAGATCTGAAACTTCTACAGGTCGAATATCAGATCACCATGTACCTTGTTTCCAAACAAAGACTTCTAATTCATTGTACTTTGTGTTTTATGATCTGTACAATATAGGGTTTCTGCCTCTTCCAAATCTGAGTCATAAAAAGGTGACCTTGGAAAAAAGGTCATAACTTGGGATAGGAAGCTCCAAATGAAATTTCGTAAAAAGTGAAAAGTAGTGCACAAACTGTACTTTATCAGGTACCTTTTTTAGAGGCCGAAACTAAACCAGTGACACGTGGAATGCCGTACAAGTTCGCTCTCCTATTTTATCCCATAAACAGGTCACGTTGCGACACTTGGCATAACTCTCTCTCAGAGAATCCATTTGAGGTTAGACCTATGGTGTTGGAAAGATGGCAGGTCAGGATATCACAAGAAAAGTTTTCAGACACTGTGGATTGAAAAGTTTGGAGTTACACCAAAAACAGTTAGGTACATATTTCTGTCAAAACAAAATTACTTTTGAGCACCTTCATTCATGGCTTCCGGAATTTAGGGTTTCAGAGAAAATTGGAATTCTTGTAATCAAAGACCACGGCTGAATGCTACTCATAAAAATATAAATTTAGAGACCAAGATCAGAATTTTTGGTTGGGCAGAAGGCCGGGCTTGATCAGACCCTAGTTCGGGACTTTGATCAGAAAAGTGGAAAATTAGGGCTTCTATAAAAATGGGAATTTTTGAAATCTGTGACCACAGCTAGAAGCTCCTTAGAAAAATAGAAGCTTAGAGCTTTGGGTGGAACCTTTGATTGGGCAGAAGGGTGGGCTTTATCAAACCCTAGTTTGGGGTCATGTCCACTGAATTCAGAAGTTTCAAAGACAAATTTGAGGGGTGAAACTTTGCAGTTTTCAAATTCTGAGTATACCAGTTTGATCAGCTCATCAAGGCGCATATTTCTATCCTTTCGGAAGTTTGAATTTTTAGGGTTTCTCTAACAAACCCTAATCCATCTCAAGATCCAGTTCCTGCAAATCAAGTGGATTGGGTTAATCCTAGAAGAGAATGGATTGGTCATCTACATAAGTGAACAAGTTCCTGTTTCAGAGGGAGATGAGGCTAAGGCCTTATATAAGAATATTACAAGCAATCTCGACAGTTATGACTTATCTAGGTATGTTTCAAGATTTGTTCATGATTAAGTCTATGGTATGTTTGTCTTCATATTATTACGGTTAGTACAATCTTGTTTAAATTTAAACTTGTTGTATCACCTTAATAAAATTATGAATGTATGATAGAATATATTCATTGATTAGGGTGTTGACACTTATGATTGTACTAATGCATTATGGTGGTGTATGAGGTTTATGTTGTCCGCTAACATGAAAGGTACACCAAGAAAGACAAATCATGTTCTAGTTCAAGAACATATGATCATGAAGACAAAGATTCATCCATTGTCATGGATCACATAGAAGATCCATTTACGAGGTATGTATAACTTGGTTCTATAATGGTTAACCTATGAGATATGCAGGTTACTAGCACAAGTCATTGAAGAAGAACAAGAAGACATCATGTGAGTATGTTAGACATAGCTAGCTAACATACTAATCCAGGTATGTTTTTCCTATATCAAGTTAGAATCCTACCTTGTGATAGGATCTCTTATATAAGTATACATGGCATGATTGATAATGATTATTCATGGGTTTGAGTAATCATGGGTGTGGGCATATTATGTTTCTTACTTTAATTTATGATATGACTAACCATAAGAGTCCTTGAATACTAATGCTTATTATTTCTGCTTGAAATGATCATGACTATACATGTTTAAGATTATTGTGTTTTGATAGTATGAAGAGTATACTAATGAATGTGTGATTATGTATGAGACTCGAGGATAACACAATGATGATACTAATAAGCATGCATAGTGATTAAGGATGGATATAAGTTCAAGGACAGGTAATGAAGGGATCAAAGATCAAGAGGGAGCAAACTCCAGTTGTTCCTGCAAGGGAGCAAAGATCAAGAGGGAGCACACTCCAGTTGTTCCTGCAAGAAAGCAAAAATCAAGAGGGAGTACACTCCAGTTGTTCCTGCAAGGAAGCAAAGATAAAGAAGGAGCACACTTCAGTAGTTTCTGCAAGGATACAGATATTCAGAGGGAGTTGACCACTTCTCACAATCCACATCAGAATGAAGTTGTAGAAAAGAAGAAAAGACTGAGAGGGAGTCAACTCAACCAAACAAACAAAGATAAGTATTTGAATTATCATTCCTTGCATATTTTATTGTTTAAATAATATTGTTCAATAATACTCATGTTCCTAGAATTAGGTTGTGTATTATGCATATTAGAATAGTTGCATTGATGAACAGTATACTACTAATATACATGGGTAAGTGGCCTATGGCATTGTACAACATTCCATTGCTACTTATCTAGAATGAAACCTCTTTGCTAACATGTTGGGAGTTGTGCACACTCTTAACAATGTTCTGGTAGAGATTGGAAGGCATCTAGAAAGTTACGGGATATGGATAAATGTTGTATTGAAGCATTGGCTAAGATAATTGCATGACTGTATGACATATTTCTTTATGTGTAAGAATTTGTTCTGAAAACTATGAGATGTTTTCTAATCATGCAATTTAACTTGTTGTGTAGGAAAGATCGTATATCATCACCTACAAACAAAGGACTACAACATTTGTTCAACAAAAAAGTTGTCTATTGAAAATATTGAATATATTGAAGTTCCCAGGATCTGGGAAGAATACCATGATCGAGGAGTACCAGTCGATCATGAAGATGTTTGGGATGCAATTCCAAGACCTGAAGGAGAGTTTGTAGTGACTTCCAGAGGATCTACAAGATCAAGCATGTTGCAGGTGGTAGCATAGAGACTTTTGTTCCTGTAGCCAGATACATTTCCATTAGATCCATACTTGCTCTGGCTGCAGTGATGAAATGGAAGATACACCAGATGGATTTCAAGACAGCTTTCTTGAATGGTGTAGTTGAAGAAGAAGTGTATGTGGAGCATCCACTTGGTTCTGAGACACATGATAGGGAGTCATATATGTGCAGAACTTGGGATGGTAGGATAGATAGCTTTCTATCCAGTTTGGGATTTACCAAGAGTAAAGCGGATTCCAACCTTTACTACACGGTTGAGGAAGGCAATCCAGTGATACTACTTTTGTATATGGATGACCTGTTTATTACAGGTGAATATAGATTGATTGCCGACACGTAGGGGAATCTTGCTGCCGAGTTCCAGATGAAGAACTTGGGTATGATGCACTACTTTCTTGGTATGGAGGTGTGGAAGAGTGCAGTTGGAATCTTCCTTGGACAAGGGAAGTATGTAGTAGAGATCTTGAAGAGGTTCGGGATGATGGACTGCAAGGCCATGGCCACACCTATGGCATCAAACTTGAAGCTTCTGTGTGATGCTTCATCTAAGCCGGTTGATATCACTATGTATCGTCAGATTATTGGGTCCTTCATGCACTTGACGAACACGAGACCAGATATTTGCTTTGCGGTGAACACATTGAGCCAGTTCCTAACAGATTCGATGGGTGTTCACCTGGTTGCTGTAAAGCATATTCTAAGGTACCTAAAGGGTACAGTTGATTATGGGCTCAAGTATGATGCGAATCAAAAGTTTAACCTACAAGGTTATGTTGATTCAGATTGGGCAGGCATAGCTACAGATAGAAAGAGCACATCTGGGTGCTGCTTCAATATGGGATCAGGTGTGATCTCTTGGTTTAGCAGGAAGCAGTCCTGCGTAGTACTGAGTACAACCGAAGCAGAGTATGTTGTGATGGATGAGTAGGTTGCAGATGTATTGACCAAGCCGTTGGACAGAGTGAAGTTCGAATACTTCAGAGAGAGGCTTGGTGTTCTTCAGATCGACGACACTTCGAGGAAGAAGTGATGGAGACATTTGTTGTAGCCATTCCAAGAATGTTGGAAGGAGGATCCTTCACATGGCTGTGGATGTAAGCGCTGGATGATGAGCATCAAGATGATGTTCTAGTTTCTGCTCTATATGATCCGTTGGATCATTTATGTATGTATGCATCATGTTGGATGCTGGATATGATCAGTTGGATCATTTATGTATATATGCATCATGTTGGATGTTGGATATGATCAGTTGGATAATTTATGTATGTATGCATCATGTTGGATGTTGATGGATACATTATGTGGATCATGTATCTTTGTATGATCAGGTAGATCATGTATGTTGATGGATACATTGTGTGGATCATGTATCTTTGTATGATTAGGTAGATCATGTATGCTGATGGATACATTGTGTGGATCATGTATCTATGTATGTATCAAGTAGATACATTGTATATGTTGATATGTATCAGGTAGATGCTTGGTATGCATTAGGTGGATGCATTGTATGATCAAGATGATCATGGATGATGAGCTTCTCCAGTTGACATGCATCAGGACAATGCAGTGATGATGATCAGGATGATCATGTGTACATCAGGATGATGTATGGAGAGTATCAAGTTGATACTCTGTGGCTGTGGACAGGTTGTGCAGATGAGCATGTCTGGGAGATCCTATAGGTCGGAGTTGTGTACCTGTAACCGCCTGGGATGCTCTTTTGAGACATTGCTCTGGGAGGACATACAATAGCGCCCTGGGATATCCTTCAAGTCAGAGTTGTGTACCCATAACATCCTGGGATGCTCTTTCGAGTTTTTGTCCTATGGCATGTAATTTGCTCCTGGGAGATCTGGACAGGATGAAAAAGGCCTCAGATGCTTCAGCTAGGTTTTGCCATGACCACATGTAATTTTCTCCTGGTAGATCTAGACAAGATGAAAAAGGCCTCAAATGCTTTAGCCAGGTTTTGTGGTGAGATCACATGTAATGTGCTCCTAGGAGATCTGACAGGTAGAGCTATGTGCTCGTAACATCCTGGGATGCTTCAGCTAGGTTTTGTGATGGGTCACATGTAATGTGCTCCTAGGAGATCCGACAGGCAGAGCTATGTGCTCGTAATAGCCTGGGATGTTGCAGCCAGGTTTTGTGACGCACGTAATAAGTCCTGAGGATCCCATAGTATGGCCAGTGATGATGAAGACCTGCAGGTGGCGGGCCTACATCCATTATGAAAAAGGACTGGCTCTGTAGAACTTCCTATGACGAGTAGATTCAGAGATTGATTAAGATAGCAACAGCAGTGACGATGACGATTATCCAGTGACGATGATCCAGAGAAGAAGACTTGTGCTAGAAGACCTGTGTCAAGAAATACCTTCCTAGTTAAGAGAGAGTTTTGATGTATATGTAACTTCGGAATGTATTTCACATATATGTATATTGTATTCCTATATAGATGTTATTATTCCTCTATACGGATGTGTTTGTATTCCTATAGAGATGTTATTATTCCTCTATACGAAAGTGTCATCATTTATATTGCAAGTGTCGTAACTTATACTTGATGGGTTATTAGATCACCTTGTTGGGGTCGGCCCTGTATAAGTCATGTGGGTCAAAGGGTTATTAGACCACCCTATTGGGGGTCGGCCCAGTCAGCATTATGTTATGTGGTTAAGTTAAGGCCGACCTAGTAAAGGTTATTAGGCAAGTCAAGTCAAGTATAAATAGAGTGTGGGAGGCACTCTATTTGATCATTCTATTCTCACACACACTCTTTGGAGAGTGGTTCACTTGTGGAGGAGGAGAAGCTGCTGCTAGGAGAAGACTATCTCTTGTACTTTGGTTGTATCATTTCCCTATCTATCTCTGAGGAAGTTATTGGGGTTTTTCACCTTTATGGTTTTCCCCAAGTAAACTCTGTGTCTCTTGTGTGCTTGCATTATTGTGGCCATGATTGATATGCTGTAGATATGATGTACATGTTGTTCTCTCAATTAAGATCCTAGATCAGATTGAAGTAAATTCTGAAAAATTAACACTTTAAAGATTTCGTTTTTGAATCTCACAATCCTCCTGATCACCCTGATGAAAATCTAAAATAGAATCACGATCCTAAACCACCAGATGAAGAAGAGGACCAGTAGGTCAACACTATAAGTTTTTTTCTGAACTCCCCATGGCTGAGGAGGAAGATGAACCTGATGTTGTTTTTAATGTCCAACATCCTTATAATACAAGAAGCAAAGGACACCCCACACAGGAAGCTTCCCCTTCAACATCTACCCCAAACAGAGGCAAAGCAACAGCACAGAAAGAAACTGTCATTCCTAAAATAGAATACAGCTTAATTGATGACTTGAAAAGGGTGAAAGCCAACATATCTCTTTTTGAACTTCTGAAAATCCCTTCCATGAGAGATAGTCTTCCTAAAAGCATGATTGTAAACAAACCTAGGGAGGCTCAGAATAACAACTTAGAGACATATTCCAAACCTGTCAACCAGAAGCCAAGTGGAAAGAAAACACCCCCTTTCCTTCTCACTTTTGATATTTTCAATAGGAATGTCCACAACTGCATGATAGACTCAGGGGCTTCATCTAATGTGATTCCCTTGTCAGTTTGTAAAAATCTAAATGCTTCTTGGGAACCTTTCCCTACCCAAATATTTCAACTTAATCGATCCAAGGTTAGGGTAGTGGGAGAGTTGAAGAATGTTCTTCTCACACTGTCTGCTGATCCAAGAATCCACCAGACTATCGACATTATTGTGGTTGACATCCCTGAGATGTATGGAATGTGGTTAAATAGGGATTGATCAGAAAATATCAAAGGCTATTTCACTAATGAATGGTCCCACTTATGGCTTCCCTATAATGGAAGGCCTAATAGAATCAAAATCAACAGAGAACTGTACATGAAACAAATTGTCACTGATTTAAATTATTCTAGTGAGCCTGCTGCATATTTTAGCTCACATGTGGAACACTACACTTTCGACACATTCTTTGGGGATTTACCTACAGATTCATCACCTATTGAGAATGCTCAAAACCAATCCCAAATTGTTGATCTTACTTCTGTCACATTCTCAGGTTCTATTGTACATAATGTATATAATGTGAATACTAATTTTAGGATAGATTCAATTGCATGGACTCTATTTTTTATGGCTATAGATCTAAAGATGGAGCTGGTGCAGGATGTGTCTTAATTGACCCAAAAGGGACCAAAATAATGATTCCCTATAGACTTGAATTTGAGTGCACCAACAACATTGTTGAATATGAGGCCCTGGTTCAGGGACTCAAGAAGGAAATTGACTTGGGTGCTCAGGTAATTGAATGCTATGGGGATTCTGAGGTTATAGTAAAACGGGTGACAAATAAAATCCATTGTTTATCTACTCATTTGATTAATTATCATAAACTTGTAAGGGACCTCACTAATTCTTTTTCTGCATTCAATATTAAGTTATTCCCTAGGTCCCAGAATTTTGATGCATACTTGTTGGCTAACAGTGCATCCAGGTTGATTCCTCCAGAAGGTTTGTCTCCTAACACCTTTTCTATTGAGTTAAAGTACAGACCTTCTATTCCTGACAATGTAACTAGTTGGAAGGTGTTTGATGATGACCAAAAGATCTTAGATTTTCTCACAGCCTATGATACTTTTCAAGATGTAGCAATAGATTAGACTGAGCATGAGAAGTCTTTATCTGATCCTAGCTACCCTTCCAATCTCATTCCCAAGTCAATCATCAGTCTGGAAAAATACTATGATATGCAAGACAAATTCAAACATATGACAAACTGCAAAACTCAAAGCTCATCCTTGAATTATGATCATGTCAACCTGGGAACTGAACAAAACCCTCGGTTAATCAATCTAGGGATTGACTGCTCTCCTGAGGAGAAGAAATCTTTCATTAAACTATGCAAAGAGTTCAAATATTTTTCGCCTGGACATATGATGAACTCAAAACCTTTGATACCAATATCATGCATCACAACATACCCATGAAACCTGATGCTAAACGTTATCAACAAAAGTTGAGAAATATGCATCCCATCCTAGAACCATCTGTCAAAAAGGAGCTTGAGAAACTGCTAGCAGCAATAATTGTTTTTCTTGTCAGACACACACAGTGGAATGCAAACTTGGTACATGTTCGAAAGAAGAATGGGGAAATTAGACTGTGTATTGATTTCAAGAACCTTAATAAAGCTTCTGAAAAGGACAATTACCCTGTTCCCCCAATGGAGCAGATTTTGCAAAAGGTTGCAGGTGCTGAGATGTTCTCTCTTCTAAATGGCTTCTCAGGATACAATCAAGTTCTAGTAGCTCCCGTTGACCAATTGAAAACAACTTTTAGAACCCCTTGGGGAACTTTTCCCTATAGGTGAATGCCTTTTGGATTGATAAATGCAGGTGCCACTTTCCAGAGAGCTATGGACATAGCTTTCAGGGGATTAATGCATAATTATGTTGTTGTTTATTTAGATGACATCATGTTTTATTCTAAAAAGAGGCATGAACATTTGTCTTCTCTTAAACAGGTGTTCGAGCGATGCAGAATGTACGAGATTTCATTGAATCCGAAGAAATATATCTTTGCAGTCACTGAAGATAAGTTGTTGGGTTTTATTGTTTCAAAACACGGCATGATTATTGACCCAGAACGCACAAAATCTATTTCCAATATCGGTCTTCCTAGTTCTCGAAAAGCAATGCAATCATTTTTAGGTAAGATCAATTTTGTTAGAAGATTTGTTCCAAATTTTGCACAAATTGTCAAACCATTACAACAACTAATTAAAAAGTATGCGCAATATAAGTGGTCTGATGAACAAAGACACGCCTTTGCTGAAATCCAGAAGGCCATTGCGGAAGCTCCCGCTCTGATGTCTCCCCACTTCGCCAAATATTTTATTTTATACATATTTTCTATTGACTTATCCTATGCAGTTGTTCTCACGCAGAAACATCTAGATTATATTGAAATTCCTATCTTGTTCATGAGATCCACGTTCAAAGGGGCCGAACTAAACTATTCCCAGATTGACAAACAAGCCTATGCGGTCTACAAGTCAGTAAAACACTATAGACCCTACCTTTTGAAATCTTGGACTAAGGTTATTGTCCCCTATGCAGCCATTAGGAACATTCTGATCCATAAGGAGCTGGGTGAAAAACGCGCTCACTGGATGATAGCTCTGCAAGAGTATGACCTCGAGATTAGACCTCTGAAAATTGTAAAAGGACAAGGCTTGTGCTTGCTCACTGCTCAATCCAATGACCTTGTACAGCAACAGATTGAGTGGGATCAAGAAGAAAGTACATCACAAGGTTCTATAAATGTCATTACAACTCAAACATCCAAATGGTATGATGACATCAAGTTTTTCTTAACCCATGGGTTTGCTCCCGAAACCCTTGATTTTAAAAAAGGTAGAGCTTTAAGGTTAAAGTTTGCACCGTATCAGTTTATTGATGGTGTATTGTTCAGGAAAAACTATGATGGTGTGTTTCTCAGATGTTTGGAGAAAGATGAAACTGTTAACATTATTTTGGAATTCCATGTAGGACCTACGGGAGGACACTTCTCAGGAGAAACTACTGCCCATAAGATCATGAGAGCAGGCTACTACTGGCCAACTTTATTCAAGTATGCATATGCTTGTGTCAAAAAATGTGAAGCATGTTAGAAGTGTGCTGGAAAATTTAAGAAGCCTGCATTTCCCCTCCAGCTAGTTACAATCCAGTTTCCATTTCAACAATGGGGCCTGGATTTTGTTGGACCTATTAACCCTTCCTCCTCTTTACAACATAAGTGCATCCTGGCAGCCACAGACTATTTTACTAGGTGGGTAGAGGTAGTTCCTCTTAGACAAGCCAATACAAACCAAGTGATATCCTTTCTTGAAATTCAAATAGTCACTAGGTTTGGTGCACCAGAGTTTTTGGTGTTTGACAATGCATCTTATTTTTCCTCCATCGACCTTACCCAATATGCCCTTGAAAAAGGGATAAAACTGAAATATTCTGCCAACTACTATCTACAAGGAATTGGACTGGCTGGGTCCTCCAAAAAAAAATTGATTAACATATTAAAAAAGGCAGTTTCCACCCACCATAAATATTGGCACACCCAGCTGTATAATACTCTTTGGGAAGACTGTGTCACCCCAAAAGAATCCATCTCCCCTTATTGTTTGGTTTACGGTGAGAAGGCCATCTTACCATCCAACCTTATGATTCCTTCACTGCAACTAGCACATTCTATACAAGAGGATGATTCTTCTCCACTCTGGAAAGGATTGATACATTACTTAAGCTGGAAGAAGATAGGGAAAAATCCATGAACAAGTTGTATCAGCACCAACAACTAGTAAACAGATGGTTTGATGAGAAGTCCTCATCTGATAGGGAGTTCATTGTGGGAGATTTGGGGTTAAAGTGGGATAAGAAACACAAAGACAAGAATGACTACACCAAATTTCAGCGCTCATGGCTAGGACCATTTATTATTACAGAAAAGCTTGGTCCTAGTATTGTCTAGTTGTAAACACTGAAAGGTATTGCATAAACCTATCCAGTGAATGTCCAGCTACTCAAAAAGTATTTTGTTTAGAGGGACGTATTGGATTACCTATACATAAGTATGGTTTGCTTTCTTTTCTTTCTTTTCTTTTGTTTATTTTTTCTTTTACCTTTTGGTTCTCTTTTGAATAATGTCCACACATTTGGAAGAGGTTGTTGATCAATGTGTCTCAGATCAATATAGTCTAGATTTTTGGGGTATCCTTGTCAGTTTTACTTTGCTTAGCCCATATATGAAAATGTCTTTCATGAAATTTAACAATCATTCTTTTGCAGAGCTTTAATTGATACTTTCCCCACCTCAATAACTATCTTTATAGGTGTTTCATTTTTTTAATTGAAGTTTTAGAAGTGATTAGGTTTTTCTGACGCTATGTTTCATTAGTGATTGGAAGCAAACCCTTGTAGCTTGATCAACTTTCAGTTGTTCTAGATCCCATTCTGATCACCTTGAAAATTAAAATGCATCCTAATAATTGTGAATTGCAATATGGGGGGTCTTATCACAATCCATCCCATTACGTTCATAGATGCTCAGTGGAATGACATCTCCACATTTGGTCACCAAGCTAGGGAGGTGACTTTCAGCTACTACTGGAAGGTGGAATATCCTATTACAGGTCAGTCTTTTCATATCCACAAACATCAGTGAGTAACACTACTACAAGATGGTCACCAAGCCATGGTAGTGTCTTGTAATTTACACACCAATAAAAGAAAATTCTTTTTTATAAGATAGCTTGTTGCATTCAAGGATAGGGGGGTCTTATCACAAGCCATCCCTACCATGATCATGAACTTTATGTTGGACAGGAATTATCACCATATGGTTACCAAGCCATGATAGTTTCTTTTAGTGTCAAAAGCTAAAAGACAAGGAGTCTCCTTACTGAGCTAGCTTGTTCAGTTTCCAGATGATGTTTGTGAATAGCGTTACCAAAATCTGATTACCAAGTCAGGGAAATGGCCTTGTTTCAACAAAGCCTTATTTGCATATTTTCATGTTTAAAAGAAAAAAGAGAGAGAAAAAGAAAAGGAGTGTATATTTATTTTAATTAATGCATCTGTACATACTATTAACAAATGTACTTTAATAAGTCAAGGTGATTCATGATTTGATGACCTGGAATGGCTATAATTTTGTTCTAAGGTTTATCATAAACTGCCCTCCTATGTTTGCATAATGGTTGAGAATTCCTTCTTTACTTATAGGCTGCCTTTTCAAATAGACATCATCACTACTTAATTTTGGATGAGAACATATCAATCATGAGATTTAACTCTACTCTTTGGTTGTATTTTGATGAAAACATTTTGGAAGTTACAGGCTGAAACATCTTTCATACTAACAGACCTCTCTTATAACTAAGGATTAAATTTACAGAGTAACTGCTTCGCCCAGCTAGTCGCCATTTGTTGTAGGCACAATAGATCCCATTATTTCATTAAATAATGGGAGCCCCAACTCTTATTTTTAAAGGTAATTTTCAATTCCCTTACTCATTTTGGGGTTTTTATGGTTTGTATCATATATTTGATTTAGTTGTCATGTTTCAATCAAACTAATAAAGTTTTCCTTCGAAAATTTATGTATTTTTGTGTGTTTTTGTGAGTTGCAGAAAGCATAAATTTTCTTCAAAATTTGTCCTTTCCGCAACCTGCAATCCGCAATGCGGATTACGGAAGCTTGCTTTTTCGGATTTGAAATTTTTCTTTCTGCAACCTACAATTGCGGATGTTAGAAATTATTTTTGAATAAAATGGGTTATTCTTTTCCGCAACCCACAAATGCAGATTGCGGATTGTGGAAAGAATTCCAAAAATAAGTTCACACTTTGTGTTTCCGCAACTCGCAACCCGCAATGTGGATTGCAGATTACAAAAAGTGTTTAAAAATAAATTTGTGCTTTGTGTTTCCGCAACCCGCAATTGCGGATTGCGGAAAGCAAAAAGAACATTTTTTTTAATTGTGTTGTTTGTGTACCCACAACCCGTAACCCGCAATTGTGGATTGCGGGAACTTTTGGAATTTATATTTAGAGTTCTGTTTCCGCAACCCGCATTGTGGATTGAGGATTGTGGAAAAGATATACATTGTTTGCAAAAAATATTTTCCGCAACTCTTCTTTCGCATATTGCATTTTAGATCTTAGTCGTCGATTTGTCTTAATCCTACGATCCGGATTTCATCCCGCGATTTTGTTAAATATTTCGATCTTCTCTATTTTCGTTTACCATTTTCAAATTCAAGAATTTCACCTGTGACAAGGGTTTTTACTGCCAGTTTTTACCAGGGTTGTTTCCTGCCATTTTCGTCAACACAGGTTGGTTTTTTGTCTATTCCCATTGGTTGTTTGCGTATTTTCTTCAATTTCAAACTATTTTAGATTGGTTTTGTTTTATTTATCAGAATTACCAGTCCTCCACCATGTCAAGAAATACCCGTTCCAAGACAGCCCAGAAAGACTTGATAAACAAAGACCCCAATTTTGGTATTCTCACCAATACTAGTGATAGAGTGTCTGAAACCTATCAGCTGGACTAGTGACGGGTTTATGCAATCTTTGACAACAACGACCTATCAGAAATCCAAGATAACCAGTATGTTTATGAGAAAATCAGGGATTCCCAATTACATTCTATAGCAGCTAGACCAACCCTCTTCCCATACACAGATGTCGTGAAGTGGATAATTGATCATACAAACCCTAAATATCGTTCTTTCAACGATAATCCAGGGTCTCAATTGGCTTCTTTCCTCTTAGAGGTTTTTGTTAGAGCATATTCCCTTAGACCGGCCACCCAATTGCTCAATGCAGATTTCCTAGATTCTCTGAAAACCCGGTTTAATTTTGATGAGATGATAAAATCCTAGATGAACAACTCGGCCAACTTCATACCCAAATCCAATAACTCTTACCCCATTTCATGGTTTAAGGAACCCTTTTCTCTCCTAGATTCCATGTTGTGCAGGCTATACAGCTTACCCAATTGTTCTGTGTTTAAAGCGGAATGGGCACCTGTGACTCATCATGTTCTCACAATAGGGGAACCATTTAATTGGGCCCAAATATTGTCAGCAGAGTTAAAATTTGCAATAGAACGTTACCAGAAAACACCAACTTCAAAGAAACCTCCTTTTTTTCTATTCAGCCTATGTTATTGATGTGTTCTTTTCAACATTCCAGTCCCCCTCCATGGGATGGAATTGGACCCTATCAGCACCTCCAATTCACATATATTGTTCAGCATTATGGAAAAATAACTATGTTCCTTTACTGTATGACATCTATGATCATTTCTTGGGAACAATTTATCACAAGATATTCAAAGAAGATGCACCTGCCTTCTCTGCTCATGCTAAAACACTCATCCCCCCTATTGGTGATTGGTATGTAGGAGAATCCTTCTCCTGTATCAGGGCTTGGGGAAGTAATATAGTTCATTTGCTGCCAAGGATAGTCCCAAATAGACTATTGCTTGAATAAATTGCTTACCAAACTATTACAGATGGAGTATTCCACAAGATAACTGGACCTAAAAGAAAAGGATGGCCCAAATTCCCATTGAACCTTGGACCTCTGTTCATCCAGAATTCAACACATGTTGCAGTTTTGGGGAAGCAAATTGATTCACTAAAGCTGGGAAAATCTCCCAAAAGGATGCATGACCCTAAGTCATTCCTATCCAACCAATTTTCCCAGGAACACATGAAGACTACCTATGATCATGATACTTTTCCTGATGATTCCATTTACCAGGGAGTCAATTTGTTTTCTAAAGTACTGACTAGGGATAAAACTAAAGAAGAACATAGTTTCATTCTCCAACACCAATAGGAGATCAAGTATAAGTTTTTGAGTTACAAGAAAATGGAACTATCACTTGATGAACAGGCCAAAAGGGATAGAGCGGAGAAAGATGCACAAAAGGAAAGTACTCCTTTGATGCTAACATACCCGTATGCAGGCAAAGTCAAAGAACTTGTGGAGGATGTTCAACAGGTCAAGAAGATTTTAATTCAATCAAGTGAAGAGATGAAGAAGGAACTGGTACACATGACTGCAATGATTGATACTTAGGTGATTGTTGCAAGTACCACAGCAAAAAGACAGAAGATTCAATCCCCTGCATCTCAAATACCATATTAAACATTGAGGACAGTGATGCTGAAGATCAGATCACTTTTCCCTCCTGTGCCTGTCATACAAGAAGTCACTAGAGTCTCCCAAACTATTGTTGATTTGCTTGATAGCATTGAGATGGATGATACTACTTCATAGGTTCATTTTCCTAAATTTATCAACACTTTTGTCACATCCACTCATTCATCCCCACTCTCTTTTGTTGAGCTTCCTTCCACCTCATATGTTGAGGTTACACTACCATCATCCACCATATCTGAATTATTTGATGCATTAACCTCCATCACTACTTCACATCCAACCTTGCCCGTTCCACCTGTCACCTTACCACCAATAGTTATTGAGATTCAATTTTCAATTGTTTCTCTGCAACCATCACCTACCATTGCTCCTACTTCCCTTCTTGAGTTTTTCACTTCGACTATTGATGTATATGTAACTTCGGAATGTATTTCACATATATGTATATTGTATTCCTATAGAGATGTTATTATTTCTCTATATGGAAGTGTTGTCATTTATATTGTAAGTGTCGTAACTTGTACGTGACGGGTTATTAGACCACCTTGTTGGGGTCGGCCCTGTATAAGTCATGTGGGTCAAAGGGTTATTAGACCACCCTAGTGGGGGTCGGCCCAGTCAGCATTATGTTAAGTGGTTAAGTTGAGGCCAACCTAATTAAGTAAAGGTCAAGTCAAGTTAGTGTATAAATAGAGAGTGTGTCTCTCTCATTTTACACATTATATTCTCTCACTCACACTTGGGAGAGTGGCGCACTTGTGGAGGAGGAGGCTCTGCTACTAGGAGAAGACTATCTCTTGTATTCTGGTTGTATCATTGCTCTATCTATCTCTGAGGAAGTTATTGGGGTTTTTCACCTTTATGGTTTTCCCCAAGTAAACTCTGTGTCTCTTGTGTGCTTGCATTATTGTGTCCATGATTGATATGTTGTAGATTTGCTATACATGTTGTTCTCTAATTTAAGATCCTACATCAGATTGAAGTAAATTCTGAAAATTTAACATGGTATCAGAGCTAGCCTGAAAGAAGGCATGATATGGCATGTATGACACTTGTTGCACTTACGATGCTAGGGCTTGATATAGAAAAAACCAATCATCGTAGCACTTTCGCTATAAATCCATTTTGGTGAAGTTTTCGGATCTGAAAATTTTACAGGTAGAAGATCAAATCCCCATGTACCTTGTGTCCAAAGGAAAACCTCTAATTCGTTGTACTTTGTGATCTATGATCTGTACAATATGGGGTTTTTGCCTCTTCCAGATCTGAGTCAAAATCAGGTGACCTTGGGAAACAGGTCATAACTTGGGCTAGGAAGCTCCAAATGAAATTTCGTAAAAAGAAACAAGTAGTACACAAACTGTACTATCTCAAGAAAAGTGTTCAGAGGCCGAAGTTGAACCAGTGACATGTGGCATGTCGTACAAGTTTTCTCTCATGTATTATCCCATAAACAGGTCACGTTGCGACACTTGGAATAACTCTCTCTCAGAGAATCCAATTTAGGTCAGACCTATTGGGATGGAAATATAACAGGTCGGGATATCGCAGGAAAAGTTTTCAAAGGCTGAAGTTGAACCAGTGACACATGGCACGACGTACAAGTTCGCTCTCCTGTATTGTCCCATAAATAGGTCACGTTGCGACACTTGGCATAAATCTCTCTCAGAGAATCCAATTGAGGTCAGACCTGTCGGGATGGAAATAGAATAGGTCGGGCTATCTCAAGAAAATAGTTCAGACACTGTGGATCAAAAAGTTCAGAGTTAAACCAGAAACAATCAGGTACATATTTCTGTCAAAACAGAATTATTTTTGAGCACCTTCATTCATAGCTTTCGGAATTTAGGGCTTCGGAGAAAGTTGGAATTTTTATAATAGGAGACCACGGTTGAATTCTACTCATCAAAATCGAAATTTAGAGACCAAGATCAGAATTTTTGGTTGGCCAGAAGGTCGGGCTTGGTCAGACCCTAGTTCGGGACTTTGATCAGAAAAGTGGAAAATTAGGTCTTCTGCAAAAATGGAAATTTTTGAAATTTGTGACCACGGCTAGAAGCTCCTCATAAAAATAGAAGCTTAAATCTTTGGATCAAACCTTTTGATTGGGAAAAAGAGTGGGCTTCATCAAACCCTAGTTCGGGGTCACGTCCAGTGAATCCGAAAGTTTCAAAAGGCAAAATTGAGGAGTGAAACTTTGCAGTTTTCAAATTCTGAATATACCAGCTTGATCAACTCATCAAGGCGCATATTTCTATCCTTTCAGAAGTTTGAATTTTTGGGGTTTCTCTGACAAACCCTATTACAGCTCCAGAACCAGTTCCTGCAAATCTAGTGGATTGGGTTAATCATATAAGATGATGGATTGGTCACCTGCATAAGTGAAGAAGTTCATGTTTCAGAGGGAGATGAGGCTAAGGCCTTCCATAAGAATATTACAAGCAATCTTGACAGGTATGGCTTACAGGTATGTTTCATGGTTAAGTTTATCATATGTTTGTCTTCAAAGGAGCACACTTCAGTAGTTTCTACAAGGATGCAGATATTCAGAGGGAGTTGACCACTTCTCACAATCCACATCAGAATGGAGTTGCAAAGATTCAGAGAGAGTCCACCCAGCAACCAAACAAAGATAAGCATTTGAATTGTCATTTCTTACATAATGTTATTCAATGATGTATATGCTTATGTTCCTAAGAATTAGGTTGTGTATTATGCATATTAGAATAGTTGCATTGATGAATAGTATACTACTAATATACATGGGTAAGTGGCCTATGGCACTGTACAAAATTCCATTGCTACTTATCTAGAATGAAACCTCTTTGCTGACATGTTAGGATTTGTGCACACTCTTAACAATGTTCTGGTAGAGATTGGAAGGCATCTAGAAAGTTATGGAATATGGATAAATGTTGTATTGGCTAAGATAATTGCATGACTGTATGACATATTTCTTTATGTGTAAGAATTTGTTCTAAAAACTATGAGATGTTTTCTAATCATGCTATTTAACTTGTTGTGTAGGAAAGATCGTATACCATCACCTACAAAAGAAGAACTACAAGATTTGTTCAGCAACAAAATTATCTATTGAAGATATTGAAGCTACCAGGATATGGGAAGAATGCCATGATCCGTCGATCATGAAGAATGATGCTTGGGATGTGATCCCAAGACCTGAAGGGAAGTTTGCTATGACTTCCATATGGATATATCAAGATCAATCATGCTACATATGGCAACATAGAGAAATATAAAAGTGATGAAGTGGAAGATACACCAGACGGATTTCAAGACAGCCTTCTTGAATGGTGTAGTTGAAGAATAAGTGTATGTGGAGAATCCACTTGGTTCTGAGACACATGACAGGGAGTCTATTGGCTTGGTTTTGCAACCAAGATTTGTGCAATGGGCACCTATCAACAATGTGATAGCAGTTTCAATATTGAAAGCAAAAACAATTATAAATTGAATCTAAATCTAAACTAGCATGCGCATATAACAAATAATTTTTTTAAAAATGATTCAAGAACAAGAAATAAAAGAATAAGTATTTTGTATTAAGATACCTTAAATGGTGAGGATTTGTGTTGAGCAACTCCCAAGGTGAGTAGCTCCAAGCTCCAAAGGTCTCTTCTCCAAGATGCTGAAAATTGCCAAAAGTCTTATGAGAGATTTTGACAGCGTGAGGATAGGATGATGGATGGATGGAAAGTGAGGAGCCCCTACCACCTTTTTATAGTTTTTGGTGGTGCGGAATACCATTATGGTTTTGAGGAAACCAATTGTATTGACCAACATGGTTTAGGTACCTTTTCCCTCTTTTTTCTTTTTTTGAATTTTTTAATATTTTTATTCCCTTTTTAATATTTTTGGGAATTCTTGACCCTTTTTGAGGGTTTTTTATGCTTTTTGAGGAAAAATATTCATTTTGAGGGGAAAAAAAGGGTGTATTATGGTCTTTTGGTGACCTTTTGATGGCTTTAGAGGCTCAAATGGTGGAAAAGTGGACAAATGGGTCATGTGAATAAGGAAATGAGCTAGTGAGCACTTTTTGGGTGTTAACAAATTGCCCCCTTATGTGTGACGGAAGGAGCTCATCGTATGGCCGATAGACATCATAGTTCTTTTGTCTTTTTCCTGGGGTTTGGGGAAGAGAAGAGACCGGTTGGAGACTAGATCCACGGCCCTTGGAAGCTGCAAAACAAACAATATTACATGGCCTCAATATGAATGAGGAATAATCTCTGATAATGGACAAGGCGGGCATACCCATGCTCGTATCAAGACATATACATAACAATTAGTCCCAAGAAGGGGGACCTAAATAAAAAACCTGCTGGTACATCATGATGGTCCAAAGGGGACACTATTTTGGGATGTACTCATGATCATAACATGACTGATCTCAATAATTGATACATTAGAATAAAGCGACAACCGTTTTGAACAAGGTCTCAGAAGGGTTGATGAACTGCTAAATCTTGAAGGTGTCCAACATCTGTAGGGACTCAATGACTCTGAGTCAACTCTGAGGAGTATATGTAACTGTATACTCGAGGGAGTATAAAACTGGGGTACATCTGAATACTGTTGCCAAGCGCAACTCGGATATCTATAGAAAAAATGTAATTGGTTGTTTCCATTGGTAGACTCTCAAATGTGGAAGAGTCAGGTGGTATCCGGGGTATTCAACAAATAACTAAACGGACCAATACCCTGCGCGAGTCTCAACAATGCGATCAAGGTGTTGAAGTCGAGCATGTGAGAAACAACCATTTGGAAAGGCACTGAGGACTCTTCTCGAAATGATTCGCAGGCACTCATCATAAATGGTGATGAGTCCAAGACACAGAGACCTCTAGGTCTATCCTCTGGAATAAATTTGGGTGTCGTCGATAGAGGAAGACCAGCAACTAACAAGGCAATGATGTTTCCTTGATAGGAGCACAAGGTGTAGAACTGAAGTGTGGTAGTACTGATGGTAGGACTGACATACTTGTGGGGATGGGAAGTAACTGGGGTCATAGAGTGGGTAGACTCAAACTTCCTTTGTTCAGAGAATGATGACATGGTTGACCTGGCAGCATAGGGAACTGAATTGTAGGTGTGGGGATCATAGCTTTTAAGGACTGAAGGGTATGTATTAACTTTGGGGGGGGACGAGCTGATGGGTGTTGTCGAGGGATTCTCAGGGTGACATACTGCGGAATACTCTGAACAAAGGTGACCAAAATGGGGAAGCTGCCATATGAGTAGACGTGATCTGTTGTGGCGCCGAGAAGCACCATTGGGTCCTTCTCCGTAGTTTTAATGAGCTCCAAGAAGGGATAAAAGTGTGCTCTGAAATGGTACTATCCTGTGGATTTTGTGAGCTCAGGACTGTTCGTGCTCATGGGTGCTTTCATTTTTAAGGAGTCTGAAAACGATAAGAAGACTCTGCAGTGGTTGTGAGTACCGTCATATGGGTTTTTACGAGCCCAGGATGGTGATTGCTCGTGGTCGCTTTCATGTTTAGAGAGTCTGAAAGTGGTAAGTGGACTCCATTGGTGTTCTTTTTCGTAAGTTAGTCTCCAAGGCCCGAAAAAGCATAAAATGATGCAAATGGAGAACTCTTCTAGCCAATGTGACTAGAGTATTCCTTTTTCGTAATTAGTCTACAAGGTCCAGAAAAGTGGTAAACTTATACCATGTAGATGCCCTTTCAGATATGTTTAGCGAGCATGAAAGGAAGCAAGGTTTCTCAGCGATCTTTTCATTGTTTTAGGAGTCAGAAAAGAGCTTAACAGAAACTCCCTAAGTGCCTTTTTCGTAAAAGGGATTGCTCGGCCCGAAAAAGGGGTAAAACTATACCAAACAAAAAGGGATTGATGAGAGCGAGAAAAGGTCTCAAGCATCGTCATGAGTGTGGAATACTGAATCCGGTGACATAAAGATTGTCAAAAAGTGGCAACGGCCAATGTGGCACGCAAACTGAGGTGATGAGTGGCATTTTGAAAAAATGCCCAAAAATTATGGGGTGAGAGTGAGAAATGATGTCAAGCATCATCACGAGCGTGGAAAACTGAATCCGACGATATCAAACCTGTCAAAAACGGACGACAGCCGATGTGGCATGCAAACCGAGGCGACGAGGGGACATGAGAAAAATGCCCAAAAAAATCTGGAGGTGAGAGTGAGAAATGATCTCAAGCACGGAAAACTGAATCCAGCGATATCAAACTTGTCAAAAATGGACGACGGCCAATGTGGCACGCAAACCGAGGCGATAAGTGGCATTTTGAAAAAATGCTCAAAAATTATGGGTGTGAGAGCGAGAAATGGTCTCAAGCATCATCACGGACATGGAAATATGAATCCTGCGGTGCAAATGGTGCGAAAAACGGAGGTCATAAGGACTCCGGAATGGTCAAAGGAAATAACTAAGTTAAAAAATGGCTACAAATGAAGGTGACGCCACCAAGCCAAGGATGTAGTGGTGGAGAGAAATGATGACCCGCAGGGGCGAAATACTATTTGTATCAAATCAACTCAAATATACAAGTGACACATGACCTCAAAAATGGTTGAGATCACGAATGTGAAAAAGTGAGCAGGGTTAATGACCTGCTCCCATATGATGTGCATGGGGTTTGTGATTGTGGATCATATATGTGTTGGTTTGAACAATGGGCTCATTGAGGTGTTGAGATAGAGGTGATGTGGTAGGGTCAAAATGATTGATCATGCCCCCTATCCTAGGTTCGAGGCAATCTATTATGTCCCCGAACTGAGAGGTGTCAATACGGTGCAGATGTTGTCTTAGAGAGGGATCAAGAGGGCATTGACCAACTACTGGAGGGGGGGTGTACCATGAGGATGTGGGCCATGGTGGCATACTGAAGTGATGATATGATGATGGGGGATTCCCCTTGTGGGGTGTATGCCCCCAGTATCTCTGACGAGAATCACGATGATGATGAGTAGGAAAGGTTTTAGGCCTGCCCCCATGTTGTGGACATGTGGTTTCCTCGTCAATTTGAAAGGGTTGAACATGTGTGTCAAAGGGATCAATGGAAGGGGCCGACCAGACAGAGGGGTATCCAGTGGAAATCGTGTAGATGGTGTTAATTTCTTCCAAGGAGGAAGATCGTAGGGGATGAATTTCCTCAATGAGAAGAGGGGATATCTCTAGGTCGACGTTATTCAACTCATACAATGCTGCTCTGTAATCTGGGAGATCGAGGCAGTGATGTGAATAATGGCCGTAGATTCCGCATATTGCACAAGGATGGTTTGTGCGCAATGATTTATCACGAGGTTGAGGGGGGAGTTCTAGTTTGACTACTGGAACGTTGGTGTCGTCATCCAACATATTCATGTGTTCTTGAAGTGCTGGTAACTATGGATATTGATGGGTGGCATGGCCTATGTCGTCGCACAAAGAGCACTTAGGGGCTATGCAGTTTGTGGGGGGATTCTTCGCCAACTTGGGGGTCGCTGGGGGGGTGTGAGTTGTGGGTCCAGTGGTGTAGGTTTGTGGATCTCTTCCCCTAGTGTTTCGAAGTGGTGGGGGAGTATAATTGGATGTTGATGCGGTGGCCACTGTTGGAGGTGGTCGATTCTGGATGTTTGCTACACCAGGGGGTGGACGGTTAGAAGTATTGGTGGGTTGCACTCGTGGGTTAGAAGTATAATGTGGGTTTCTACATTCGGTGTCGGAGGAGAGGTTGGGGCAGGTAGGTACCACACAGGTAGTCCTAATGTTAATTCTGGGAGATTAAGTGTAGCCATGACTGGTGTGCTGATGGCACCTAAAGGGGGAAATAAGAATGGGATAGTATGAATTGGTGTGGCTCCTACATGAGTTGGCACTGAGGGTGGTTGCAGGAGTAAAGGGGGCTGTTGGTTTGGTACATGTGTGTTCTGCAAGAGGGTGCACAAATCAGATATCTCGGTTATATTCAAAGGGGGTGGGATGGATTGGAATGTGGAAGTCATAGGTGATTCCGAGTATAATCCGGGTCTAACTGTGGAGACGAACAATGTAGGTGCATTCTGAACTAGTTGTTCAATCATAGGAAGAATATTTTTAGGTGCAGTGGGGGCGTATTGGTTTCGACGTGTTTGGAGATTCATGTCGGACAATGACATCATAAGGAGATGATGACTACATGAATCCATCGGTTGGTTTGTGTGTGCAGCATATGTGATTTGTTGTTGTGGTGTTGTGGTTCCTTGAGGAGGATCCAACGGACGAGTGTTCACAACTCCTTGTGTGGGAAAAGGATTCTGCAGCACCATGGGTTGTGGTTGAGGAGGTGGCCCTGGTTGTGCCGCATGCCCTTGGCATTGGGTGTCATCAGACCACAGTTGGCGTGCTCGCCCCAAATGGGGGCAAGTGTGTGTATAATGGTCGTATACCCCGCATATGGAACATGGGTGGTTTGTTCGTAAATTGGGGTTCTTACCCTGTTTCAGTGGTCAATCAGGGTTTTGGTTGGCGGGGGTAACGTTGTTGTTGTTTGGAGGATAAGTCTGAGCGATTGGAGGTTGTGGCGCAGTAAGGAATACCTGTGGTGGGAAATAGCCCATTGGGGCTTGTGAGTGACCAGGAGCATGTGTGGCCTGCTAATGGTAATATGTAGGGGGTGCAACCAAAGGTGGATAGGATGAAGGTGCATGACCATAACACTGTGGTGGACATGGGGGTCCATGAGTGTGGTGGGGGTGGGCCATGGGAGCATACGAAGTTGTAGCTCCGGAGTGAGATGTGGCCCGCGAAAGATCGGGGCCGTTATTATTGCGCATAATGGAAAATGGTTGGTTGTGGGACGCAACTTGTCCAATGATACCGTTGGCGGCGTGGGATTCCCCCGCCGTGTCAATCCGGGAGGAATCGTCGCGGGGAGCGTCAGGTAAAATGGTATCCAGGTAGCCACACTGGGCGTAGATCAGATCAAACTATTGGGATTTTAGAATGGCTTCTTCTTCTGACTGGGGTCTTCAGAAGCTACATCCTTGGCTATGAGGGGTAGGAGTGATTTGAGAAACCAATCCAAAAATATATGGTCGTCTAGTTTTATCTTGCAGAGGCTACGGTGCTTGCGCCACTCATGGATATGGTCGGTGATGTGGATAGCTATGTTTTGTCTACAAGACAACAGTATTTCAACTCCTGCATCATAACATATAGGTAGCTGAAAAAACTGAAGGAAATTGGAGGCGAGGGACGTAAATGTATGGTAGGTCCCATGTGGTTGTTCAATGTACCACTTGGCTGCAGAGCCAGTGAATATTCATTGCAACAGTCTTAGTCTAATGGAGTCATCCACTATGGACTTAGATGAACACCATCGGTAAAATGACATTATGTGGTTTTGGGGATCTTCCTCAGTTTTTCCTTCAAACTTCGGGATGTCCGAGGGAAGCTTTGTGGGCATGGGGGGCCAAGTGGGGTCATGTCTAATAGGATCATTAGTTAGTCTTGCCAAGTCTAGCAAATTCAAACTTGCCAGAAATGGTAGACTGGCCAAGGGGTGTGATGTAGTGGCTGGGACATAACTGTTAATGGTAGCATTATGTAGAGGTCCAGTGGCCCCTAAGGGTATGCTAGGTATGGAAGGTATGTGTGCTCCAACCAATGTGGTGTGGGAAATGCCAGCGCTCCCAAGTGCAACATGGGTTGCAGAGGGGTTAGGAATAGTGCCAGGAATTCCTGGGATCTAGGTTGTGGTAATGAGAGGGGGTGTGACCCCTATGTTGGGCATACCCATAACAGGTGGTGGCCCTGTGTTGGGAATACCTAAAGGGGGAATGGCCCCTATATTAGGCATGCCTAATGGGGTTGTTGTTACCATGGGTGGCACAGTAGTAGTAGGGTTTTTCGATGTATCTCCAATAGTACTGGTGAAAAGGGGATGGTATGGTGATCCAGCCATGGGGTTGGTTGGTGATATTTCAGTAGGGTTTTCAGATTCAGCCTCAGAATCAGATGTGAAGTGAGGTGTGTCAGAATCGGATGACTGTGTGTTTGGCCGATGACATGTCGAGTCAAGGGATAAGGCTCTACATCTATGACGTGTAGAGCCAAGTGTACCGAACTGAGGGGGTTGACCCTGAAGATGACGAGATCGTCTTAAATTCTCAATGGTGAGAAATATTTAAAAATTTCAGTCTAACGTGGTGATGTAAAAAAATCAAAACCCTAATGCAACAATGAGTGCAAGAGGGGAGTGAAAAAATAAAGGCTCTCAAGCCAACAACCAACCTCAAAAAGCACTTATTATAGCAGCTGTGCTATAATAAGTGGAGGGATGCAACAAAATTGGTTAGAATACCAAAAGTCAAACAGTTCCTAGAAAAAAGTGGTGTTACTAGACCAAAGGTGGGTATTGTATCATGCAAACACCTAACTAGAAGTGTTGTGAGTCAACAAACGATATTCTCTGCAAGGTGATGAAATCCAAGTCAGACAATATAGAGTGTTGAATCAACGGCTAGATATCCCCCTACCAGGAGGGATACCGGGTAGACAATCCTAACGAGTGGAAACTAGGATACCCCATTCATGACACATTCGGTTGGGTGAATCTGCAGTTTGGTTCTATCACCGCTGTACACCCTCTTGGGTGTACACCGAGAACTTCAAAAGGTATCCTTCGGTTACTAAATGGATTGCGGTATTCCACTCAGACTTCCGGAACCAGTCTGGCTACTTCAACCCTCCTAAGGGAGAGGCCTTCCTGATAAATTGGTTGATAACCGTGTCAAAATTATAAGGGATTTTGGTACCGTAGAGGACAACCACTATGTATCAAATGTAATAATTGAAGGGTGTTATTGGAACACCTATCCCCTCAATTCTACCTAACTACAAAATTCTTTTAAGTGCTCCCCAAGTGGGGTTAAAAGTTTGTTGAGTTTAAGGTAAATTTTAAGGCTCAGTTTAAATTATGTGGCAGAGTGGGTACAAGTGTGGTATTTAAACTGAAATTAATTTGCCTCGCTTGGGCGATTGATTACAAATGAAAGAAAAGACGCTTCCAGTTTTGCAAAAAATAAAGGCGTTTTTGAAATGTAAATGCTTGAAAAAATTATTCAAAAATAATGGATCTTTGAAATAGTTTGAAGGAAAGCAAATAACATAAATATTTCAAGAAATAAATGGATCTCTTAAAAGTTGCTTGGGCAAAGTATCAAGCAAATAAACAGTAAAACCTTGATCTAAATAAAATGCAGAAAATCTTTCTTTCCATTACTGAAATTTTTTAAAAAGACTTTTAATGGAGCATATATAAATAGTAAAAGATTTAATATGGCTGTAAAAATGCAAAAACAATTAATGCTGTAAAACATACTAAATGGGTAGAAAATACAGCAAAAACTATTTTCAAAAAATTGGTCAAATTCAAAAGAATTGCATCACAGGTTTTGGGGAAAACAGTCGCGATGTGTAGCGCGGGTTTCGGTCGTGAAGCCACGATGTGCAGTGCGTATTTCGGTCACACAGTCGCGATGTGCAGTGCGGCAAATGGCCACGAAGCCGCGATGTACAGCGCGTAAAATGGCTGCAAAGCCGCAAGGCGTTGCACGGAAAAAAGCCGCGAGGCCGCGATGAGCCGTGCGACTGTCGAGCGAAAAACCGCGAGGCGAAAGCCAAAAAACAGACGCCGAAAAACGAACCCAGAAATTGAAATTTCAGGTTGTTAATGGCAATAGAAGGGGCCAAGATCTAGAACAGCAATGGATCTGCTGTCTAGGATGGCAAATCTATGAATAAAAATGATTAAAACTAACAAAACCTAAGATCTAAAGCAAAAAACTAAGATCTAAGAATTCGAAGCCAGCGGAGTCGCCAAAAACTGTTGGCTTGATTTTGCAACCAAGCTTTGTGCAATGGGCACCTATCAACAATGTGATAGCAGTTTCAATATTGAAAGCAAAAACAATTATTAATTGAATCTAAATCTAAACTAACATGTGCATATAACAAATAATTTTTTTTTAAATGATTCAAGAACAAGAAATAAAAGAATAAGTATTTTGTATTAAGATACCTTAAATGGTGAGGATTTGTGTTGAGCAACTCCCAAGGTGAGTAGCTCCAAGCTCCAAAGGTCTCTTCTCCAAGATGTTGAAAATTGCCAAAAGTCTTATGAGAGATTTTGACAGCGTGAGGATAGGATGATGGATGGATGGAAAGTGAGGAGCCCCTACCACCTTTTTATAGTTTTTGGTGGTGGAGAATACCATTATGGTTTTGAGGAAACCAATGGTATTGACCAACATGGTTTAGGTACCTTTTCCCTCCTTTTTCCCTTTTTGAATATTTTTAATATTTTTATTCCCTTTTTAATATTTTTGGAAATTCTTGACCCTTTTTTAGGGTTTTTTATGCTTTTTGAGGAAAAACATTCATTTTGAGGGGAAAAAAGGGTGTATTATGGTCTTTTAGTGACCTTTTGATGGCTTTAGAGGCTCAAATGGTGGAAAAGTGGACAAATGGGTCATGTGAATAAGGAAATGAGCTAGTGAGCACTTTTTGGGTGTTAACAGAGTCATATATGTGCAGAACTTGGTATGTTAGGATAGACAGCTTTCTATCTAGTTTAGGCTTTACCAAGAGTAAAGCGAATTCCAACCTTTACTACAAGGTTGAGTAAGGAAATCCAGTGATACTAATATTGTATGTGGATGACCTGTTTGTAACAGGTGAGGATAGATTGATTGCCGACACGCAACGGAAGCTTGCTGCCAAGTTCGAGATGAAGAACTTGGGGATGATGCACTATTTGTTTTTGGCATGGAGGTGTGGCGGAGTGTAGATGGAATCTTCCTTGGACAAGGGAAGTATGCAGTAGAGTTCCTGAAGAGGTTCGGGATGATGAACTGCAAGGCTATGACCACATCTATGGGATTGAACCTAAAGTTTCTGTGTGATGCTTCATCTGATCCGATCGATGTCATGATGTATCGTCAAATGATTGGGTCCTCTATGTACCTAACGAACACGAGACCAGATATTTGCTTTGCGGTGAACACATTGAGCCAGTTCCTGACGGATCTGAGAGGTGTTCACCTGGTTGCTGTAAAGCATATTCTGAGGTACCTTAAGGGTACAATTGATTATGGGCTCAAGTATGATGTGAATCAAAAGTTTAAACCTACAGGGTTATGTTGATTCAGATTGGGCAGGCAATGCTGCAGATAGGAAGAGCACTTTTGGGTGCTGCTTCAGTATGGGATCAGGTGTAATCTCTTGGTTTAGCAGGAAGCTGTCCTGTGTAGCACTGAGTACAGCCGAAGCAGAGCATGTTGCGATGGATGAGAAGGTTGCAGATGCATTGACCAAGCCATTGGCCAGAGTGGAGTTTGAGTATTTTAGAGAGAGGCTTGGTGCACTTCGGATCGAGGTTCCTTCCAAAGGGAAGTGATGAATCCGGAAGATGCAGACACACATGAGCTTTTCTGACATGGTTGATGTGTTCTCCCTTGGTCATGATGTAATTGCTGAGCCATTTTTCACATGGTGGTAGATGTGTTCTCCCATGGTGAAAAAGTAAGGGTTGGAGCCTTCCCCGAATGGTGGTAGATGTGTTCTCCCATGTCGGTGGTGTAAGTGCTAGATGATGTGCATCTGGGCTGTGCTTCGTGGATGATGAGATGATCTGAAGAGGACGATGTTATGATGATCAGGAGGATCATGGATGATGGGCATCAGGACGATGCTCCAGTTACTACTCTGTATATGTATATGCATCATGTTGGATGCTTGTTATGATCAGTTGGATCATTTATGTATATATGCATCATGTTGGATGATGGATATGATCAATTGGATGATTTATGTATGTATGCATCATGTTGGATGCTGGATATGATCAATTGGATCATTTGTATGTATCAGTATATGTATCAGGTGGATACATTGTATGATCAGGTAGATCATGTATGTTGATATGTATCATGTATTTGTATTTGTATCAAGTGGATACACTATATGATCAGGTGGATCATGTATGATGATATGTATCAGGTAGATACTTGGTATGCATTAGGTGGATGCATTGTACGATCAGGATGATCATGATGACGAACTTCAGGGTGTTGCTCCAGATGATATGTATCAGGATGGTACAGTGATGATGATCAGTGTGATCATGAGCATCAGGATGATGCTTTGTGCAATGATGATCCATTGGATCATGAGTATCAGGTTGATACTTGGAGGTCAAAGATGATATGTGGCAGGTTGTGAAAATAACATGTAATCAGTCCTGGGAGATCTTGCCAATCATGCTGCGGCACATAAATGTTCTTGGGATACTCTTTTTGGTATTGCTATGTAGTATGTAATCAGTCCTCAGATATCCGATAGGTTGAGCTGTGTGCTCGTAATCAGTCCTGGGATGAGGTATTACTACGGAGACATGTAATCAGTCCTGGAGATCCGAGAGGTTGAGCTATGTGCTCGTAATTAGTCCTGGGATGCTCTTTAGAGATCTTGCCGGTTGTGCTGCGGCACATAAATGTTCCTGGGATGCTCTTTAAAGGTTTTGTCTATCCACATGTAATCAGTCCTGGAGATCCGATAGGTTGAGCTGTGTGCTCGTAATAAGTCCTGGGATGCTCTTTAGAGATCTTGTCGGTCGTGCTGCCGCACATAAATGTTCCTGGGATGCTCTTTAAAGGTATTGTGGAGGAGATGCATGTAATCAGTCATGGGATATCTTACCGGTCGTGCTTAGGCACATAAATTTTCCTGGGATACTCTTTCCGGTATTGCATCCGCACATAAAATTAGTCCTGATAGGACACCTCTATCAGACCGTTCGCATAGATGATGAAGACCTGCAGGTGGTGGGCCTACATCCAGTATGAAAAAGGACTGGCTCTGTAGAACTTCCTATGACGAGTAGATTCAGAGATTGATTGAGATAGCAGCAGCAATGACGATGATCCAGAGAAGATGACTTGTGCTAAGAGACCTGTGTCGAGAAATACCTTCCTAGTTAAGAGGGAGTGTTGATGTATATGTAACTTCGGAATGTATTTCACATATATGTATATTGTATTCCTATAGAGATGTTATTATTCCTCTATATGGAAGTGTCGTCATTTATATTGTAAGTGTTGTAACTTGTACTTGTTGGGTTATTAGACCACCTTGTTGGGGTCAGCCCTGTATAAGTCATGTGGGTCAAAGGGTTATTAGACCACCCTAGTGGGGGTCGGCCCAGTCAGCATTATGTTAAGTGGTTAAGTTGAGGCTGACCTAGTTGAGTAAAGGTCAAGTCAAGTTAGTGTATAAATAAATAGTGTGTCTCTCTCATTTTACACATTCTATTCTCTCACTCACACTTGGGATAGTGGCGCACTTGTGGAGGAGGAGGCTCTGCTGCTAGGAGAAGACTATCTCTTATATTCTAGTTGTATCATTGCTCTATCTATCTCTGAGGAAGTTATTGGGGTTTTTCACCTTTATGGTTTTCCCCAAGTAAACTATGTGTCTCTTGTGTGCTTGCATTATTGTGTCCGTGATTTATATGATGTAGATTTGCTATACATGTTGTTCTCTCAGTTAAGATCCTAGATCAGATTGAAGTAAATTCTGAAAATTTAACATCGACTACTTCTCCAATTCCTGTACCATCAATTTCTACAACTAACCCCTCTTCTCTATCTACCTCCCAAGTCACTATGTCCATCCCTAATTCCACTATTGCCCAAACATCCCCATTAGTTGCAACATGTAATATTGCCACATCTTCAACTAAGTTGACAACTGATTCTGGAGATGATGTTATGGTTTCTCTTGGGAAATACTTTTATAGTAGATCAGCCAAAGTAGTGGTGAAGAGAGGTAATAAAAGAAGCAGGGAACCAACTATGTTGCAAGCGCCTGTCCCCAATCAAATAATTTGGGCAAAACAGTCTACTGACATTCAACATGAGGCATTAGACACTGCTGCAGCAATGGGAGAATTTGCTGGAGCCAATTATGATTCAGTGACTTCACTGAATAAGGAGATTGACATCAAGAAAGAAGAATTGAAGAAGCTCTAGGAGCAGCAGATCAAAATTAATGAAGAACATGAATCTCGGCTTCATGAATTAAGGAATGAGTATGAAAGTCGGCTCAAGGATCTGTGAGAACATAACCCTTCTCTCCAGGTTCAACTATAGGATACACAAGTCAAAAATACTGGAAATGTTGAGAAAATAGCAGTACTGGAACAGTAGCTAAAGGATGCAATTTCTAATGCAGCCACTTCATTCTCCAGGTTCTCTGAGAAAGAGTTCAAGGATTTGGCCTTGGAAGTTAATGATGAGCATCACAAACTCTTGGATGAGTTATTTAGTTCCTTGAATCAAATTCAGGAAACTTATAATGTTTTTGAGAAACTTTCTATTATTATGGAGCAGCAAATTGAGAAAAGGAAACAGGATTCCAAGGCTATGGAAGATATCACATGATGGCAAAGGTATATTAAGGATAATCCTGAGGATATCCCATTCTTGGATAGCTTCAAGTTCAGGAGAATAAGAACATCTTTGGATATCTGTCAGAATGCTTGTGAGATGGTTTAAGAAACAATTAAAAAGGCACAAGCAACTTGTAGTAGGATATGGTATGCTATAGACAACATCATGGTCATGCTACAATTTCCCACTTTGGACCTTATTGAGAAGGCATGTCCACCAAAGCTGATGATTGAGCAGGTGGATAGTAGGTGTGCGCAAGCCAAAGAACGGGTTCAACAACTCGAGCAGGTATAGATTTTGGAAGTTGATAAATTCATCAAGCAACCTATCATTATGGAGAACAAGATCCACATCTTTCTACGTACTTGGCACAAATTAAGCAAAAATGAGATTGAATCTTTCACGTGTGATTCCCATGTAAAATTAGTCACAGCAGATCTAATGAACAAGTAAATCAATCACAACAGATGAACATAGAAAATATGGTGCAAAACTGTGCAAAACATGCAGCAGTGCTCTCTATCCCAGAAAGGGTGAATGAATTACAATAGAATACAATACAATCCAATGCTGTCAATGAGCAATTCGAATTGACTAAGTAGGCCATTCGAATCACTGAATGGAGTAGCTTGACTCTGTCTAGGAGTCCTCATAAATCATCGGTGGTACTCATCAATCACAACAACCAGTCATCCAGGTGTCAATCTGAGTCTAACTGAGCATAATAAATGTAACTGAAGTGTGTAGCACTGATATAGGATCTGGAGGCTCAGTGGGGGCGCATGGGAGGCTAACTGAAGTCAGAACAAGTCACCTAATCGAACTGGAGGTCAAACGGAAGTGATACAGTCAGTCGGGAGTGAAACTAGCCTCAAATCAGGGAGAATCGGAGCTAACTGAATGTAACTGGAGTGAATCTGCAGTGGTAGGTGAACAAGTGCGCCCTTCTCTGGCAGTAGGTGAGAAGAGGGCGCCTTTCAGCTTAGGAGGGCTAAAAATCTGTGGTAGGTGGCTCCCGGGTGCTAGAAGAAGGTGGATAAGGTGCTGGAGGCATCAAACTGGTGACTGGGATGCATGCCTGTGCATGCAGAATCCTGAAATAGATCATATCCTGAAATAGGAATCCTGAAATAGATAATATCCTGAAATAGATCATGCAAGATCCTGAAATAGATGATGTATCCCGAAATAGATGATGTGGATATCCGAACACCCCCCCTCAAGCTAGACTATGATGTGCCAACTAAAATAATGTGGGGCCCTGGTAACTAAGACCAAAGGTCACCCCAATACAATAATAATCCAAACTAATAACAGTAAATAAACCAAGGAAATGGGGAAAACCTCATGGGAAAAATACCCCCCCCTCAAAATGAACTGTAACACACCAAAAGTTTTAACTACTCCAAACTCAAATAGATATGTCTGGAGGTATCTTACTCTTGGGAGTAAATGGATTATGCTCCAAAAACATGTGCTTGAATTCTCCATCAGTGGATGCAAGCGAATGTGGAGACTTTATGAACTTGCTCTTCATACCGAAAATGGTGAGAACAAATCTGAAAATATGAGGATGATCCTGGAACCTGTGATTCGAACCAAGTGAGGTAGGAATAGCTCCAATCGGATCAAATAGATCTTGAAACTTGAACTTCTTATCAATAGAAGTTAAATCAGCTCCAAAAATAGATGAATGGTTTCTTGAGATCTCCTTTGAACCAACAAGGGTGAGATCAAAACCAAAATCAACAAAAAATGCATGAGAATTGAACTCAAGCGAATGGTAGTGCTCTTCATCTTCATTAAAACTCTGAGAAACTTTGCAAATGATAGAACATAAGTTTATAGAAGGCATGCAATCAAGGAGGGCGAATGCTTCACCTCCAAAATCAGATTTTACCTCCAAAACATCAAGTAGATCATTATTCCGCATGCCGACAAACTCATGTGAAAGAGAGGATTCAAGAACCTCTTCGGAATCTAGAGTATGAGCTTGTTTATCTTGCTCAGAATTCGAAATAGAAGACTTTGAGAGAATGAGTGTTGAATCTACAGTTTCTTCTTCATCTTGAACAATTGTTGAGGCCAACACATGATCGGAAAGAACACATAAGGAGATCTCACTGAGCTTGTTCCCCAAAAGACTAGCATGATCCTCTTCTTCCTGCTTTCCAAATTCTCTGTCAAGTTGGACCCATAGATCACTTGGATTTTCAGCAAGCTTAATGAGGTAGCGCATACAAGGAGACATAGCAAGACATATTGCTCCAAAAGCTCTATCACAATCATTGAGCCAATCATTCTTCTCTTCATCGGAATCAAAATCTCTTGTATTACCAATGCACATATCAAAAAGACATTGTCTCTTCAAGAATGCAATCATCTTTGGTTTCCATTCATCATAGTTGAATGGAGTAAGAATATTTTGTGAAGAAGAAGTCTCCATCTTTGCATTAGCGAATGCACATGGAGGAAGTAAGAAACCTGCAAATCACATAAAAACAACCACAATAAGGTCGAACAATCCACCCTTTGAGAGTTGCATCACACCTGGGATTGGATTTCAAGCAATGTTGAATAGGTCCAATGTATCAGATCCAGGAATTATGTGGTAACTCAAGCTTCTGGAGTGGTATTGGAATATTTTTCAAGCTTTGCATGCACAGGAGCGAATGCCCTTGAGATATCTCATGCCAAACTTTTTGCAATTTTTAGCAATTCAGTCAAATCTTCTTGTATAAACACCTGTAGAAAAGAGATCTTGTCCCTGCAATGGCTCTGATACCATGTAAAATTAGTCACAGCAGATCTAATGAACAAGTAAATCAATCACAACAGATGAACATAGAAAATATGGTGCAAAACTGTGCAAAACATGCAGCAGTGCTCTCTATCCCAGAAAGGGTGAATGAATTACAATAGAATACAATACAATCCAATGCTGTCAATGAGCAATTCGAATTGACTAAGTAGGCCATTCGAATCACTGAATGGAGTAGCTTGACTCTGTCTAGGAGTCCTCATAAATCATCGGTGGTACTCATCAATCACAACAACCAGTCATCCAGGTGTCAATCTGAGTCTAACTGAGCATAATAAATGTAACTGAAGTGTGTAGCACTGATATAGGATCTGGAGGCTCAGTGGGGGCGCATGGGAGGCTAACTGAAGTCAGAACAAGTCACCTAATCGAACTGGAGGTCAAACGGAAGTGATACAGTCAGTCGGGAGTGAAACTAGCCTCAAATCAGGGAGAATCGGAGCTAACTGAATGTAACTGGAGTGAATCTGCAGTGGTAGGTGAACAAGTGCGCCCTTCTCTGGCAGTAGGTGAGAAGAGGGCGCCTTTCAGCTTAGGAGGGCTAAAAATCTGTGGTAGGTGGCTCCCGGGTGCTAGAAGAAGGTGGATAAGGTGCTGGAGGCATCAAACTGGTGACTGGGATGCATGCCTGTGCATGCAGAATCCTGAAATAGATCATATCCTGAAATAGGAATCCTGAAATAGATAATATCCTGAAATAGATCATGCAAGATCCTGAAATAGATGATGTATCCCGAAATAGATGATGTGGATATCCGAACATCCCAATTGGGACTCGAGTTGGAAAAGTATCATGATGTGCATGAATTGCTAGAAGTTTGGGCCAAGTGGCAAGGCGCCCTTGGCTATTCTTAGATTAGATTGATTTTGTAATCCCTATTTTATGGGAAGTCGACCCTTTGTTTCTTTATTGTAATTATTATTAAAAGGGTATAGGACTCATAGGGGAGAGAGAGAGAGAGAATCATCGAAAGAGGATTGGAGATACTCTGTTTCATTCAAGACTTTGTAATTTTTTGCATGCTCATTGAAATACAGTTAGTTTTTCTCTTGCTGTCTCTTTTGTTTAATTTATCAAATTTGTTTGATGAATTTTGATTTTCACTTCAACTCATGAATAAAAATTGTTTTATTTTGCAATCATAATTAATACATCAATCTACAATTTAGATTTGTCTTAACTTATGATCTGTGTGTCTCATGTGTTAAATGAATTTATTTATTTGAAACATTTATCTATTTCTGCAAATGATAAACAAATATTATTAAAGTAATGCCAATTTTTCAATTAGCATGATATAATAGGATAATTGTGCATGTGCTTCAACCCTTAAGCAACAATCATTCAATTTCATTTTATGACTGGGTCTTAAGCTAATAAGTAAATATCCACTTCACATGTCTATCAATTGGTGAAATACTTATTAATTTCCAGATCTGGATATCCTGCATACCAAAACACATTCCTTTAAGTTAGATCTAACTTAGTTTAGGTTTCTTTTAAAGCAAACATTAATCACTTCTAGAGATAGAACACTTTTGATCTTCCCTCACAGGAAGACATATCCATCAGGATCAAACCATTTAAGTGCCAGTGGAGGCCTTATATCTGTGGGAGTCAACCACACCAAACAGTATGGGGATAGAACTACTCTTGTGCAGAGTTGTTTTAATCCTTTTAGATTGGGTTGTCACTCTCTATTGCTATCCTTGGAAAAAATTCCAGCACTCATATAGTTGGGGCTTCATGTGAAAATCCTCACAGCAGATCTAAGAGATGATGTATACCTCACAAGAGAATAATGGATTAAGCAAGAGAATAGAAGAAGAGTGATACATGCAGTATAATGAGCAACAAAATAATATGGTACAGTAGAACTCAGATAGAAGCAATAATACGTCGGTCATACTGGATTATTAATCACAAATGGACATATAAATAATACAATGCATGAGGAATTCGAATGCCTAAGGTGTCAATTCGAATTAGCCTTCATGGAGTGATCAAAGGATCACTGGAGTGTCATTGGAGCACAACTAGGTGTCCTCATGATCATCGGAGCGCAACTGGAAGTCTTCATCATCATCAGTGGAGTCATAAATGCTCAAATAACTGTCAACCATCAGTCAAACTAACTCTGGTAGGTGTAACTCAGTGTAACTAAGTGTAACTGAGTGTAACTTAATGTAACTAAGAGTAGCTAAGTGTAACTGAGTGTAACTGAGTGTAACTAAGTGTAACTGACTGTAACTAACTGTAACTGAGTGTAACTGAGTGACAACTGGACCGGTAGGTGAAGAAGGGCGAGTTGCTCCCTAAAATCAAGGAAGAAGGGCGCACTAAGCAACTGGAGGGCTAAAACTGAATAGTGAGAAGCTCCTGGGGGATGGCTAACTGAGGGCTAGGTGCTGGACTGATGACTGGGATGCATGCAAAATGCATGCAAACCCTAGAATGCATGCAAACCCTAAAAGTGCATGCATGAATGAAAATGTAAAGGATCAAAATACTGGTGGGACTAGGATGGAGTATAGGAATATCCTAACACCCCCCCTTAATCCATCCTGGCCCTGGTAACTAAGACCAAAGGTCACCCAATACAATGAATAATAACAATCAATAAACCAAGGAAGTGGGAAAATTTCATGGGAAACATACCCCCTCCTCAAAAATAGACTGTAAGGCACACATAAAAATAAATGCTCCAAACTCAAGCATGTGTGATGCTTGGTCATATGTCTGGAGGTATCTTCTTCTTGGGAAGAAGTGGATCATGCTCAAAAGACATGTGCTTGTACTTGCTCTTCAGATCGAATGTGATGAGAACAAATCCAATAGTATGAGAATGATCCTTGAACCGGTGATTCGAATCAGCTGAGGTAGGATCAAATCTGTGAAAGTGCATATAGTCTTTTGTCTTCTCCTTTGAACCACCATGGGTGAGATTGTGCCAAAAATAACTATTACATGTTTGCTTGAAATCAAAATCAGATTTAAGACTTTCAAACCAGTTTCTTGAGATCTCCTCTGAACCAACAAGGGTGAGATCAAAACTATCATATGCATGAGAAATTATCTCAAGCGGGTGGCAATGGCCATATTCTTCAATAACCTTCTGAAAGCATGTGCTAATGATCATATAGTAGTAAATAAGATATGTTTGCTGAAGAGGAGCGAATGCATTACCTCCAATAGCTGATGTTACCTCCGAAATAATCATGTGATCATGATGCAAACCAACAAACTCTGGTGCAAGAGAGGATTTAGGACCTTCTACAATATCTAGAGTGTGAACTGGCACAGAAAGAGAAGAAAGTTTGAGCATGAGCGGAGAATCTGCAATTTCTTTGTCAACAACTTCAATATGAGATGATACTGGTTCATGATCTGAGAGATCATCAAGGGGAGCGAATGCAACATGATCTGAGAGACCATCAGGAGGAGTGAATGCATCATGATCTGAGAGACCATCAAGTGGAACGAATGCATCAACTTGCTTGCTTTTGAAGGGATTTGGACCAAATCCATCATTCTTTTTGCCGAATCTTTCATCCAGATGAGCCCATAACTCTTTTGGAGTTTCAATATCAAAGATGGTTGGGTACAATATGTAATCAGTCATAGTAAGCTTCATTCTTCCAATGTGCATGTCACCTTTATTCAACCATTTAATCTTCTTTGTAGAGGATTCGAACTCTCTTTCAAAATAGCAATCAAAGAGATCATGGCTCTTCAAATATGCTATCATTCTTGGTTTCCATTCATCATAGTTGAATGGAGAAAGAGGAGTAATTTATTCTAAATTCATTGAAGTTGTAGAAGACCTGCAAAAACAATATAGAATAACTGCAACTACTACTGCTGCAAAAATGCAGAAACTGCTGCAACTGCTGAACTCAAAATCTTGGTAATAACCTGCAAAAAACTCTCAAGAATGGAGATAAACAATACTCTCAACATGCTCTGATACCATGTGAAAATCCTCACAGCAGATCTAAGAGATGATGTATACCTCACAAGAGAATACTGGATTAAGCAAGAGAATAGAAGAAGAGTGATACATGCAGTATAATGAGCAACAGAATAATATGGTACAGTAGAACTCAGATAGAAGTAATAATACTTCGGTCATACTGGATTATTAATCACAAATGGACATATAAATAATACAATGCATGAGGAATTTGAATGCCTAAGGTGGCAATTCGAATTAGCCTTCATGGAGTGATCAAAGGATCACTAGAGTGTCATCAGAGCACAACTAGGTGTCCTCATGACCATGGGAGCGCAACTGAAAGTCTTCATCATCATCAGTGGAGTCATAAATGCTCAAGTAACTGTCAACCATCAGTCAAACTAACTCTGGTAGGTGTAACTCAGTGTAACTAAGTGTAACTGAGTGTAACTTAATGTAACTAAGAGTAACTAAGTGTAACTGACTGTAACTGACTGTAACTGAGTGTAACTGAGTGTAACTGAGTGTAACTGACTGTAACTGACTGTAACTGAGTGACAACTAGACTGGTAGGTGAAGAAGGGCGAGTTGCTCCCTAAAATCAAGGAAGAAGGGCGCACTAAGCAACTGGAGGGCTAAAACTGAATAGTGAGAAGCTCCTGGGGGCTGGCTAACTGAGGGCTAGGTGCTGGACTGATGACTGGGATGCATGCAAAATGCATGCAAACCCTAGAATGCATGCAAACCCTAAAAGTGCATGCATGACTGAAAATGTAAAGGATCAAAATACTGGTGGGACTAGGATGGAGTATAGGAATATCCTAACACTTCAACAATGAGAAAATGACTCCACGTACATCTCATGTGTCATTGTTTTCGACTGAACAGTCAACAACACGTTCCGCAACACCCTCAAGGCCAGTTGTGAGTGCAAAGGCTAGTGATCGGCACACAGCAAATTGTGCAGAAGAAGGGTCAATCTAGAGCCTACTATTATTGATATTGTTGAAGCAGGATTTCCTGTATATTCCAGTGTCACTAGCACGGGTACACTAAAGACAACATTTTTGGTGGACGAAGAGCTCGTTCCAATAAAGATAGAGAAGATATTAGGTAATTATACATTGTTAAAGTTAGTGTTTATAATTTGATTGTAATATACCGATAAAACATTGTTTTTCAACTAATGATGGCATGATCGTTATTCAATAAATGATGTTTTTTTATAAACATCTACATGATTTGTCCTTGGATATATTTGGGCCCACCATTTTCACAAGGTGAGATAAACAAATTAAAAATTTTAAAGATGATCTCACTAATCGGTTGGTTGGCCTGTTCAGCAACGAGACCTTTAATCAAGCCGCGGTCCTAAAGAAGGTTGGAAAACATATGAAGATTGTTCGGGACGAATATAGGGTTCATCTATAAAGGAACCCTAGGTATGAGTGTCCTCTGATGATTCCAGCAAGAGATTGGAAATCCCTAGTGGAATATGGAAAGGAGAGGGCTCTGAGAAAGAAGGAAAGCAACCACCAAGCACAGGGAGGCATGCAATACTTTCCACAATGTTATTCTAAACCTTATTATTATTAATTTTTATATCAAATTTGGAACATCTAACGTATTTCAACACTTTCATAGGCTGTCAGACACATCAAAGGCCACAAAGGAAAGACAAGAAAAAATTGGTTAGCACAAGCTTAGGCCTAGTGGTTATTCGAATTTGGCAACATGAATTGTAAGTATCGAAAAACCAATAATGCATCCAAATAATAAATTGCAAATTATTTTCTTTTTATTGCACCACAAAAGGTAAATTCATGACATTATGCAAATATGTAGGCCGACCGATTCAAGGAAGTGCCCACTAAGGAAGACTTGAAGCTTGGCTTCCAGCACGGATTTGGAGCTGTTGTTGAATGTCGAAAAAGCTTATCTAGGCAAACACAGTCTTCTGGTGATCCATCTTGCGCACATGTATATAAAATTTATATAGTTTAATGAAGATTTATTACTTGTGCAATCTATTCATTATAAATAATTTCCATAAAATATTGAATCTGTTTTGAGCAGGAAATCAACAATCCACTTAATGTCGAGGATGGACAACAACCAATCGAGGATCATGCTTCGAATCCTGGTAATGAATTTATTCATAAGCTACAATTTTAAATATTGCATTGCAGATGGTGAACATTAATTGTACTTTTCCATGTTTCAACTGCTGAGCATGTAGAGGGTCACATTGTACAGGTTGAGCCTAGACAGGAATATGAAGTACATGATGTGGCCACAACAAGTAAAAAACACCTTTGTAATGTTTTTTAAATGAAATACTTGCCATTATAATACCAGAATATATCAATGTAGCATTTTCACATTATTGCAGCAAATCTGGACCCCTTGCCACAAAATCCATGTCGCGAGTACTCTACTAGGAAGAAAGCACGAAAAGTTGATGAAGCACCAAGAACTGAACAACAAGTTCCAGAAGATGAGTTTCTTATTGATTTTGTAAAGAGAAAAAAAAACAGAAAGAAGTGACTGAAGAAATACTGTGTAATTATTGTCGATAATATAATGTCATGCATAATTTTTTTCCTGGTGAATGAATGAATGGTTTACTGAATGTTAGCTTTTATTGAATGGATGGTAAATGTTTCTTTATGATGAAATCTGCATGTTTGCACATAATTTTTTTTTCAAGTACATGCATTGGGTATGGGAAATTGGGAGTGATGTGAGGGTGGGAGGGGCCATAAGAGCTTCCACCTTCACGTGGTTGGCCCTATTCAGTAGAGAATATTAAATTATTCTCGAAACAAAGAGGAGCCCAATGAATGGCTACGGTAGTTCCTTTCTACAACCCACTCGTGTGTTTTCTAATTTTTGACAATTTCTTGGGGCTTGTTATGAAACTAAAGCATCTTATCCTACTTTCCAAGCCTCTAACAAGGTAAGGAATTATTCATTTATCACAGTTATTTATTTGAAGCATTATTGTCATAGCATGTATTCCATGACTTATAAAATTTCTTCTGGTGTAGAATTGTAGTGTTGAAATTTTACTATGGCTATTTCACTCATCCCTTGGAAGTTGTTACAGATAGCCTTGGGCAACATTTTGAAATTTTAGAAGAAAAATTGGAGTTTTGATGTGATCGGTGGTATTATATACTTTGTTTTGGTGTTCTCCATGTTTCCTCAAGTGAACTCTTATTACCCATTATTTTACTTGAATATTATTATAATTTACATTATTAAATTAAAATGTTCATCAAACGTATAATATCTAATTCTAGATCAGATAGTTAAATTATTAGGCCTGACCAATGCTTCATAAGAGAGATATACCAAACAAGATCAATCAAGTAAATATTCGGGGATGAAGTAGCACTAATGAAGCTTGCTTGTTCTATAGATTTGTTTATAGGTGGTTTTACATGCATATATGAACTCCTGCACTTCAGCCACAATGATCTTAAATAATCTTATTTCTAGTTTAACGTTGTCTTTTCATTACAAACTTGTCATCCCTAGCATACATGTGTTTGAGTAATACATAACACTTAGCATTTTTAGTCTCTAGTTAAAAAAAGGTGTTTTGATACATGTCCTAACTCAACATTTCCACTAAATGTACAAGCATTAACATTTTCTCCACACATTAGCATTCAACTCTAATGAAATATTTTTTATATAGTCACCTCTTATCCATAAGGCCTCTGTCACTAGATACACTTTACGTATGAGCTAAATGGGCACATTCTATGAGAACACACAGTGTTGTTGTTGAGTCAAGTTTCATTCCTACTCGTTTCATTTTATGAAATAGAGTTAAGGCCTCATTTGAAATAGAGTTAGATTCCCTGTAGTTGGTATACAATTATCTCCAAATCTAATTGAGGATGGACCTCTACTAGGTCTCAGTCCTTTATCTTGCATTTTTTATGGAATGAACTGGCTCTTTGTCCTTTGTCTTGCATTTTGAATGAAATGAATTAGGTCTTTGTCCTTTGTTTTGTATTGTCAATGAAACAAGTCGAGTCTCTCTTATCTACTTGGCATTTTCGATGAATTGAATTGGGTCTTTGTATTTTCATTGAATTGAACTGGGTTTGTGCCATGTCCTTTGCATTTCAATGAATTGAACAGGGTCCCCATAATTTTTCATTTTCATAAAATATTCTTGCCAATGATTATAATATTCTTGTCCTCAAAGTTTGATAATTGTTTTGACCAATTAGGGATACTTTCACACATCTTTCTATGGTTGCAAGGTGCCTTCCCATATTTGATCTTGCTCTTCGTTAAATTCCTTTGACATCAATGAGTCCTTTTGACAACCCCATGCTCAATAATATCCCTCTGTCAACTTTGCTCGGGAATTTTAACATTTTGATCAGCTCCCCCTTTTTCATGCTTCTTTTTTTAGTGATCTTCACCATTCGTGTTATTCTTGTACACTTTACATTTTTCTAGCTTATACCTGCCATTACAAACTACTTTATACATAGTCCAGGTTTTTTGTTTCCCATGATGCTCACTCCTGAAAAATGTCATTGTAATTTTGAAAATGAGAAGCTACCTGTTGCAAAGTGAATAAGGTATGTTCAAATAGTCCTTAAGCTCTCAATTCATTGTCAATCTAGAGAGGAACTATTCATAAGACTTTTCTTCTCACATTATTTCTTCAATATTTCAACAAGCTTTGCTAGACTTCCCAACTTACTCATAAATATGCTCAACCAATCTGTGTATACTCAAGACTTCAACGGATCTTCTAGGATACCTTATACGTTATGTCATATTTAAACACATTTAGTCTCTCAAGTCTTCATATGATTGCTAGGATCTATCCTCTTAGATATATAGTCTACGCTCCACCTTGTAGTAGACACAAATATTCACGAGCTGTCAAGAATTGCTACAGGATTGCTTCCCAAGTTTTATCATACTTCCTCTTCACTTTGATCCTAGGACTTGATTCTTTTCTTGGATTATTCCATCGGCTTGGGGATTGTTTTTCAAAGTATTGATATTTATACCTTTATTTCTCATGGGAAACCTTTACCAATATATTCAATATTTTTCTCATCATGTTCAATACTATGTTTTGAAACTTCAAGGAATTGTCATGACCTTAAATCGGGTTGTTTGATGTATGGTGAACATTGAGAGTACTTCAGTTATTCAATATATGAATAATCCACCCCTTCTTGATTCAATAGAATCCTTTGATTTATCCTTTTATAGTGATTCTATGACCACAACTATTTTTGTTCTTCCATCAAATCCAATCAATGAGCTTAGCTTTCATAATTTGTTGTTTTTGGGCTAATATATGGTGAAAATTTTTCAACAGAGAAATGGTACATTTCCCAAGTCTTCTTGAATTTACATTCTCATGTTCTTAGGAAAGAACACATCTGGTCATAACTGAAACTCTTCCATTATTTGTTTCTTCTAAACCTCTTCTTTGTACTTTAACACTTCCAGTATCTACTTTATATTTGTCAAGGAAATTTATCACATTATTCACACTTATACAAGGTTACTTAATGTATGTCATTGCTCATGTCATGGGAATCTAATTTATTGATTCAAAATGGGAAGCTAATTTATTGTCTTCTCCTATTGAACGTGCATTTAGAATTTTAAGCAATAGTGGTGGGATGGAACCAAACTTCACTTCCATTAATCCCACATCATCCATTGAATCATTCAAATAGTTTTGTCAATTCCAAGTCTCACAACATTTGTCAAAACACCAAATTAATGCATCATTGCCAATCTTGAAGGGTTCATGGGAGGACACCTCAATGGATTTTTGCTTGGGCCAGCTTGAACACAACAACGATTTGATGCAATTTTGTTTATGGTGGTCAGGTCCTCAAAGATGGAACACATTTGATCTTGACGGAAATTGTGCAGATTCATGGACTATTAAATATCATTACACTTATATAGAGACACAAGAATTTTAAGAATTTTTATTTCTGTGATTTTGAGCTTTATTATTTTAGTTACCTGTCTAGTTACAGTTGTAGTTCCACTTTGGTACAGACAAACTACAAATCATGACGAAGTAGTATTGACATCATGCATACAAATGTAGGGATATAAATGTGAATGGAGCATTCCGCACATTCAACGGCTATAGTAAAATGTTGGTCACTGCGTCTTCTTGTCATATACCTAGCCGAGTTATATGTTGGAATGGGAACTGCTATTATAATTCTTATTGTACATGATAAGATTCCTAAATGTATTCCATCATTTAGTACAATGTGTTTGTAATAGACAAATATAGAAAACAAGGAAACAAACTAGTATGTAGATCCTTAATTGAGATGCTTTTGTGAATCCTAGTTTTATGATAAAGTGGTTGGTTTAAAATTTAAATAGAAAGTATATAAATTAAACTGTGCAGATTTATGACTGATCATAAGCCTTTGTTATATGTAAAATTTGTGAGAAATTTTCAAGGTGGAAGGGAACCTACAAAGGTAAAGAAAGATCTCAAGAAATATGTTAATCTTTCCTACCATCCATGGAGCCCACTTTTGGTATTTTAGTTTGTGAAGTTTGTTATCAATGCTTGAAATTCTAGGAGTATTTATTTTTCTAAATCCTTAGCGTGTCCTTGTGTTCAAGATGATATTATATTTGGGTAAAAAATTGATTGAATATTTTAAAAATTGTGTGTTGGCAGTATGTTGCATATGCATATGGTTTCGTTCTACGGAGTGAGTCCCATTATAAATGTCATTTTTATTACCTTTGAAAGTACTTTCAAAATTCAAGTAGCTTGCATGTGCAAAATTATCAATCTATTGTTTTTCATATTTATTTGGATGATATCCTGTTCTCAAATGTTCACCCATAAGATACAATTTGGGTTATCATTTTTATTTTAACTTATTTTTGCAATTGATAATTCTATGAAGCTTGTTGGAGCTAGATATTTTGCATTTCGTCAAACTTTCGAGTGGGTTTTCATTGGTGATATATGTGGCACTCTTCTAGCATGGGACGTATCTATGAAATCAAGATCTAATATGATTGGAATGTAAGTATTCTCAAGCAGTCATTTTAAACTTTTTCAGTAGTGTGATTTCAGTAGGATTCATAAAGACCCTTGTAGAAATACATTTTTAATGGCGCGATACATGTTGTGTATAAATCAACACTTATTGAAGTTTCAAAAATGTAAAAGTACAAGCTCTACGTGTTGGTAGCTCATAATGGTAACAATCTTCGTATCGTCTCCTATGTCTTTTCATTCCAAAGTATTATAGATTTCATCCTCGGTGAACAATCTTAACTCAGTGTTTTTTATGTTTACAAAATTGAATAAACACTCATCATCAATTGGTGTATAAAATTGAATAAACGCTCATCATCAAGGTGTTGGATCAATAGATAAAGAAGTAGCTTGTGCTAAGCTCTATAAAAACACTTCTTCACATCTGCATGGGACAACCACTTTACCCCCTTACTGTTGGAACATTTTACCCATATATACCTTGGTCATACCTTGGTTAGTGGAAATACAATATTTCTTCAATTTAAATGACACAAGTAATATTTCTTTGCATGGCTACCAAATTTATATTTTTTCAGCGCCTTGTTAATTAGATAAGCCCTTTATTCTCCCCATAAAATCATTTTCTTCATATTGAGCATATGTCACCTTGATTACTACTTCCTTATTGTAGCTTGATTTGCTTTGATTTTCATTCATTACAAGCCCATACATGTTCACTACTTTGCATCTGACATTACTTTGAGATCCACCAAGAACACTAATTCTAGTTGTTTATAAACCAAATTATTGAGCACAAGTTATTTTCTCACTATGCTATTAAGGGAGGGAGGCCACTAGTGTACCACCCTAATAAACCCACATGAATTTTCCATGTATAACATCCCACATGGCATATGACACCATCCATCTTGGTCAATTCATATGTGGAGGTAGGAAACAAATTCACTACACACTTGATTTCATTGTCTACAATGCCCCTTTTCACTATTTCATGAAACCTCTTCTCTCTACTATTTATGATGTGCAATAATACTTACTCAATATCTCCACCTTGAAACCCTTCAAAAATTTTCTTTATAAGTATTCATTGTGTCTCTACTAGTGGAACTTCCTCATGTTTTTAATTTCCTATCTACCTTACATTGTTCATGTTTTATTGATGGTTCACTTCACATTGACTTTTCTTAAAGTTATATCCCTTGTCCTTGTGCAATGTTCTATTTCCAATGTTGGAGACCAATTTTGGCCATCCAATGGACTTTTATAGTTGCACAAGAAATCTATCACAATTTGGAGATGGAATTCGGCATTTCTCTATCCCTTTGAACAAACTAAAGGTAATTTAAATCCATAATGTTGTGATTGTATGTATTTCATTTGTGTTGTGTTTGTTGCTAATGCTTCTTTCATTTTATAGTTGTTCATAGGTAAACCATGGAGAGTTTGGTTTTTTATGAGTTAGGTGAGACCCATCATCCCTTCTCCCATAAATTCCATATAAAGGATCAATTGGCCTCACTGGTTCTTGACAATGGTATCCAACCTACTACTATGCATCCTTCCCCCTATAACTTAGGATCGTTGGAACATGAAAACCACAACTTTGTAATAACTATCTAGTGCCAAATTACCTTTGTCATCTGTTATTTTCAAGATGTTGTCCTTTTTTATTTGGCCCCTCTCCATTATGTCGATATAATATTAGGATTACTATATTGACAACAACATCAATTGATCTACAATGTAAAATTTTCTACCTATCAACTCCATAAATATGATTATATATATGAATTAACATAAACAAGTCTTCACAAACAACCAAAACCCTCTACCCACCTATCCTCTTTGGCTAGGAGATTGTTTTCCAAGTTGCATTACAGAAAGATATATCCCTCAATGTCATAATCCCTATCAAACTTGATCAACATATACAAGTTACCCCTCCTGCAATGCAACCCCTTCTCCAAGAATATAGTGATGAATTCAATGTTCCCTTTGGGATCCCTCTTACTCATGTCATTGAGAATTCTATCGACATGATACCTAGAATCTCTCTACCTAATTCTCGAGCCTACTTTCTCTCACCTACAGAAATCATTGAACTAGAAAAACAAATTTAAACTCTTCTTAAAAATGGTAACATCAAACCGAACTCCTCCCCTTGTGGATCACTTTCCTTCATTAACCCAAAAAAGAGAAGGATAGATGGCATCTAGTCACTGATTATCATGCTCTTCATAAAATCACAATAAAAAACCACTACCCTTTGTCTCAAATCGATCATCTACTATACCATATCAAGGGTGTTAATTTATTCACAAAGTTGGACTTAACTGCATGATATCATCATATCTATATGACTTCTAGATACACATCCAAGATATCCTTTAAAATAAACTTTGTCCTTTATGAATGGTTGGCGATTCTATTTGAGCTCACCAATGCAATGACCGCATTCATGAGACTAATCAATGTTATTTTTCATCCATATCTCGATCAGTTTGTAGTGATATATCTAGATGAAATTCTTATTTTCAGTGGAACTTGGGGTGAACATATGAAACATGTTTGCAAAATTATGGGCCTTCTATATGCACACAAACTGCTGTCCAAATGCAAACAAACTGTATTTGGAAAAAAGGAAGTCCAATATATTTGCTTCCTTATTAGGCAAGATGGCATTTGTTGAGACCCTACTAAAGTGTAAGCTCTCTCATATTGTCCAACCCCAACTTCAATAGTTTCATTATAAAGTTTCCTTGATAGTCTCATATTTTACAAATAGTTCATCACACGGTTTTTTCATGTGGCATGAACTTTACATCAATTGTCCCATAATCCTACTTTCACAAAGTCTAAAATAGATGAGGAGTGTTTTCAAAAACTGAATTTTTCCCTCTATTTAGATCCAATACTACAACTCCCAAATTCATGGCATCCCTTTGAAATTGAAACTGAAACTTCACAATATGTCAAAGGATTTGTACTTAAATAGGGATCTCACCCATTGGTTTAGCATTCTAAGACATTTATTGAAGAAAAGGTCAACTAAAACACATATTATAAAAACATTACGCCATGTTACAAGCCCTGAAGCATTGGCACCACTATATCTTGGGCCAAGAAACAATTCTACATACAAATCATCATCCATTAATTTTTAAAAATTATCAATCTAAGATACAAGAAAAACATCATAAAAAATGGGCATCTTGCATTCAACAATTTCATTTGGTGATTAAATATAAGAAAGGAAATTCAAACAAGGTGGATGCATTAAGTCACCATTTGGCTCAAGAATTTAATATATCTTGAATGTGCATTGTACCACATATGAAGACCATGAACAACAATATTTTTTATACCCCTTCTATGATCCCATCTGGCATGCCATACATCACCCCACTGAGTTGAATCGAACTCTTTGGATTACACAAAGAGATACAATTGGTTGTGCAATCTCAACCAATTATGTGTGCCAAACAATGTAAATCATGTCATCCTCATTAAAGAAGCACATGTTTCTTCATATGGAATTAACTTTGGTAAAACCAAAAATATCCAACATCTGCAGTGCAAATTTTTTGTCCCTTTATGGCTCAACGGGTTGTATAGTTTATCCAAAAAAGTGTCATTTGCATCCAAAGAAAAACAACTCATAGCAAGTGGGATCTCTACCAACCGTTGAGTATTCCTTCTCAACCCTAGGAATCTATTTCTATAGATTTCCTAAGTGGATTTCCCGTGACATTTTATAAACATGATTCCTTATGCATATTATTCAAGATGTTTTTGTTTATGTGTTGTACTAAGATGACCTCTACTTAGAAAGAAGCAACTCTCTTCTTCTCTTAGATTTGGTCTCAATTTAGATTACCTCTATACATTGTATCTGATCATGATTCTTGTTTCCTTATCATATTCTAGAAAAAATTGTGGAAAATACTCAAATGTTAGCTAAGTTTATGCTGAGGCCTCAACAACCCCCCAAGTTGGCCAACTCGGGGGTCCCACCTTTATATTTTCAAGACAAAATGTCGAGTGGATTTCTTTTCTAGTAAGCCTTATATTTTTGTTTTAACTTGACAAAAATGTCCTACCAATTGAAATTTATTTGAATAAATATTTTTTTTATTCTTTTATCTCGTGCACAATTAAGTACTATGTTTCATCTACATGTCTAAATTGATTCTCGTACTATTGTTTTATATACACTATTTGTGTCATGATTAGGTATGCTCTTGGACTTTTAGTTTTATTGGATTTGAACATTTCAAAAGGTAACTATGTGCTTGTGTCTAGGGTTTTAAAGTAATCTCCTATTATGATCTGTCTTGGAATCAATGTAGTATAAGAATTGGACCTTCCATTAGGTGTTCAATTTGTTTTGCACTAGTAAACAACGAACCCTACTATAGGATTATAAAATTTCAAGTTCCCTTGTTTTCTTGCTGAATTTCACCAGTGTATTGCAAGACTATGAGATCGTAGATTCAAATCTAGGTAAATTGATATTCATAGCAGGGCCCGAGCATTTGTTTAAAAAATGTCGACCACATGAAATTTTGTCCCTAGTGTAAATAGGTCTTGTGGTATCCTTAATAAGACATTTGTAAGAATCTTGGGGTTGTGCACTCAACACAACTCTCAAATTATAATTTCATTGCATATTTGGAAATGGTATTTTATTTTATTTTAATTTCCCACAGTGGAAGGAAATCTGACGACCCTTCTAAAGAATCCGATGACCTTTACATACCACTAATGGAAAATGTCGACGGGCCTTGTCTTTTGTCTATGGGTATCTACGTCGGATATCTCACGTCCTTGAGGTCGGATAACCAACCTCCGAGAAAGTAATTTGGGTCGGATATCCGACGTCCATGTGTTCTGGTATTCGAAATTCTATAAAGTAATATGGGTTGGATATTTCATGGCCATGAGGTTGGATATCTGACCTTCCATAAAGTGATATGGTTCGGATATCCGATGGACATGTAGTCGGATATCCGACCTCCCAAAAAGTAATTATGGTCAGATATCCGATGTGTATATTGAAATAATTGTAGTTGGATATCTGACATGGTTATGTCGAATATTCGACGAGATATTCTTGCTGTTGGATATCCACCGAAGTTGAATCGAAGTTTTAAAAAAGAGAGGTTTGTAGAATGGCCGACAGCGTGATGTCGAAAATCGGACATATACGCGATCGTATTTTGGGTTCATATTTTTATGTGTTAAGTAAATAGCAGTATCTATAGCATCTACCCAAAATTGTAAGGGAAACCATGCATGCAATCTCAATCACCTTGCACGCTCCATGATTGTTCTGCTCATCCTTTATGGCACACCATTTTCCTGTGGTGTTCCTGGAACTGTCTTATCCAAACGAATCCCATGGTATGAACAGTAACTATCAAACTCCTTGTTGCAGTATTCACCTCCATTATTAGACCTAAGACATTTCAAACTTTTTCCTGTTTCATTCTCAACCAAATCTTTCAACTTCTTAAAAGTGGCAAACACATCAGATTTATGTCTAATGCAATAAACCCAAGTTTTTCTAGTTGCATCATCAATAAAAGTAACATAATAATGAGAGCCACCAAGAGATTGTATGTCATGTTCCCATTTTTCTAGCACCAAGTAGCAGCCAATGTCACATCAAAACCCCATGGATCCTAATGAAATTCAATTAACTAATTAATAAGGGGGTGACATTACTTAGGCAATTAAATTATTAGCTAGGAATAATTTATCCTATAGTTATTTTAATTAATTATATTGAAGGAGATGTAATTATTATTTTTGTATTTAATTATTAATTACATGTGATGATGAGTTGGATAATGACAAGGGCGCATAAGGAGATAAATTTGGCATTACGAGTTGTCACGCCAAAAAGTAAAGTGAAATAAAATCAGAGAAAAGAAAAAAGGAAGGTGGAAGAAAGCATGCACAAAGCAAGGTGTCAGAAAAAAGAAGGAAACTGACAAAAGCAGTGCATAAATCAGGAAAGTGTACAAAGAAGTTAAGTGAGGAAAAGCATAAACATCCAGAAATATAAGGAGGGTGCAGTTTCCAAAAAGAAAAAAATATATCCAGTTGTAATAAGAATGAAACATCCAGAAAATCCAGGAGTGCGTTGTTTCCGAAAGAGAACAAAATCTAGTCAATGAAAAGCAGGAAAGTGCCAACTCAATCAAAGAAGGCACATTGGATGAGGCCAAGAAGGTTAGCATGCTCAACAAGTCACCTAGTCTATAAAAGCAGGAGGTTGCACCACATTCACAACTTTTGACAGTTTATGAAATATGTGTGAATAAGCTCAAGCTTCTATAGGCTTTGGTGATGCACCCTTAGCCATCTGTGGGAGACATGACCCATAGTTCATGTTCTAGTACTCTGCACATGATCCATTACAGCCATTTATTTTAAATTTCAGATTTTATCCAACTATTACATGTGAAAAACAATCACTCAGAAGTGGATGAAGAGATCCAAGTTAGTTTATGTGTTTTGATGAGTTTCACTGAGAGAGAGAGAGAGAGAGAGAGAGAGAGAGAGAGAGAGAGAGATATCAATTGGAGAGATTCCAAGAAGAAACAGAGGTCCAATGCACCTCCCATGAGTAGTGAGAATCTCATTATAATCCTACATATCATATTTAGTGACAACATCTCCTCTCCTCACTCTTCAGTAACATTCTTCTTCCATTCATTGTAATAACTCAAAAATAATGACTCTCTATGAAGATTGAGCCATGAGACTTCTGTTTATTTCTTATTTAGCTCAGTGAATGTTTTTTGTTGTTTTTAATTTCATGTATGATCCACATTAATTATCATATAATGAATTCTAGAGCCTTAGAGGCTGATTGTGCTCATCTTTAACAAGGCTATCTCTTTGTGCAATTTTATTGGACTAGTTTTCAGGAAATTGCATTATATAGAGTTCTGTGAAACCATTTCACTTTATGAAAATTGTTGTAGGTTCTCATTTTCCTTAAGAATCCATCCCAAGTCAAAAAAAATATATTCGTGACCCTTTATGACTACTTGTATTCCTATTTCTGAAGACTAGCTCATTGAGCATTTTTAATTGACTAGTTTTGCAATAGTTTTAATTAAGAGATATATGGTTGTTCAATTTTGGTTTTATCAATCATATGAGATTCTTGAGACCCTTTTGAAGACCTTCCAATTCTCTCCGTAATAATGTGTATCTCTCTCATCATTTTTGGGAGATCCTGGAAACAAACTAGTTGAGCAGTCCATCCTAGCGCTCTTTCTCCCCTTGACTCCAAAAACTGCCAGAACCTCCCAAAACCTATGTAAAACTTATCCATAAGTATATTAATGGGTTAATGAATTTTATCCATACTTTTTTTTATGTCAAGTGTAGTGAATGAGTTTAGTATGCATATGTTGGTGTGCCCAGGAGGCCTTGTGGAGACTTCAGTGATAGTTGTTGTCGAAGCATAAATGGCCCCAGGACCTTTTGCATAGAAATATGATGTTGGAATTGATGCGTATTTTCTTATTGTTTTACACTCCCCAATACATTTTGCAGATTTGAAAGTGTCCATCAGTCAAGCTCTGGGTGGGTTAATCAGTACCCTAGACTAGTTTCTTCTTCACTAGTTTTGAGAACTAGTTTCTGTTTTGCAAGTTCATGTTTTAATCTTTGAATTTTGAGATAATATACTTTGATATCAAATCAGGGATATTACATTGTACCTGATCCATTCCCCATACATATGTATGCACAAGCTCCAACTTTTCACTCTTCTTCTCTTTCCCAACCTTGCGAAATCTGACTCTTTTGTGTTTTCCATAAACACATTTCTCACAAAATTTCAAAATTACCTGCTTCGGATCTGAAAGCAACTTCCTTGAGTGGAGAATCTGCATCCCCTTCTCTCTCATGTGGCCAAGCCTATGATACCACAATGCTATATCTATTCCTATGGAATCGAAAGAGATAGAACAGATAGTATGATGAGGACATAAATACAACGTACCTATCATGTCTCCTTTTGCTATCACCATCGATCCTTTAGTGATCTTCCAACACGTTTCTCCAAACATAGATAAACAATAATCATCTCCCAACTGCCCTGTTGAGATTAGATTTATTTTCATAGCAGGAATATGCCTTACATATTTCAGAAGCCATTCACTTCCATTCTTTAACTTTATTCGTACCTTACTCACTCCAACCATTTTACATGGTTCATCATCGCCTAATAAAACATGTCCAAAATTTCTTGGAACATCATCATGAAATAATTTCTTATGGGGTGTATCATGACATGAAGACCTTAATCTACTACCCAGTAATCACTAGTATTATCTAATGCAAGAATCAAAGCATCTTGTAACACATCACCTACTACATTTGCTTCCTGAGTAGTCTCTTGTTGTCCATCTCCTTTCTTTTTTAGATATTTGCAGTCTCTCTTCATATGTCCTTTCTTTTCATAGTTCCATGACTCTATCTTTCCCAGTCTATACTTGGATCTGCCCTTCCTAGACTTGCTGCAATTATTTGGGATCTTTCTTTTCTCCCTTTGTCTTCCCCTGCTCTCCATGGTCAACGCATTACCTGACGTCTCACCTGTGCTTTTCCTTCACATTTCCTCTCTAATAATGACACCAACAACATCATCAAATTTCAAAGTGTTTGAACCAGAGATAGAGTTACTTATATCCATGACCAAGTTGTTCCATCTTTCTAGCAATGAGCACAAGATTAGAAGATCCCTAACCTCATCATCAAAGTTCACTTTTACAGAACTTAGTTGATTTGTAATCATATTAAATTTATTTAAATGATCAGCAACAAATCCACCTTATGACATATTCATATTAAATAAACGCTTCATTAGAAATACCTTGTTGGAGGCTGAAGGTTTTCATATAGCTTACCCAATGCGCTCATCATACCCTCCATTGTCTTTTATTTTGATATATTGAAAGCCACCGATGAAGCCAGGAACAATCGTATTGTTCCAGTGCCTTTTTGTCAAGAACCTCCCATTCTTCGTCCTTCATAGTCGCCGACTATTTTTCTTTTCCTCCCAACAGTAGGAACAAATCCTTCTGATATAGAATCAGTCCTCCATTTGCATCTTACATAACTGGTAATTTTGGCCATTAAATTTCTCAACCTTAAAATTTCCTTCTTCTGCCATTGCTCCCACTCAAACTAGGAACCCTTCTTTCCTGTGAATTTATCTGCCAAATAGTCCTTGTTAGGATATTCCTATACTCCATCCTAGTCCCACCAGTATTTTGATCATTTACATTTTCAGTCATGCATGCACTTTTAGGGTTTTCATGCATTCTAGGGTTTGCATGCATCCAAGTCATCAGTCCAGCACCTAGCCTTCAGTTAGCCATCCCCCAGGAGCTTCTCACTATTAAGTTTTAGCCCTCCAGTTGCTTAATGCGCCCTTCTTCCTTGATTTTAGGGAGCAACTCACCCTTCTTCACCTACCAGTCCAGTTGTCTTCAGTTTAGACTCAATTGCACTCAGTTACACTTAGTTATAGTCAGTTACACCTACCAGAGTTAGTTTGACTGATGGTTGACAGTTACTTGAGCATTGATGACTCCGCTGATGATGACGAAGACTTCCAATTGTGCTCCAATGATCATGAGGACACCTAGTTGTGCTCCGATGACACTCTATTGACATTATGATCACTATGAGAGGCTAATTCGAATTGCCACCTTAGGCATTTGAATCCTCTCTACCATTGTACTATTTATTTTTTCATATTGTGATTAATTAACTAGTATGTGTGAAGTATTATTGCTTCTATCTGAGTTCTACTATACCATATTATTCTGTTGCTCATTATACTGTATTGTTCACTCTTCTTCTATTTTCCTGCTTAATCATAATTACTCTTGTGAGGTACACATCATATCTTAGATCTACTGTGAGTATTTTCACATGGTATCAGAGCATGTTGAGAGTATTGTTTATCTCCATTCTTGAGAGTTTTTTGCAGGTTATTACCAAGATTTCGAGTGCAGCAGTAGCAGTTACAGTATATTCTAATTGTTTTTCCAGGTCTTCTTCAGCTTCAATGAATTCAGAAGAAATCACTCCTCTTTCTCCTTTCTCTCCTCTCAGTGATGATGATTGGAAACCAAAAATGATAGCATACTTGAAGAGCCATGATCTCTTTGACTGTTGTTTTGAAAGAGAGTTTGAATCTTCTTAAGAGAAGATTGATTGGTTAAATAAAGTTGATGAAGCCTTTGGATCAATGTTAGATGCTATGTCTGATTGGATGTTATATGACCTCCCTAATTTTTCATCACCAAAAGAGCTATGTGCTCACCTGGATGAAATATTTGGCAGAGAGAATGAAGGACTTGGTCCCAACCCATTCGAAAGCAAACAAAGTGATGCATTCACTCCTCTTGATGGTCTCTTAGATCATGAACCAGTATCATCTCTTATTGAAGTTGTTGACAAAGAACTTGTAGATTCTACACTCATGCTCAAACATTCTTCTCTTTCTATGCCCGCTCACACTCTAGATATTGTAGAAGGTCCTAAATCCTCTCTTGCACCAAAGTCTGTAGGTTTGCATCATGATCACATGATTATTTTGAAGGTCAAAACAGCTATTGAAGGTAATGCATTCGCTCCTCTCCGGCTATCTCCTCTTTTATACTACTATATGATCATAATTCCATGCTTTCAGAAGGTCATTGAAGAATATGGCAATTGCTATTCGCTTGGGAAGATGTCTCATGCATCTCATGGTTTTGATCTCACCCCTGTTAGTTCAAAGGAGATCTCAAGAAACCATGGCCATTCGCTTGGGATAATTTCTCATGCATCTACTGGTTTTGATCTCACCTCTCATGGTTCAAAGGAGATCTCAAGAAACCATGATTCAAGTCTTGTATCTAGTTTGGGTTCTAAGCAATTACTGCTTGGGAAAATTTCTCATGTATATGATAGTTTTGGTCTCACCCCTATTGGTTCAAAGGAGATCTCAAGAAATTGTTTTGAAAGTCTTAAATCTGATTTTGATTTCAAGCAAACATGTAATAGTTCTTTTTGGCATAATCTCACCCATGGTGGTTCGAAGAAGAAGACAAAAGACTATATGCACATTCAAAAATTTGATCCTACCTCAGCTAATTCAAATCACAGGTTCAAGGATCATTCTCATACTATTGGATTTGTTCTCATCATATTTGAACTGAAGAGCAAGTACAAGCACATGCTTTTTGAGCATGATCCACTTCTTCCCAAGAAGAAGATACCTCCAGACTTATGACCAAGCATCACACCTGCTTGAGTTTGGAGCATTTATTTTTGTGTGTGCCTTACAGTCTGTTTTTTGAGGAGGGGGTATGTTTCCCATGAAATTTTTCCACTTCCTTGGTTTATTGATTGTTATTAATCATTGTATTGGGTGACCTTTGGTCTTAGTTACTAGGGCCCAGGATGGATTAAGGGGGGGGGTGTTAGGATATTCCTATACTCCATCCTATTCCCACCAATATTTTGATCATTTACATTTTCAGTCATGCATGCACTTTTAGGGTTTGCATGCATTCTAGGGTTTGCATGCATCCCAGTCATCAGTCCAGCACCTAGCCCTTAGTTAGCCAGCCCGCAGGAGCTTCTCACTATTCAGCTTTAGCCCTCTAGTTGCTTAATGCGCCCTTCTTCCTTGATTTTAGGGAGAAACTCGCCCTTCTTCACCTACCAGTCCAGTTGTCTTAAGTTTACACTCAGTTACAGTCAGTTACACCTACCAAAGTTAGTTTGACTAATGGTTGACAGTTACTTGAGCATTGATGACTCCACTGATGATGAAGAAGACTTCCAATTGTGCTCCGATGATCATGAGGACACCTAGTTGTGCTCTGATGACACTCTATTGATCTTATGATCACTCTAAGAGGCTAATTCGAATTGCCACCTTAGGCATTTGAATCCTCTCTACCATTGTACTATTTATTTTTCCATATTGTGATTAATTAACTAGTGTGTGTGAAGTATTATTGCTTCTATCTGAGTTCTACTGTACCATATTATTCTGTTGCTCATTATACTATATTGTTCACTCTTCTTCTATTTTCCTACTTAATCATAATTACTCAATCATAATTACTCTTGTGAGGTACACATCATCTCTTAGATCTGCTGTGAGTATTTTCACAATCCTTTGGCTCTGATACCAATCATTAGAAAAAAAGGATTGCATAGCAATAACACTAAACAAGATGAAAATATAAATCACATAAACATAATACACAAGAGACACCAATATAACGTGGTTCACCCAAGATGGGCTACCTCCACACAGAAATTGCTAGTCCTTATTATTATACCATACAACAAAATTAAGGGATACAAACCACAGCAAAACTGCTGCAATTTCCTCTTCACTCTCTCACAGTCTCTCTTACACAATCATAGAGATCTTTAAAATTCTACAATACATTACACGGCCATATTATAATTTCTTCCTTTTAAAGGGGAATTACCACAGGAAAATATTACGGTCTACCCAATACCATGGGCCCGTAAACTGTTGGCCAAAAAACAACCCAAAAAATTTCTTTCGGGGGCTTCGCCCCCCACACCCCGCCCCACTGGGATGAGTGTACAATCCACCTAGACATCATATAAAACTGGGGTACAAACATGGTTGAAACAATAACATCTCTGAATCGGGAAGATCAAGCTCCACAACCAACAGAGATAGAGTATGGTTGCATATGAATAAAGGCTACAGGGTCTTAGTAAGCATATCAAGGCTCTACAGTATGGTATTTTTGAAGTGTTGGAGAAGGTAGGTGATAATTCCTACATATTCATTCTATCCCTATATATGGACATTTACTCAATAGTGAATATGGAAGATCTAAAACTTTTTTATCCTTCTATGTTGGACCAAGAAACTAACGAGCAAGTCTTACCTAGCATAGAGGTCTTAGCACTAGAAGCTCAAATAGAGTTACCAAAAGATACAATTTTGCAGAAGAAGTCTAGGACTACTAAATGGGGGTAGCATGAACTCAAGGAGGTTGATTGAAAGGATAACTTCCAAGCAAGGGAAAATGATACTCAAGGGAGAAGATAGATAAAAAAATTCCTCACCCCATTTAATAAAGGATTTTGGGGACTAAAAGCCTCCCTAAATGGGGAGGTATGATTCAAAATGAATCATTATATAATTCGTCATTTATTTTGGTACTTTCTAGGTGGAAAAAATGAATTTATTGGATTGTAGGGATCATCATTAAAGGGTAAGTCCCACTTTGGTGATTTGGGGTTTAGAAACTTGTAGAGACTTATTGAGACATAAAACGATACATTTTGGAGTCAAAAACTTGTGAACAAAGTTCTTAGACTCTCAATCTTGTTATACACATCAAGATATTTCCAACAATGCAAGCATCACCTCAATCAAAGTTTGTATGAGGAAGTTACACTGCATACAAGTTGACCTATCATGTTGACTACCATGATACAAGTGGATACCATGTCAACTCCCATTACTCACACATGTGGAGTTTAGTCACATGTGAACTTTGGAGAATATTATATAGGGCCCAAAACCCTAACCCTAATTAGGACTTGAGGTATGCAAAAACCTTAGCGCTAACACTAGATGGCTATTAGACCATGGTAATTACTAGAATGTTAGGAAAGGAATGGGTTACATTATTATTGTAGTATTTATTGTTCCATAGTTGAGAAGAGCATCTACAAGTGGAATTTTGGAGTAGAGCTAAGGAAGAGGAAGATCTTGTAGAAAACATACTAACCACGATATCCATGAAACTCCACAGTGAGTGCACTTTCTTTGTATTTTCATTTCATAACCGAGAAGAAAAGAGCAAGGCATATGCAAGAAAGTAAATGAAAACAGTAAATTTAAACTAGCAAGAAAGTAAATGAAAACAGTAAATTTAAACTAGCATGTGCATGAGACAATAAAAGAGATTAAAAAATGGCTTTTGTATTGATTATACCTCCAATGAGAGGTTGGTGAAGCTCTTGCAATAGTCCAGGAGGGCTGCTTCCAAGCTCCGGTGTTGTTCTTTCTCCTTCTCCAAAGGGTTTTAGATATGGGCCAAAGGGGCACTCAAATGTGAAAATAGCTCAAAAGGGTGAGCTAGGGTTTCAGGAGTGATTTTGGCAGAGTAAGGATAGGGGTGACTGTGTATGTGAAATGGGGAGCCTCCATCACCTATTTATAGGTTTTTAGTGGTGGAGTGTTGACCCATGGTTTTGGGCACCATATGGTTTAGGTCAGCTATATAGGGTTTTTGCTTCCTTTTTTCCCTCTTTTTCCTCTTTTTAGTATTTTTTATTCCCTTTTTAGAGGGTTTTTGCTATTTTTGGAGGAATTTAACTTATTTTGGGGAAAAAAGGGGGGTTTTGGCCTTTTGGGGGCTTTTTTAATGGTTTTTTGGCCTTTTGGAGGCTTTTTAATGGTTTTTTATGGTTCTGGAGGCAAACATGGTAGGAAATATGGACAAATGAGTCATGTAATGGGGGAGATGAGGTAGTGAGCACTTTTTGGGTGTTAACAGATTGCCCCCTGATGTGTGAGGGTAGCACCTCATCGTATGGCCGATAGACATCATAGGTCTTTTATGGTTTTCCTGGGATGTGGAGAGGAGAAGAAACGAACTAGAGCCCGGAACAACGGTCCCAAGCAAACTGCAAAAACTGAAAGTACATGACCTCAATAGTGAATGAGGAATAATCTCAACATATGGACGAGGTGGGAATTCCCATGCTCGTATCAAGATCTATAACAATAACAATGGGGTCCAAAAAATGGGGACCTGAAATATACATGGCCTCAAATAATGAATGAGGGAGAATCTCAATATATGGACGAGGTGGGCATTCCCATGCTCATATCAAGATATATATAAACAATAACATTGAGGCCCGAAAATGGGGACTTGAAAGATACATGGAGAACCACTGTGTACATCATAAGGGTCCAGAGGGGACACAGAATCTGGGACGTACTGCTGAGTTGACCATATCTGGGCTGAAGAACTGATACACTGGAATAACTATAGTGCTGCTGAGTGTGGTACCAGAGGAACTGATGAACTGCTGGATCATAGTTACGGGGAGTCATGCCCTCAATGGTGCACTGAACGGGAACTAAATTGGGTACTCAAGGAAGCATATAACTGGATGGCTTCCGAATACAATCGCCAACGCAACCCGAACATCCATGGGAACATATAACTGGGCGTTCCAAAGTGACTCACCAATGTGCTAGAGTCGGGGGAAATCCGGGGTCTTCAACCAATAACTAAAGGGATATATACCCTGCGTGAGTCTCAACGATGCGATCAAGGTGTTGAAGTCGAGCATGTGAGAAACAACCACTCGGAGAGGCGCTGATGACTCCTCTCAAAATGGTCCATAGGCACTCACCACAGATGGTGATGGGTCCAAGGCGCAGGGACCTCAAGGTTTATCCTCTGGAATAGATGGGCTATCGTTGACAGAGGGAGATCTGCAACTAGCAAGGAAATGATGTTTCCTTGATAGGAGCACGAGGTGGCGAACCGAAGTGTGAGAGTACTGATGGTAGGACTGACATACTGTGGGGGTGGGGGATAACTAGGCAAGTAGAGTGGGTGGACTCAAACTTCCTTTGTTCAGAGTATGATGGCAGGGATGATTGGGTAGCATATGAAACTAATTGGTGGGAAAGGGATCATAGCTGTAATGCATCAAGGATAGTGACTGAGATGAGTGATACTCAAGTTGGTGTAAGACGGCAGGAGATTGCAGAATACTCTGAACAAAGGTGACCTTATTGGGGGTGTTGCCAAGGTGATCAATCATAGTGCCGAGAGGCACGGGGGGACTTCTTCATGGGTTAAGGAACTAGGAGAAGTGTGTTCAAAATGGTACTGTCATGTGGATTTATACGAGCCCAGGACAGTTCATGCTCGTGATTGCTTTCAATTTTAAGGAGTCTGAAAGCGATAAGAAGACTCTGAAATAATGGAATGGTACCATCGTGTGGATTTGTACGAGCCCGGGATGGTGCATGCTCGTGGTTTCTTTCAATTTTAGAGAGTCTGAAAGCAATAAGAAGACTCCAGGGGGGGTGCTTTTTCGTGTGTTAGTCTCCAAGGCCTGAAGAAGCATAAAAGGATGCAATGAAGAACTCTTCTAGCCGGTGTGACTAGAATATTCATTTTTTGTAATTAGTCTACCAGGTCCGGAAAAGGGTTAAACTTATACCAGATAGACGCCCTTTTAGGTACTTTAATGAGCATGAAAGGAAGCAAGATTGCTCGATGATATTTTCATTCTTTTAGGAGTCAGAAAATAGCTTAACAGAAACTCCCTAAGTGCCTTTTTCATAAAGGACTTGTCTAGCCCAAAAAAGGGATAAAATTATACCGAACAAAAGGAATGGCCAGGCAAGGAGGAAGTGCTCAATCAAGGAACATCGATGAGAACCAAGAACGAGGGTGGGGGGGAACACTGGTGGGCCTCCTTGCGGGATGATGAATGGTGGAAAAATAACAAAATAATTGCAGTATGAATAGAGTGAATGGCTCATGTGAAAATGTAACAATCTGATGGTGATCGATGTGGCGCACAAACTGAGGCAGCAAGGTATCAGGACACAATGTTGAAATTGTACCTAGTGAGAGCGAGAAATGATCTCAAGCATCATCACGAGCTCGAAAAACTGAATCCGACGATATAAAAAGTGTCAAAAATGGATAACGACCGAGGCGGCATGCAAACCAAGGCGACGGGGGGCGTTTTGGAAAAAAATACCCAAAAAATATGGGGGTGATAGCGAGAAATGATCTCAAGCATCATCACGGGCTTAGAAAAATGAATCCGATGATATAAAGTATATCAAAAACGGGCTACGGCCGATGTGGCACGCAAACTGAGGCGACGAGGGGTGTCTAGAAAAAATGCTCAAAAAATGGTTCGAAAAAAAATAAGAAAATGAGTCGACCATCATGACGGTCTCATCGTGCTGATTCCAGTGGTGGAAACGGTTCGAAAAATGGACTCCGTATGGATCCGGAATGGCCGAATCTAGAAAAAGTCAACTGTCTATAAATAGTAAGTGGACCCATAATGCCAAGTGTCATTATGGGTGCAAGGTGCGGGAAGGTCTAATATGGATTGAACTTTGAGGGGATCAACATCGATTCCTTTATGGGAAACAATTAAACCTAACAACCGGCCTGCTGGAATGCAAAAGACGCACTTGAGTGGGTTCAATCGGATCTGATACTTGCGACAACGTAGAAAAACTTGCCGGAGGTCATTGAGGTGGTCGAATCATTTCTTGGAACGAGTTCTAAGATCGTCAAGATAGACTAGTAGGATATGGACCAAGTCATGAAAACAATAGGTCATGGCCCGCTGGAAGGTGGCGCCAGCATTTTTAAGGCCGAAAGGCATGACACAATAGGAAAAGGTGCCCCATGGGGTGGTAAAGGCAATCTTGTATTGATCTTCCTTGCGGATCTGAATCTGGTTGTATCCAAAGAAACCGTCCATGAAGGATAGGACTTCATGCCCCGCACACGCATCGATGAGTTGGTCAATAAATGGCGTGGGGAAGTTGTCTTTGGGACAGGTTCGGTTTAAATCGCGGAAGTCAGTACATATGTAGATGGTGCCTTGTTTCTTGTTGACAAGGGCGAGGTTAGAAACCCAAGTGGTGTATGCAATAGGATAAATGAATCCTGCTCTACGAAGTTTCTCAATATCTGCTTTAATGGAGGGGAGCTTTGATGGATGAATGGGGCGTTGTTTCTAGCGAACGGGGGGTACATCTGGCCACGTGTCAATGTGGTGCTCTATGATAGCGGGGTCAAGACCAAGCATTTCTGTATAGGACCAGGCAAAGACATCGCGGAATTCTTGGAAAATTTTTTGTACTCTCCATTCTCGTGCTTGGTGTAGGAAGCTCCTAACGAAATAATTTCAGGAGCGCCGTTTGGGGCAGAGATATCAATGTGGATGACGAGTGAGATGTTGGCCATGTTACCTTCCTCGAAGGTGTTGGGGGCGGGAATGGGATCTTTAAACCAGTCGACTTTGGCGGGAAGGAAATCTTTGGACTCAACCGAGAATTAGGTGTCTATGGTGGAGGGGGATTCTTCGGGGAGGAAATAGGAACGATGGTGCATATCTTCCTAGGGGTAATCAGGTACGGTAAGAGCCTCGAGAATCTCCTCATGATTGTGGAAACTTTGGGTTGTCAAATCGGTTGACGAGGGAGTGCAAGTAGAAGAGATCATATAAATGGTATTAATCTCTCTGGTTGGCGGGGATGTTAGGGGGTGGATCTCTTCAATGGTGGGGGAGCCGTCGCAAGGTCCAAATTATTCATTTTGTAGAGAGCTGCTCTATAATCTAAGAGATCTGGACAGTGATGTGAGTAATGGCCGTAAATACCGCATATTGCACAAGGGTGATTGGTACGCAGTGATTTATCGCAAGGCTTTGGGGTAGGGTCGAGTTGGACAACTGGGATGTTGGGGTTGTTGTCGAGCATTTGCATGTGTTCCTGTAATGTGGGTAATTGTGGACATTGATGGGTAGCATGGCCCAACTCATCACACAATGAGCATTTGGGAGGAGCACGAAACACAGGGGGGTTCCTAACTGCTTTAGGCGAGGGTAAAGCAGTGTATGGTTGTGGGCCTCTGCCCCAAGTGTTCTTGATAAGAGGGGATGGATTAGTGGATGATGAAGGGGTAGTGACACCGGGAGGTGGTTGACTAGTAGTGGTGATGGGTTGCACTGGTTGTAGGATGACATTTGGTGTCGGAGGGGTAACGTGAGGCGTGATGTACCATACAGGTAATCCTAAAGTTAAACCGGTGAGGCTGAGGGTAGCCATAACTGGGGCGCTTACTACTCCCGAAGGGGGGAATAGGAAGGGGATTGTATGGATGGGTGTAACACCAACATGACTAGGTACCAATGGTGGTTGGGGTAGCAAGGGTGGTTGATGGTTGGGTGTTGGTGTATTGTGGGAAAGGGTACATAAGTCAGATATTTCGGTTGCTGGTGACGGAGGTGGAATGGACTGGAATGTCGAGGTCATTGGCGTATCTAAGTAAACTCCGGGTCCCACTGAGGAAACCAATGAGGTAGATGCACCACTAACAGGTTGTTCAAACATGGGGAGAACATTTTCAGGTGTAGCGGGGGCATCGGGATCGTAATAGGTGAGTTGGTCAACTTTAACCACGCGTTCGTCATGGGGGAACATCATGGTACGAAAAATAGATGAGAACCGCCTGCATGGCATACATGTAACTATAGCCAAGTAAGAGGTTATAATCAAGATGGGTGTTGATGACCTCTATGTCAATAAGCACTGTTTTACCAGCCAACTAGACGGGGACATTAGCTAAGAGACCTTGGGGTTGAGCCGAACGGCCGTGGTAGGCTCGAAACGCAATGGTGGACTGCTGGAGTGTAGGGGATCCCAACTTCTACCAAATGAATGTGGACATAACGCATGTAGAGGCACCTTCATCAATGATGCACCAATGGATGACAAGATTCCAAATGGATACAGAAACTTGGAACGCTAAAGTGGAAGGCAGGCGTGGTTCGGATTGGTCCAAATCGAAGGCCATCATTTGTGAATCATTTGGGTCAATAGCACCAATGGCTGAAAGAAAAGTCTTGCGCTGTGTTGGACAGTTTTTTAAGACCTCTAACGCAGACATGGCTGCAGGGGACTAGGCTAAGTCATCTACAATGTTGTAATTAGATGCAGTGTGAGCAATGGGGTTATTGTTGATGCGGCGAAGTGGGAAGCGAGGGGCTTTGGAGGCGCCATCGAGTGGAGCCGGAGGTATGCATAATGACTGATCGATGGGATGAGCATTGGTGTTTTTGTCGGTGGGAGGGGCTTCGGGGGTGGATCCATATTGGTTCTCATGGGTTTGAAGGTTGACATCGGCAGATGACATCATTAACAAGTGATGGGTACCTGAGTCTATCATGGGTTGATCAGGAGTGGCATAAGTGATTTGCTATTGTGGTGGCACGTTTCCTTGAGGGGGAGCCAATGGCTGAGTGTTCACTATGCCTTGGGTTGGTAAACGGTTTTGTAGCACCAAGGGTTGATTTTGAGGTGGTGGGGGGTTGGGCGGCGCCTGAGGAGCCACGTGCCCTTGGCTGTGGGCATCATTAGTCTAGAGTTGCCAAGCTCGCTCCAAATGTGGGCAAGCATGTGTGTAGTGGCCATAGACCCCGTAAATAGAACAATGATGGTTTGTTCGCAACTTAGGATTTTTGGCTTGCTTGGGTGGTCGGTCAAGGTTTTGGTTGGCAGGCGTCGCATTATTATTGTTCGTGGGATTAGGAGGTTGGCCGCCTTGATCTGGAGGGGTGTTATTTCCGCAGTTACGGCCTTTGCCGCAGTTTTGCTGTCCCTGCTGGCATTGGTTATTTTGGTTGGGATGTGGATTTTGTTGCGCATACACTTGCCCTTGGGTGGCAGGTGGGTTCTGGGGTTGTGCAGGTGTGGGAGCAGGCTGCGGTGGATAATAAGTGGGTGGAGGTAGCGCAGGTGTTGAACCTTGTGGGGGTTGTTGATATGCCTGTGCAACGGGTTGTGGGTTTGTCGCAGGGGCTGTCTAGGGCGAATAATAAGCAAGAGGGGCTTGAGAGGGTATAGGAGCTTACGTGGCCTACGGGTGGTAATATGGCTGAGCTACGATCGGGGGGGGGGGGGCGTAAACGGGGGATGCATGACCAAAGCACTGAGGTGGACATGAGGGTCCATGGGAATGGTGATGATGTGCCATGGGAGCATACAAATTGGTTGCTCCGGACTGGGATGTAGCCCACGAAAGGTTAGGGCCAGGGCTAGGACGTGCTATGGAAAAGGGATGGTTATGTGAGGCTATACGGCCAATGATGCCATCTGCAGCATGGGATGCCCCCGGCACATCATGTTGGGAGGAATCGCCACCGGGGGCGTCAGGGATGATGGAATATAGGTAACCAAACTAGGCGTAAATAAGGTCAAATTGTTGGGCTTTGAGGATGGCCTCTTCTTCGAAATGGGGTCGCTCGGATGCCACATTCTTAGCAATGATAGGAAGGAGAGATTTTAGAAACGAATCTAAGAAGATACGGTCATCTAACTTGATTTTGCAGAGGCTGCGGCATCGACGCCACTCATGAATGTGGTCAGTGATGTAAGTGGTCGTGTTCTGTCTGCAAGACAGTAGAATCTCAACTCCCGCGTCATAGCGGACAGGTAATTGAAATAACTGCAGGAAGGTCAAGGCAAGGGAAGTAAAGGTGGCATGGGTCCCATGACGTTGCTCAATGTACCACTTAGTTGCAGAGCCAGTGAGGGTGTGCTGTAACAGATGGAGTCGGACGGAGTCGTCTACTATGGAGTTGGAGGAACACCATAGATGGAAGGACATAATATGGTTCTGGGGGTCTTCACCTACCTTGCCCTCAAACTTAGGGATGTCTGATGGGAACTTGGTGGGCATGTGAGGCCATGCAGGGTTGTGTCTAATGGGATCATTAGTCAGTCTGGCTAGGTCAGGAAGCTTGAGACTAGCCATGAATGGAAAACTCATAGAAGGATGTGACATACTGGTGGTTGTGACCACGTTGGGGCCAATGCCCCCAAGTGGAGGTGCTGGGTTCAGGTTGGGGACATTGCCTCTAGGCAGAGGAACGAAGGTGGTATGGGAGGGTCCTACACCGCCAAGGGTAGTGTGAGTCACTGGTGGAGTTGGGATGGGTATGCTAGTCATTGGAATAGGTACAGTGATCGGAATGGTGGGTGTGGGCCCCATCGAGGGCATACCCAAAGTGGGTGTGGTAGCTGGGGTGGTGGTGGATGCTCCCCCAATGGTCCCTACAAAGAAAGGGTTGGAATTCATGCCAGACATGGGGCTGGTTGGTGCAGTATAAGTGGGGTTCTCGAACTCTGCCTCAGAATCATAGATAAAATAAGGGGCGTCACTGTCGGGGGATGGAGCTCTGCGTCTGCAATGAGTGGAGTCGATTGATGAAGCTCTACGTCTATGACGGGTGATGTCAAGTGAACTTTGCTACGGGGGCTGGCCCTAAAGGCACCGAGAATGTCTTGGGGACTCAATGGTGACAGATGGTGTCAAGTCTCTGGGGTTGTGTTGAGTGGAAAACAACTCAAAAACCCTAATGCAGCTGAGTGTGTAGAAGGAGAGCGCAAAAAATATGGCACTCAGGCCAACAACTAGCTCAAAAACACTCACTGTAACAGCTGTGCTACAATAAGTGGAGCGTCAACAAAAATTGTCAGAATACCAACAAGCACTAGGTTTCCTAAAAAATAAAAATAGTGGACTCACTAGACCAAAGGGAGGTAAGGGAGCATGCAAACACCTAGCTAAATAGTATTCTGACTCAACCAAACATATCCTCTGCAAGGTGATTAAATCCAAGTCAGACAATATGGATAGTAGAGCCAAGTGGCTAAAGATATCCCCCTACCAGGAGGGACACTGGGTAGTCAATCCTAGAAGAAAAGCAACGAAGATACCCCGTTCATGTCACGTTCAGTTAGGTGAATCTGCAATTTGGTTCTATCGCTGCTATACTCCCATATGGGTAGTACACCAAAAAATACGAAAGGTATCCTTCGGTTACTGAATGGATTGCAGTATTCCACTCAGGCTTCCGGAACCAGTCTGGCTACTTCAACCCTCCTAGGGGAGAGGCCTTCCCGATAAATTGGTTTTAAACCGTGTCAAAAAATACTAGGGGATTTTGGTTCCCTAATGGACAACAACTATGTCTCAAGTGTAAGCGACCGAGGGGTGTTAATTGGATGCCTATCCCCCTGACCCTACCTAACTACAATATTCTTATGTGTTCCCCAAGTGGGGTTAGAATTTTGGTTGTGTTAAGTAGTATTTTAGGGCTCACTTGAATTAGGTGACAGAGTGTGTGCATGTGAGATAATGAACCCAAGTAAAAGTGCCACAGGGTGGGAAACTTTCTAACTAACAATAATAATGCAGAAATTTAACCTTTGAAATGCAAAATTTTCTCTTTTCAATTAAAATGCTGAAATTTAAAAAATTCTGTAAATGGAACAGAAAAAAGGTTGTAGGTCAGTATGGCTACAGATAGGACAGGTGGTTATGCAGGTGTAGAAAATATTGTAGCAAAGTGTTGGGTTCAAACAGGGAAAAAGTGCAGAAAACAGATAACGGGTCTGTGGCAAAGCGGCACGGTCAGATCGTGGGAAACAGTTCAACAGTCGCGGGCGGACCACAGGAAAATGGCTGAAAGCCACAGGCAGATCATAGGAAAATGGCTGAAAGCCGCAGGCGGGTCACAGGAAAATGTTTGAAAGCCGCAGGCGGATCACAGGAAAATGGCTGAAAGCCGCAAGCGGATCATAGGAAAATGGCTGAAAGCCACAGGCAGATCACAAGAAAATGACTGAAAGCCGCAAGCGGATCGCAGGAAAGGGGTGAACAGTCGCAGTCGGATCGCACGAAACAGGCTGAGAACCACGGTCAGATCGCAGGTAATAGACTGAAAACTGCCAGTAAATCACGGGAAACAGTCTGAGAGCCGTGGTCGGATCGCCGGTAACAGTGTGAAAGACATGGTTGGATCGTAACTGTTGGGAAAAAATATGCAATTTACGGCAGCAAACCCAACTGCCGAAAGGGACAGCCGATAGGGGAAAACAGGAAAATATTGTAGAAAACTAAAAATTTCTAAAAACTATAACCAAAAATTCAAAGGAACACTAGGGGAGTCACCAAAACTATAGCTAGGGTTTTCACCCTAGCTTGTGCAAATGAGCACCTACTAAGGAGAAGGGACTCCTTAGTAGCAGTTCAGTAAAAACAGTAACAGCAAGACAGTAAATGAAAACAGTAAATTTAAACTAGCATGTGCATGAGACAATAAAAGAGATTAAAAAATGGTTTTTGTATTGATTATACCTCCAATGAGAGGTTGGTGAAGCTCTTGCAGTAGTCCAGGAGGGCTGCTTCCAAGCTCCAGTGTTGTTCCTTCTCCTTCTCCAAAGGGTTTTGGATATGGGCCAAAGGGGCACTCAAATGTGAAAATAGCTCAAAAGGGTGAGCTAGGGTTTCAGGAGTGATTTTGGAAAAGTAAGGATAGGGGTGACTATGTATGTGAAATGGAGAGCCTCCATCACATATTTATAGGTTTTTAGTGGTAGAGTGTTGACCCATGGTTTTGGACACCATATGGTTTAGGTTAGCTGTATAGGGTTTTTGCTTCCTTTTTCCCTCTTTTTCCTCTTTTTAGTATTTTTTATTCCCTTTTTAGAGGGTTTTTGCTATTTTTGGAGGAATTTAACTTATTTTGGGGGGAAAGGGGGGGTTTTGGCCTTTTGGAGGCTTTTTTAATGGTTTTTTTGGTCTTTTGGAGGCTTTTTAATGGTTTTTTGGGGTTCTGGAGGCAAATATGGTAGGAAATATGGACAAATGAGTCATGTAATGGGGGATATGAGGTAGTGAACACTTTTTGGGTGTTAACAAGCATAAAGGATCATGTGTACCTCCCATGAGATATGTTATTCATATAACATTGGTTTCTTCTATCCATGAGACTTCTAGTTGTAAAGAGTAGGAGAGGCATATCGATGAGATTGACTTCACCCATGAGCCTTCTAGTTGTTCATTGGAGGAGAGGTGTGATGCCCTAATGGAGAATGTTGTCGAGATTGATTCTAGAGATGCAATTGATGGGAGTATTATAGAATGTAGATCTAAATATTTTGGACTCTCTTAGACAAAGGGAGTTTCCCTTGATGATACACTTGCTTCAATATTATCTCGAGATGAGAGAGTTGAGCTAGTTCAGGTTGTTCCAATTGCCTAAGGATTTGAGGTACATGAGAGGGATTTTCATGTTAATAGGTTGATGATGATCCTGTATGATTTGAGTGTTGTTCCATGAGCTGTGTATTCTAGGATTCACTTGATCTTGTATGGAGATGTGATTGTCTTAGCAATATGTCCTAGAGAACTTATGATTTGGTGTCCATTGATGTTGGCCCTTGATGTTGATTTGGAGGATGTTGGAGGTTGGTAGGTGGTTGTTTCTTCAAGGATATATTTCTTCATATTCATAGGTGGTCATTACTCAGTAGAGGATCAAGATGTCATGTAACATGGTTGATAGTTTTGTTGCATATGAGAGTGGTTGATTGTGAGACAATAGCTAGTACTAATTTGTAGATATGATATTTGGTAGGGTTGTAAATGGAGTTAACAAGGGTTGATGTAATCACTTTCCTTGTAAAGAGTAAGTGTTAGATTTTCAAGTTACTCGGAAAGTGTTTACACCATGTTTGGGAATGCTCCATGAGATTTGGGATACATGTTCTATGACTAGTCGTTGGATGGCTGAAGATGGATTGTAGCATGAGAGAAGGTATATGATGGATATACATAATTGATATATATTGCTCAATGGATGTTTGGCCTTAGAATGGTGTTGCCTTGGATTTCCTTCCTTAGGCATTAGATATTTTCTAGTAGTTTGGTGTAAACCCTTCATCGAGGCCTCATGAAGGAACCAATTACTTGGAGAGTGTCCTTCAAGGGATGTGAAGCATTTTTCATCATCTAGATGGGATTCAAGCCCTTGTTGGCATGTGGCATCTTGATTTTATGTTTGGAGGATTGGAGATAGCTTGGGGATTCCTGGGACTTCAATAGAGTTCTTCTTAGGGGTGGCTAACATAGTGTACTTTTCATTAGAGGATAGATGGATTCCATGAAGGCTTGTTATGGATTGGTGTGGATTTTCCTTATGTAGATACATCACCTTGGAGTCATTATTATGAACGGCATTTCCATTTGAGCATGACACTTGTACTCTTTAGTGGATGTGTCACTTGTGTGGACTTCTTCCCTTAGGCATTAGAGATCTTCTAGTAGTTTGGTGGACACCCTTCATTGAGGCACCATGGAGGAACCACTCACTTGGAGAGAATCCTTTGAGGGGGTGTGGAGTATTTTTTGTTGGACACACCGACCACAGTAAGAGGGGGGGTGAACAATTTGTGTATCTTTTATTACTTTTTCAATTTTAACAATCGTAAGAATCTTGTTCAATATTATGCAGAGTACGTTATTATTATATCATCATCGGCATTATTAACAACTACAATTCATCATCACATATCATCATCACATAGGAAGCATTGCAGAACACAGTACACAATATTTTTACATGGAAACCCAAGTCCACGGAAGCCTTTATAATAATAATTTACCAGCAACAACCCCCTTTGTTACAAAGACTTCAATTCTCCAGCTACAACTAGAAGGAGGCTACAACCCCATGGTTTACAGGCTACAACCTGAAGGAAGCCTTAGCTCCCTAGATTTCCTTTCCCTATCCTGCCACCCTGATATGAAGAAAGAAGCTGAACTACTGAACCATAATATGCACTGATCTTGTAGACCTATTATCCAACACATGTACCACACTGTACAACCACTGTCATTGCTCATCAATTGAACATTGTTCATCACAATTGTGCCACATTGTTCATCAACCTGTACAATCAATCTGTCAAATCAAGTTGTACCAATCAATCTGCTATTCACATCATCTGAATCAGTAAATATGAGTTCAACCAATTTTATACCAAACTCAGTCAACCTGAGTCAAACCAACTATTCATACAACTCAGCCAATCTGAGTTAAGGAATCTGTTCATGTAGCCTACTCTATTGAATCAATGTACTCATTGCTCATTACCACAGTTTATCATTTCATCATTGTCATCATTGCATCATTGTTTCTATATATCTAACCATATTATAATCCTGAGTACATCATTGAGCATGTAACATCGTATACATTATTGAGCATCATTATGTTAGTAACTCATCATATCACTGTCTAATATTTTCTAAGCATCATCACATCTCACTGTGTAGATAGTGTTGAGCATAATACATGTATCATCACTAAGCATATCACTGGATCACTGAGTGTGTGTATATATATATATATCATGCATTCATTGCTAAGTATATATCACTATGAAAAGAATACTAAGCATACATATCATCATTGTATATTGTCAACTCAATCATGTCATCACATATTCTTTTACACATCTTGTCCAGTCATTTTAGTCAGATCAATTTAATCTTTGTCAAATCAATATTGTCCACAAAATGTCATCAATATTCCATTATCAATTCCACTTAAGCATTATGTTGTAAGTGACACACCCAATTTAAAAAATATAGACTTATGTTGTTGTTGTCATTCATGACCTTGTCCACAGGTTCCTTTACTCATTTGCATGGATCTTGTCCTCTCACAAGTGCCTCTAGTCATTAACACTGATCTTGTCCTCTATTTCCCAAAAAGGAACAAACAGTAAAAACCTTCTTGACTATCTTCATCGTGCTGCTACCTCTTTACTGGATGCCCAAAAATCAAAGAGAATAGAAAGAGTATTTCATTGCTCAATTCTGCGTTAGTTTAACCCCAAAAAAATCAGAGAGATAAAAAAATATTTCATTGATGCTCTAGCTGATCTACTGCTGCCCGAAAATATCATACCTCACCTAACTCGAAAATCAGAGCTCTCCATTCTCCCCCGAAAGCCACACTTCAAAAACCACTCTTCAAATAAAACTTTGTCTCTTCTTTATACTTTCCCTTTTCCATAAAATCTGCTAGGCTAGCATATCCTTTTATTTTTATTTATTATTAAAATGATTAAATAAATCAAAAATATTTCATTAGGGTGGCCTTCCTGCAATCAGGGAGATAAATGACAATTTAATTTTTTTCCACATCACTTGCTACCTTCCAGAATGCCCACAAATCCTTCTTAAAATCCCCGCAAGGGCTCTTTTAAGTGCCAATTGTGATGCCCGCAAGGGCCTTACTCATGCCTTTTTGGATGCCCTCACTAGGGTGTATAATATGCCCACATAGGGCCTTATTCACATGCCTTCATATGCCCTCAGCTGGTCCTTGGAGTGTTGATGTATATGTAACTTCGGAATGTATTTCACATATATCTATATTGTATTCCTATAGAGATGGTATTATTCCTCTATAAGGAAGTGTCGTCATTTATATTGTAAGTGTCGTAACTTATACTTGATGGGTTATTAGACCACCTTGTTTGGGGTCGGCCCTGTATAAGTCATGTGGGTCAAAGGGTTATTAGACCACCCTATTGGGGGTCGCCCATGTGGGTCAAAGGGTTATTAGACCACCCTATTGGGGGTCGGCCCACTCAGCATTATGTTATGTGGTTAAGTTAGAGCCGACATGAGTTAGGTAAAAAGGCAAGTCAAGTCAAGTATAAATAGAGTGCGGGAGGCACTCTATTTGCTCACTCACTTCTCACACATGCACTCAAGGAGGAGTGGCGCACTTATGGAGGAGGAGGATCTGCTGCTAGGTTGTGTCTATCTCTTATGGTTGGTTGTATCATTGCTCTATCTATCTCTGAGGAAGTTATTGGGGTTTTTCACCTTTATGGTTTTCCCCAAGTAAATCTTTGTGTCTCTTGTGTGCTTGCATTATTGTCTCCATGATTGATATGCTGTAGATATGCTGTACATGTTGTTCTCTCAGTTAAGATCCTAGATCAGATTGAAGTAAACTTAGAAAATTTAACATGGAATCAGAGCTAGCCTGAAAGAAGGCATGATATGGCATGTATGACACTTGTTGCACTTACGATGCTAGGGCTTGATATAGCAAAAACCAGTCATCGTAGCACTTTCGCTATAAATCCGTTTTGGCGAAGTTTTCGGATCTGAAATTGTTACAGGCCGAAGCTAAGATCTCCAGGTATCTTGTGTCCAAAGGACAACCTCTAATTCGTTGTACTTTGGGATTTATGATCTGTACAATATAGGGTTTATGCCTCTTCCAGATCTGAGTCAAAAGCAGGTGACCTTGGGAAAAAGGTCATATCTTGGGCTAGGAAGCTCCAAATGAAATTTCGTAAAAAGTGACAGGTAGTACACAGTCTGTACTATCTCATAAAAATTTTTCAGAGGCCGAAGTTGAACCAGTGACACGTGGCACGCCGTACAAGTTCGCTCTCCTGTATTATCCCATAAACAGGTCACGTTGCGACATTTGGCATAACTCTCTCTCAGAGAGTCCAATTGAGGTCAGACCTGTCAGGATGGAAAGGTAACAGGCCGAGCTATCTCAGAAAACTTTTTCAGAGGCCGAAGTTAAAACAGTGACACGTGGCACTCCGTACAAGTTCGCTCTCCTGTTTTATCCCAAAACAGGTCACGTTGCGACATTTGGCATAACTCTCTCTCAGAGAATCCAATTGAGGTCAGACCTGTCAGGATGGAAAGATAACAGGTCAGACTATCTCAGGAAACTTTTTCAGACCCTGTGGATCAAAAATGTCGGAGTTACACCAGAAACAATCAGGTACATATTTCTGTCAAAACAGAATTATTTTTTGGTACCTTCATTCATGGCTTCCGGAATTTAGGGCTTTGGAGAAAGTTGGAATTTTTGTAATCGGAGACCACGGCTGGATGCTACTCATCAAAATAGAAATTTAGAGACCAATATCAGAATTTTTGGTTGGGCAGAAGGCCGGGCTTGATTAGACCCTAGTTCGGGACTTTGATCAGAAAAGTGGAAAATTAGGGCTTCTGTAAAAATGGGAATTTTTGAAATCTGTGACCACGGCTGGAAGCTCCTCAGAAAAATAGAAGCTTAGAGCTTTGGATCAAACATTTTGATGGGGCAAAAGAGTGGGATTCATCAAACCACAGTTCAGGGTCACGTCCAGTGAATCCGGAAGTTTCAAAGGAAAAATTGAGGAGTGAAACTTTGCAGTTTTCAATTTCTGAATATACCAGTTTGATCAGTTCATCAAGGCGCATATTCCTATCCTATCGGAAGGTTGAAATTCAAAGTTTGAATTTTTGGGGTTTCTTTGACAAACCCATATCCAGCTCAAGGTCCAGTTCTTGCAAATCAAGTGGATTGGGTTAATCCTAGAAGAAGATGGATTGATCACCTGCATAAGTGAAAGAAGTTCCTGTCTCAGAGGGAGATGAGGATAAGGCCTTACATAAGAAGATTACAAGCGATCTCGACAGGTATGACTCATCGAGGTATGTTTCGATATTTGTCCATGATTAAGTTTATGGTATGTTTGTCTTCATGTTATTACGTTAGTACAATTTTGATTTTATATTTGTTGTATCACCTTAACAAAATTATGTTTGCATGATAGAAGATATTCATTGGTTAGGGTGTTGACACTTATGATTGTACTAATGCATTATGGTGTTGTATGAGGTTTGTGTTGTCTACTAACATGAAAGGTACACCAAGAAAGACAGATCATGTTCTGATCCAAGAACATATGATCATGATAACATAAGGACAAAGATTCATCCATTGTCATGGATCTCATACAAGATCCATTCACGAGGTATGTATAACTTGGTTTTATAATGGTTAACTTATGAGACATGCAGGTTACTAGCACAAGTCACTGAAGAGAACCAAAAGACATTATACGGGTATGTTAGACATAACTAGCTAACATGATAATCCAGGTATGTTTTTCCTATATCAAGCTAGATTCCTACCTTGGGTTAGGATCTTATACTATCGCGTTGTTGATAATGATTATTCATGAAGTCATAGGTTTGAATAATCATGATTGTATGCATATTATGTTTCTTACCATAATTGATGATATGACTAACCAGAAGAATCATGATGGCATAGGTTTGAATAATCATGATTGTATGCATATTATGTTTCTTACCATAATTGATGATATGACTAACCAGAAGAATCATGATGGTATAGGTTTGAATAATCACAGGTTTTATGCATTTTATATCTCTTATCTTGTTTGATGATTCAACTAACCTGAAGAGTCATAGGCTTGAGTAATTACAGGTTTAGACATGTTATGTTTCTTATGATTTGACTAACCATAAGAATCCTTGAATGCTAATGCTTATTATTTCTGTTTGAAATGATCATGACTATACATGCTTGAGAGTATTGTGTTTTAATAGTATACTAATGAATGTATGATTTTATATGAGATCACAAGGACAACACATTCATGATACTAATAAGCATGCATAGGGACCAAGGATGAATATGAGTTCAAGAACAGGTAATTCAGGAAGCAAAGATCAAGAGGGAGCACACTCTAGTTGTTCCTGCAAGAAAGCAAAGGAGCACACTTCAGTAGTTTCTGCAAGGATGCAGATATTCAGAGGGAGTTGATCATCTCTCTACATCCCACAACAGAAAGGTGTAGAAGAAGCTACTTCAGATTAGGACTCCAGCAGCTCCTGCAAGAAAGCGAAGACTCAGAGGGAGTCCACCCAACGAACAAACAAAGATAAGTATTTGAATTGTCATTTCTTAAATAATACTGTTCAATAAATGTATATACTGATGTTCCTAGAATTAGGTTGTGTATTATGCATATTAGAATAATTGCATTGATTAACAGTATACTCCTAATATGCATGGGTAAGTGGCCTATGGCACTGTACAACATTCCATTGCTACTTATCTAGAATGAAACCTCTTTGCTGACATGTTGGGAGTTGTGCACACTCTTAACAATGTTCTGGTAGAGATTGGAAGGCATCTAGAAAGTTACGGAATATGGATAAATGTTGTATTGAAGCATTGGCTAAGATAATTGCATGAATGTATGGCATATTTCTTTATGTGTAAGAATTTGTTCTGAAAACTATGAGATGTTTTCTAATCATGCAATTTAACTTGTTGTGTAGGAAAGATCGTATGCCATCTCCTACAAAAGAAGAACTACAACATTTGTTCCAGCAACAAAGATATATATTGAAGATATTGAAGTTCCCAGTATCTGGGATGAAGAAATGAAATGCCATGATCCGTCGATCATGAAGAATGATGTTTGGGATGTAATCCCAAGACATGAAGGGAAGTTTGCTATGACTTCCAAATGGAATTATCAGATCAAGCATGTTGCAGATGGCAACATTGAGAAATATAAAAGTGATGAAATAGAAGATGCACCAGATGGATTTCAAGACAGCATGGTGTAGTCACATATATGTGCAGAACTTGGTATGGTAGGATAGACAGCTTTCTATCCAGTTTGGGCTTTACCAAGAGTAAAGCGGATTCCAACCTTTACTACAAGGTTGAGGAAGGCAATCCAGTGTATGCGGATAACCTGTTTGTTACAGGTGAAGATAGATTGATTGCCGACATGCAGCGGAAGCTTACTACCGAGTTCGAGATGAAGAACTTGGGGATGATGCACTATTTGTTTTTGGCATGGAGGTGTGGCAGAGTGCAGATGGAATCTTCCTTGGACAAGGGAAGTATGCAGTAGAAATCTTGAAGAGGTTCGGAATGATAGATTGCAAGGCAATGGCCACACCAATGGCATCGAATCTGAAGCTTCTATGTGATGCTTCATCTGAGCCGGTTGATGTCTCTCTGTATCGTCAGATGATTGGGTCCTTGATGTACCTGACGACCAGACATTTGCTTTGCTGTGAACACATTGAGCCAGTTCCTGACGGATCCGAGGAGTGTTCACCTGGTTGATGTAAAGCATGTTCTGAGGTACCTGAAGGGTACAGTGGATTATGGGCTCAGGTATGAGGCGAATCAAAAGTTTAACCTACAGGGTTATGTTGATTCAGACTGGGCTGGCAGTGCTGCAGACAGGAAGAGCACATCTGGGTGTTACTTCAGTATGGGATCAGGTGTGATCTCTTGGTTTAGCAGGAAGCAGTCCTGCGTAGCACTGAGTACAGCTGAGGCAGAGTATGTTGCAGCCTGTTCAGCTAGTTGTGAGGCAGTATGGCTACGGAAGCTACTGTCTGAGTTATTTGATCTCCCGTTGGAGGCTACTGGTATCTTCTGTGATAACCAGAGTTGTGTAAAGCCGTCCGAGAACCCAGTGTTTCATGACAGGTCGAAACACATAGAGATCAAATATCACTATATCAGGGATATGGTGCAGAGAGGAGCTGTGAAGCTCCTGTATGTTGCGACGGACGAGCAGATTCCAGATGTGCTGACGAAGCCACTAGCCAGGCTGAAGTTCGAGTACTTCAGAAAGAGGCTTGGCGTGCTTCAGATCGAGGATACTTCGAGGAAGAAGTGATGGACACATTTGCTGAAGCCATTCCAAGCATGTTGGAAGGAGGATCCTTCACATGGCTGTGGATGTAAGCGCTGGATAATGGGCATCAGGATGATGTTCTGGTTTCTGCTTGGATATGATCAGTTGGATCATTTATGTATGTATGCATCATGTTGGATGCTGGATATGATCAGTTGGATCATGTGTATGTATTTTGTATATGCATCATGTTGGATGCTTGGACCATGTATCTGTATATGTATCAGGTGGATACATTGTATGATCAGGTGGATCATGTATGATGATATGTATCAGGTAGATACTTGGTATGCATCAGGTGGATGCATTGATGTATCAGGTGGATACATTGTATGATCAGGTGGATCATGTATGATGATATGTATCAGGTAGATACTTGGTATGCATCAGGTGGATGCATTGATGTATCAGGTGGATACATTGTATGATCAGGTGGATCATGTATGGTGATATGTATCATGTATTTGTATCAGGTGGATACATTGATGATCAGGAGGATCATGTATGATGATATGTATCAGGTAGATACTTGGTATGCATCAGGTAGATGCATTGATGATCAGGAGGATCATGTATGATGATATGTATCATGTGTTTGTATCAGGTGGATACATTGATGATCAGGAGGATCATGTATGATACTTGGTATGCATCAGGTAGATGCATTGATGATCAGGTGGATCATGCAGCAGGATGTTGCAGTGATGATCAGGATGATCATAGATGACGAGCTTCAGGATGTTGCTCCAGATGACATGCAGCAGGACGTTGCAGTGATGATGATCAGGATGATCATGGATGGTGAGCTTCAGGATGTTGCTCCAGATGACATGCAGCAGGACGTTGCAGTGATGATGATCAGGACGATCATGAGTACATCAGGATGATGTATGGTGAGTATCAGGTTGATACTCTGTGGCCGTGGATCAGGTTGTGCAGATGAGCATGTCTGGGAGATCCTATAGGTTGGAGTTGTGTACCCGTAACAGCCTGGGATGCTCTTTCGAGACATTGCTCTGGGAGGACATGTAATTCGTTGCCCTGGGAGATCTCAGGTCGGAGTTGTGTACCCGTAACATCCTAAGATGCTCTTGCGAGGTTTTGTCCTATGGCATGTAATTTGGGCCCTAGGAGATTTCAGGTCGGAGTTGTGTACCCGTAACATCCTGAGATGCTCTTGCGAGGTTTTGCCATGACCACATGTAATTTGTGCCCTAGGAGATCTCAGGTCGGAGTTGTGTACCCGTAACATCCTGAGATGCTCTTGCTAGGTTTTGTGGTGGACCACATGTAATTTGTGCCCTGGGAGATCTTAGGTCGGAGTTGTGTACCCGTAACATCCTAAGATGCTCTTTCGAGGTTTTGTGGTGGGGTCACATGTAATAGCGCCCTGGGAGATCCTACAGGTCGGAGTTGTGTACCCGTAACATCCTGGGATGCTCTTTCGAGGTTTTGTGACGCACGTAATAAGTCCTGAGGATTCCACAGTATGGCCAGTGATGACGAAGACCTGCAGGTGGTGGGCCTACATCCAGTATGAAAAAGGACTGGCTCTGTAGAACTTCCTATGACGAGTAGATTCAGAGATTGATTGAGATAGCAGCAGCAGTGACGATGATGATGACTCGATGATGATTATCCAGTGACGATGATCCAGAGAAGATGACTTGTGCTAGAAGAACTGTGCTGAGAAATACCTTCCTAGTTAAGAGGGAGTGTTGATGTATATGTAACTTCGGAATGTATTTCACATATATCTATATTGTATTCCTATAGAGATGGTATTATTCCTCTATAAGGAAGTGTCGTCATTTATATTGTAAGTGTCGTAACTTATACTTGATGGGTTATTAGACCACCTTGTTTGGGGTCGGCCCTGTATAAGTCATGTGGGTCAAAGGGTTATTAGACCACCCTATTGGGGGTCGCCCATGTGGGTCAAAGGGTTATTAGACCACCCTATTGGGGGTCGGCCCACTCAGCATTATGTTATGTGGTTAAGTTAGAGCCGACATGAGTTAGGTAAAAAGGCAAGTCAAGTCAAGTATAAATAGAGTGCGGGAGGCACTCTATTTGCTCACTCACTTCTCACACATGCACTCAAGGAGGAGTGGCGCACTTATGGAGGAGGAGGATCTGCTGCTAGGTTGTGTCTATCTCTTATGGTTGGTTGTATCATTGCTCTATCTATCTCTGAGGAAGTTATTGGGGTTTTTCACCTTTATGGTTTTCCCCAAGTAAATCTTTGTGTCTCTTGTGTGCTTGCATTATTGTCTCCATGATTGATATGCTGTAGATATGCTGTACATGTTGTTCTCTCAGTTAAGATCCTAGATTAGATTGAAGTAAACTTAGAAAATTTAACATGGAGTGATTCCCACAAGGGTTATTAAACATGCTCGCAAGGGTTTCTTGAGATGCTCGCAAGAGGCTTTAAACATTCCCTTTATAAATTCCTGCAATAGGTTTCTTGATATGCTCGAAAGGGGCTAGCTGAGATGCCCGCAATGTCTACTAGAAATGCCCGCAAGGGCCTTTAAGGATTCTCGCAAGGGACTCCATCATATGCCCTCAAAGACCTTATTGTTATGCCTGCAAAGGATAGCTGAGATGCCCGCAATGTCTACTAGAAATGCCCCGAAGGGCCTTTAAGGATGCCTGCAAGGGACTCCATCATATTCCCACAAAAACCTTTTGAGGATGCCCACAAGGGAACTAAGGTATTCCTGCAAGGGCTCCTTCAAATGCCCGCAAGAGGCCTTCAAATTCCTTCAATTGCCTCATAGAGATGCCAAGATATGCCCATGAGATCCATGCTATACTTCAAATTCCTTTCATGTCATTGTCCTTTGTGATATCCTTCAAATGCTTGCTGTCATGTCATTGTCCTTTGCCATGTCATGCTATGTCATCACTCTATGTCAAGTCTTCTGCCATGCCATCAACTTTTTTCTTTGTCCTTCATGGCATATTCCTTTCCCACCTTAATGCTTATTCCACATCATCTCTTCATTAATCCATGTCCTTCACTCTTTGTCATGCTTTCCATGTCATCCCTTTGACCTTTTTCATCAATGGAAACTTTGCTCATCAATCTCCCCCTTTGTCATTGATGACAACCTTCTCCTTTAATTTTTCTCCCCCTTTGACATTGATAACAAAGGGCCATTCCTTAAGCCATCAATAGCTTCACAATGCCAAAAAAAAAATTATTCTTGAAGACTTCAAGCTAGAGAGTTTGTTGATTTTTTAATTATTGGCTGAACTCCCCCTGTCATATAGGATTTTTTATTTTCTGAGCTATTCTCCACCTTTGACTGAGCTCATCATGTTTTTGATGATGTTTTTGATGCCAAATTTCTCCCCCTAAGCTCGTGTCCTATGCTGCTGCAAATGATTTTCTGAACTTCAAACTTTATCAACTGTAGATGTTCCAAAATTTGAGCCCAAAATGATCACTGATTCTTCAAGGGCTTTAATAACCTTTAAAGGCTACCAAAAGATGTGATCACTGTCCATGAAAGTAGTCAACTATTCTCACTTAATGTTGTAGCATATTGACCTTTTGGATGTATGATTTACTCCCTTATACAAGATCTTTATCATGGTCTTCAATAAATTCTTCTTCTAAGCTAGCTTCCTCATCTGCATGCTGCTACAGTCAACTATGATTCCCAAAATGTCTTGTGAACTAATCTGGATGTAACCTTTGATATCTTCACCAAAAAAAAATTGTGCTTCTAATCTTTGAATGCTTGGACTTGTTACTTGCTTGGAGCAGCCATCATTTACCCTTGAGTCTATTCTCCAACCTTCATGGACTCAAGGTGTACTTAAGGTCTTTAGAAGACTTTAAGTTTGGCTTTCCATATTGCAGCCATCAACCCCACTGTGGTCAACCTCATTTATATTTAAAAAAACATTTTTCTTCACCCATACCTAAGAATGTCCTTGACTGTGATCATTTTTCCTTTGGTATTCAACTCCTTTTGCATTATTATTCTTCCAAGATTCATCTACTTTCCTTGTTGATGGATATGAAAAACTTCTCAATGATTGTCTTCTTGGGGTTGCACAGTTTTGGGCCTTGTGACCAAAACCACTACATGTGAAGCATCTCAATGTGTGACAATTAGCAGCAAGATATCCAATTCGTTCACATGTCCAACATCTAACTGTGTCACTTCATCTTCCAACACTCCTTCTTTCATGGTATGGACAATCCATAGCCTTGTGACCAAAACCATTACGTGAATAAAAGTAACCATTGAAATTATATTCATACCTGGATGTTTGATTCCATCTTGGAGTTGTCTCTCTTTTGAAGAATTTACTTTGAGGAGTGGGACCAACGTCTTGATGTATTTTTGATCTTCTAAAATCTTCTTTATGTTTTGCAGGTTCTTGCTGAGGAGATTTGCTTCCATCTTGGGTCATTGAGGAGCTTGCTTTGGGAGTCTCAGGAGACCATGTGCCAACATCAGATTTTTCTTTTTCTTTGTTGTAGCCAAGACCAGATTTGTCAAATGGAGATCTTTGAAAATCCAAAATCTCATCCAAGATGACTGAGCTATTGTTGAACTTGACATAGGCATCATATTTCTTGTCCTTTTTTCTGAGACCAACTATCTCCATCTCAAGCTTTTGACATTTTCTTCTCTTTCTCATCCAACTGGTTCTTTAAAATTTCATCTATCCTTTTGGATTTTTCTAGCTGAGTCTTCAGATCAACAATATTGTCTTCTATCTGTCCTTTTGAGTTCTGATCCTCCTCATGAGATTTTTGCAATTGTCCTTTTAGTACTTGATTTTATTTTCTGATATCTGAGAGTTCCTTTTCAAATTCAAAATTCGTCAGACATACCTTTCATAGTTCTATCTTCAAGGATTTGATTTCAATTTCTTGTTTTCTTCTTAGTTTCTCTTCAATCTCATGAATGCCCCTCTTGTCACTTGAATCTTCTTTCTGACTGGCGGTACTTTCCTTCTGTAATTTTTCAAGTAAGGTACTGATCTCAGTATCTTTGTTTTGAAGTTTGTGAGTTAATTCTTTCTCCTTATCTTCTAGTTGTCTTCTGATCTTGTCAATTTCTTCTAATTGCCTTTTATTTTCAGCAACCGACTTCTCAAGTTGATCTTTCAGAGAGTTAGATATGGCTTCTTTAATTCTGGTAGCTTCTTCAACTTGGAAATTTAGATCAACTATATTATGTTTGGCCTTCTCACATTCTTCTTGATTCCTTTTCTCATATTTGTCCAATTTCTCTTGCAATACCTGGTTATGTTCACAAAGTTTCTCAACTTTTTGCAAAGCATTAGTAATATCATTATCTTCAATCTTACATGGATCTTGTATTGGCCTTTCTATGAAGCTATCTTCAACTCTATGTTATTCAATGGAGTAGAGTTGATCTATCTTCAGTGACAGTTATTCAATTGGGTTTCACTTTCCTATTTTCTCCTTTTGGAGATCTGTCGGATCTTCGATCATGAGTTTCATAACCTCTTCTTCATGTTCTTTAGTGGAGTAGAACTGTTCTATTTTGATCTACAATTCCTTAGAATTGTTGCACTTTCCTTATGAGCTGTTGTTTTCACTTTCTTCGGATGATTGTACCCTGTAAGCACTAACTACCATATCCCAATACTGTCTACTTCAAGATAAGCTTGCATTCTTCTTTTCCATATCAAGTAATATGTCCCACAAAAAAATGGTGTTCCATTCACTGAGAACCCCATGGTGTGTCAAAGATCTCCTTCAAGTTGATAAGGTTTTTTGTGAAGGACCTGCTCTAATACCAATTGTTAGACACGCCAAGCACACTGAGAGGGATGGGTGAACAGTGTGTGTAGCTTTTATTACTTTTTCAACTTTAAAACAGTCATAAGCAACTTGTTCAATATTATGTAGAGTACGTTATTATTATATCATCATCAACATTATTAGCAACTACAGATCATCATCACATATCAGCATATCATCATCACATAGGAAGCATTACAAAACAAAATACACAATTTTTTACATGGACACCCAAGTCCACGGAAGCCTTTATAATAATAATTTACTAGCAGTAATTGGAAGGAGGAAAGAAACCCCTTTGTTACAAAGACTTCAATTCTCCAGCTACAATTGGAAGGAGGCTACAAGCCTCTGGTTTACAGGATACAACCTAAAGGAATCCTTAGCACCCTATATTTCCTTGCCCCGTCCTGCCACCCTGATATGAAGAAAGAAACTGAACTACTGAACCACAATCTGCATTGATCCTGCAGACCTCTTATCCAACACTTGTACCACACTGCACAACCACTATCACTACTCATCAATTGACCACTGCTCGTCACAATTGTGCCACATTGTTCATCAACCTATACAATCAATATATTAAATCAAGCTGTACCAATCAATCTTCTATTCACATCATCTGAATCAGTAAATCTGAGTTCAACCAATTGTATACCAAACTCATTCCACCTAATTCAAACCAGCTATTCATACAACTCAACCAATCTGAGTTAAGGAATCTTCTCATGTATCCTACTCTATTGAATCAATGTACTCGTTGCTCATTAAAACAGTTTATCATTTCATCATTGTCATCATTGCATCATTGTTTCTACATATCTAAGCATATTATAATCCCGAGTACATCACTGAGCATGTAACATCGTATACATTACTAAGCATCATTATGTTAGTAACTCATCATATCACTATCTAATATTTTTTTAGCATCATCACATCTCCCTGTGTAGATAGTGTTGAGCATATCACATGTATCATCACTAAGCATATCACTGGATCACTGAGTATATATATATATCATGCATTCATTGGTGAGTATATATCACTGTGAAAAGAGTACTAAGCATACATACCATCACTGTATATTGTCAACTCAATCATGTCATCACATATTATTTTACATATCTTGTCCAGTCATTTTAGTCAGATCAATTTGATCTTTGTTAAATCAATATTGTCCACAAACTGTCATCAATATGCCATTATCAATTCCACTTAAGCATTCTTCTTTAAGTGACACACCCAATTTAAAACATATAGAATTATGTTGTTGTTGTTGTTCATGACCTTGTCCACAGGTTCCTTTACTCATTTGCACTGATCGTATCCTCTCACAAGTGCCTCTACTCATGAACAATGATCTTGTCCTCTGCTTCCCAAAAATGAACAAAGAGTAAAAACCTTCTTGACAGTCTTCATCGTGTTGCTACCTCTTTATCGGATGCCCGAAAAATCAGAGAGAATAGAAAGAGTATTTCATTGCTCAATTCTGCCTTAGTTTAACCCAAAAAAAATCAGAGAGATAAAAAATTATTTCATTGATGCTCCAGCTAATTTGCTGCTACCCTAAAATCTCAAACCTCACCAAACCCAAAAATTAGAGCTCTCCATTCTCCCCCGAAATCTACACTTCAAAAACCACTCTTCAAATAAAACTTTGTCTCTTATTTATACTTTCCCTTTTCCATAAAATCTGCTAGGCCAACATATCCTTTTATTTTTATTTATTATTAAAATGATTAAATGAATCAAAAAGATTTATTTAGGGTGGCCTTCCTTCAATCAAGGAGATAAATGACAATTTAATTTTTATGCCACATCACTTGTTTCCTTCCAAAATGCCCGCAAATCCTTCTTAAAATGCCCGCAAGGGCTCTTTTAAGTTCTAGTTGTGATTCCCGCAAGGGCCTTCTTCATGCCTTTTTGGATGCCCTCACTAGGGTGTATAAGATTCCCACATAGGGCCCTATTCACATGCCTTCATATGCCCTTAGTTGGTCCTTGGAGTGATGCCCGCAAGGGCTATTAAACATGCCCGCAAGGGTTTCTTGAGATGCTCCCAAGAGGCTTTAAACTTTCCCTTTATAAATGCCCGTAATAGGTTTCTTGAGATCCCCACAAGGGGCTAGATGAGATTCCCGCAATGTCTACTATAAATTCCCACAAGGGCCTTTAAGGATTCCCACAAGGGACTCCATCATATGCCCACAAAGACCTTATTGTTATGCCTACAAGGGGTAGTTGAGATGCCCACAATGTCTACTATAAATGCCTACAAGGGCCTTTAAGGATTCCCGCAAGGGACTCCATCATATTCCCAAAAAGACCTTTTGAGGATTCCCGAAAGGGCCCTTTTGTGATGTCTACAAGGGAACTAATGGATCCCCACAAGGGTTCCTTCAAATGCCCGCAAGAGGTCTTCAAATGCCCACAATTGCCTCATAGAGATGCTAAGAGATTCCCGCAAGCTCCATGTTATCCTTCAAATGTCTTCCATGTCATTGTCCTTTGTGTTATCCTTCAAATGCTTGTTGATGTGTCATTTTCCTTTTCCATGTCATGATATTTCTGTTACATCTAAATCATGCCATCATGATAGTCATTGTAAACATCCCTAAAGTTCCTTTGACTAATTCATCAACTTAAAAGAGATACTAACCTTTTCCTGTTGGGTTTTGTGAGGTCGTCGCAGGTCATCTTAATGCAACCTACGACATCGCGGGTTGTCCTATTACAGCCTACGATGATGTCAGTTAATTGGATAAAGTAGCATCTTCGAGCCCATTCTCGAAGGTGGTTGATGTGGATCCCTATCCCTAGCCTATAGGGGATGTTATAGCTTGAAATGACACCTCTCCGTCCGTGACGACACTTGCTTCCCTTGGTCGCATGATGACACTTCTTGAGATCAAGTTTAGTCACACAACAGGACATTTGTGGATGGAGGAGTCATTTGGGACACTAAAAATGGTTGAAATTACCTCATTCTTGACCCATTTGATGTATATGACCCTTAGGAACATTTTTCCAGACCAAACCATCTCCTGAAAATGAGCAGAAAAGCCTGTTTTTGGCCATTTTTCACTATGAGCGCGACTCTACTGTTATAATAGTAGCGTGTGTACGCGACTTTACCTCATTCATAGTAGCGCCCATTGCCATATGTACGCGACTTTGTATACTGTAGAGTAGGGTACACTCTTGTTTTGGTCAAAATCTCGAAATTCGAGTAAGTTAAGTTGGTTGGGAAACCTCTTGAGTGGTTATAACTTCTTTTCCTCTTCCTCATTGACTATATAAGGAGGGTAGAAGGGTCATGTGAGAGGAGCAAGCCTAATTGCAAAGTTATGCTGGAGGAATGGAGACCCTCATCCCCCTCTCTTGTGCTTCAGTTTTGGTAAACCCTAGTACAATTGCTTAGAGGCTGGGATCCTTGGAGAACGGAAGCAGGGGACCTTGAATCTAGGTTTCGTGAAGTGCCAAGCTTGAAGGAAGGTATAATTGTATGTACTTGCTTTCATTCATTAATAAAGATCAGACGTTCTTCTCTTTCCAAATATGACCTATTAATGTGTCTTAAGATTTGATCACTGTTTGATTATAGTTTGATGTCTCTTTCCATTATAGATATCAGTATTATATATGTAGTCAAATGTATTTGAGAAAGGTATCAAGTTGTTTTGCAGGTCTGGGCATTGCGACACTGGATAAGCATTGAAGAGCGAGGGAGGAAAAGCTAGGATCAACCTTCTGAATAAGGTGCCTACATCTCTAAACCCTAATCTCTTCATTTATTAGTTATACTTGTAGAATGCTTGTAAGTCTATCTTTATCACCGTAAGTTGGTAGTTTCTCCCCTGAACTATAGGTGCATTTTCCCCACAACAGAATGGCGACTCCGCTGGGGAATAAGCCTAACTGCTTAGGGGTATCCAAGGTCATTTCTTCAGTCTTGTTTGATGGTCTTTGTTCATTTTCTTGATTAGGATCAGTTAGTAGGCTCTGTTTGACCCTCCTGGGCTTTTTACAGACCCTTCCCAGCCCTTGCAAACCTTTGTGGACCCAGTTTGGGGGTTTTAACCCCGTTTTTTAGACTTTTTTTTTAGTACGCTACTGTTTGTACCACACAGTAGCGCCCATACTACTATGAGCGCTAGTTTCCTTCATACACAGTAGTGCCCATACTGCTATGAGCTCTAGTTTCCTTCATATACAGTAGCGCTCAAAATCTGGGTTTGAAATTTTTGAGTTTTTGGGTTGTGGACCCAAATCTGGGGGCTGTGGCTGCATTTTTGGGGGTCCCTGATGACCTTAGGTCTGTGTTAAACCCCTGTAGGTGGTCTCCCATCCTTGTATTGATCCTACATTCATGATTTGAACCTCTTTTGATCAATTTGGGTTTGTTTGGAAAGTTTTGGGGTTTGTTGACTTAAGTTGGGGGGTTGTGGACCTGTTTGGTGTTTTGTACCCTAATTTGAGTCTGATTGAACTTGCTTGCCCCATTTCCACTGGATTTGAAACCTCTTGAGTATTTTTGACCCTGTTTGTATCTATTTGAGTGAAATTTCTCTTTTAGGTTGGTTTCTTGTCTTCCCTTATGCTTTTAGTTTTTCTTTTGTAGTGAAAGCTCAAGTGTTTTGGCTGTTGTTCAAGACCTTGTTTGCATTGTTTACGTGCAGACCTGACTTTACCAAACCATACTTCTTCGTAGGTCATTTGCTTCGTTTGGGTCTAAAAGTAGTTTTTGTACTCTTTTCCCAATGTTTGGCATGCTTACATCAATAAGAATTTGAAAGTCATATAAGGTAGCTTTTACTGCTCCATAAAGAGAACCTGAAAGTTTCTTTGCTTTGCTTTGATAGTAGGTTAGTTTCAGTTTTTGTTTCTTACCTTTGAAAAGCATAAAGAATTTTGATTCATTTTCTAAATAGAGTACCTTGCAAGTGGCTTAAAAGATTTTAGAGTGCTTTGCATCAAAAAGAACAAGTTTTCTTTTGCATACCTAGTTGCTTGAGTAGCTGCATTCTTAGGTTTTGAGTTTAATTTTTTACATTTAGACTTTATTTTTACCTTTTTTGCATTCAAAAGATTAAAAAATTGCATTTGCACATGCATTCTAAATCAGAATTTTAAGACTTGCATTGAAAAGAAAAAGATTTGTTTGGTGGTAAATATTTCATTTTCAGTACTCTATTTCTATTATAACCACTCTCACACACCCACTACCTTTTTTAGTAATCAAGTAACCTTTAAAATGAACTCTAATAAAATGAACTAGCAACATTTTCTTTTCTAGGTTACACTACACCAACTAGTTTTGGTTAGGATCTTGGGTTTAAAACACCTTAAACCACCCAAGATCACACATTGCGCAAAAATCGTAGTGAGACTATCATTAGGCAAACCCACCTCACTCAAAATTTGCCTGGGAGCTTATGCAGTAGGTCAATGTGAGATCAGTTTGTGGGAATACCCCTCCTACTTTCTGTTCGAGCATACGCCAGGATCGGATTGCGTATTGGGGACTCTTTCGAGTTTCGGGCTTAGCTACCCTGCCCACGCTTTCTGATTCGACCGGTGACTGTTCCCCCAGGAGTTTTCGGTGTTGTGGTATCCTTAGTATCAGACTCTAGGTTCATACACAGGTGACAGCGGAGGGTATATCCGCTGTACCTAGGACAGACGTGGGAGGAAATCCCTTGCAGGTCTTTGGGAGGGCGGTTGGGTGATTCCAGCGCTTGCACCCTTAGTCATTGTATTGTGGACCCCGGGTAACTGTCCTTCATCCTTCGTTGATCTGTTCTGGGCCCTCATCATCCCAGACTCTTCTCCGGAAGGCATCTGTTTGCCTGGTTTGATTTACTTAGGACCTTTTTTTAGTGGTGTGCTCTTTGTGCTACTTGTTTTTAGTTTGCCTTAGGGAACTTCTTGTTCATTTGAGCGAGAAACTATGTCTAGCATTCCGGCGAGTGCCAATCAAGGTACCCCTGTTCCGGGGGATCCTTGTGCTGTTCCATTCATTGGAAACATTGGTGCTCCCTTAATGGCTACTCTGAATCTTCCTGGATTCACTATTGGGCTGCCGGTTTGGTTGTTTTCCACTCCGAATGCCTTGCATGCTCCTGACGCTTCTTTTGTGAGCACCTCAAATCAAGAGCATCAGAACCCTGTGCCTCCTTTGCCAGTAACATCTTCTCCTCCTCCTTCTACCTCATGTGGCGAAAGTAGCAATACTAGTAACCAGCAGTCTAAAAGGAATAGACGGGGGAAGAATAGGAAGAAGATGCCAAAACAAGGGGGCAAGCACCCTGCCTCTGCAGATCATGCAGGGGGCACCCACCCAGCCTCTGGAGGTCATGCTGGGAGAAAACTTTTAGTCACTGAAAATCATACTGAAAGTTTGTCTTCAACCACTGTCAGTCATGTTGAGGACATGTCATTGATCACTGCTAGCCATATTAATGACAAGTCACCAGTTCCTGTGAGTCATACTGGAGACACCAGATCAGCCACTGCAAGTCATGCTGAGGGAGTTGACATTGTCGACAAAACCAACAAACAGAAGCTTAAGTTCCCTTGTAAGTTTTGCGAGGGAGACCACCTTACTTACTTGTGCCCTGTACTTCCAGAAGTGCAAAAAGTGTGGTCCTTAGTTCAAAAGTCTTCTGCTTTTGAGCAACCAGCCTCTGTGAGTCATGCTGGGGGCAAGCTGTTAGCCAATGCTAGTCATGCTGAGAGTACTGACGTTGTAAAGGAGTCTAAACCTATAGGACGGAAACCAAAGTTCCCTTGTAAACTTTGTAAGGGAGATCACCTTACTCACCGATGCCCTGCCATTCCAGAGGCACGAAGAGTGTGGTCCATGTCTGAAGGAACCTCTGTTCCTGAGTTGTCTATAGATTCCCTGCAGTCAAATCAACCTTTGGTTGATAAAGTGGTTGAACCAATGCAATCTTTGGTCGACCCCACTCTTCCTTCGGAGAGTGAAGTGATTGAATCGATGCAATCTTCGACCGATCCCATCAGTCCTTCAGAGATTGATGCACCTACTACTGAAGTCTTCTGCATTTCCAGTTTGGATGTTCCTGAAAAAGGGGGCACTTCATCTGTGCCATGTGAACCCCTACCAAGCCCTAGGATTGTTTCCTTTGATTGGAATAGTCTAGCCGAGCCTCGCCTTCCTTCTTCGACACCTTTTCAGATAAAGGTTGATATCTGGAACCATACGGTTGATCGATGTATTGTTGATGAAGGTGCTTCTATTAGTATCTTATCCGCTTATGCTTGGAGAGATTTGGGATTCCCTAATGTTTTTTCAGCTGCTAATTGGCCGTTGACCTTCGATAGAAGACCTAGTGAACCGATCGGATTCCTCCGTCAGGCACCTGTTACCTTGGGTGGAAAAACAGTCTTAGTTGATTTTATGGTTCTAAAGGACCCTATGGACTTTGATATGATCCTCGGGCGTGATTACGTTTATGCTATGCATGCTGTGGTGTCTACGCTTTTTCGTGTGATGCATTTCCCTCATAACGAAAACATTGTCACCATCGACCAGCTTGCATTCGTTGATCCTCCTTATTACCCAACTGTAGACCAGTCTGATCCCTCGTCATTAGGCACTACTATGTCACATGCGCCTCATGTGGCATATTGTTCCTTGAGTTCAACTGCTACTGAGAAGAAGTCTCTGAGTTCATGCTTACCTTCTCGGGACTTGGTCCCAGCTTTTGACCAAGTGACACCTCCATCTGAATGTTTAGATATGTATTCTATCTGGGATGATATACTTCCTTCCGATGAAGTTTTCCTAGAGTCTATAGTACAGTCTGCCATTCATTTGGATGTTGATCCAGTCGCAGTCATGTCCAGCCCCGGTTTGATCTTAAAGTTTGATCTTCCTACTGTTGAGTCTTTGGAATTTCCTATAGATCCGCAAATCAGTGTTCCTGCTGAGTTTGATTCTGCTTCTAGAATTTTCAACTCCCGTGATGATGAATTTGTTTCTGCAGATTCCATTATGTCCTTCAACTTTGATCTTCATCCTGAATTTGATCTTGTTGATTGTAAGTCCTCGGGCTTGGGCACCATAGAGTCCTCATTCGAAAACTCTGCTTTGTTTATGCCTACTGTTGATGATAGTGAAGTTGAAAGTATTTCTACCACAGTGACTTGTATCGGGTCTTCCTTTACATATGTTTTAGATATGATCCCGGTACTAATGTTTCTTGGAGACAGGATTCTTAGCTGGATGTATACTTGCTTACTGGTCCTTTTCGACACCTTGTGCGACCATGTCAGGTATATTCAGAACCTTGCATATAGGTTTAGGCTTCCCCGCTGTTATGTTGCATTTGAACCTTTTGCCATCCGAATTCGCCATAGGGTCGAACCTGTTGGATATTGGTGTGATAGCCATCTCTTTATGCATTGTGCACCAGTCCGACAGCAGAACCTACCTAACATGGGTCATCCTAGTCAGCACCCTTATGCCATTCTGGTGCCCATGCTGAGTTTTTCTCATAGGTTCGGGAGCCTTTTTAGATTCACCATGACTTTGAGAAGAAGCCTCATATCTTTCTTCCTCATATATTTCTGGCCATCCCTGATAAGGTTCCCATCTTTGTGTTCAAATTGCATATGCATCTATTATGATCCCGCTTGCGCTAATGAGCCTGAAGCCGGCTTCCACGCTTTTAGCCCGTTGTATAAGCCTCCATCTCTGATCTCATTTCCGCTAAGCCCTGTATCATTTTGCCTTTTCAATTTGACACCTTTTACCTGGAGGAGACACACCCTGAGTGTCCTTATCTTGCCCATGTTCCTTGCATTAGGCATAGCTTTGTTCCATGCGCTTGGAGCTAGTTTTGCATGTCCCTGACACTCGTTTCCTCCCATTACGAGCATTCTTCTGCCTTCACTTCGAGCTCGTTAAAAACAGTAAGTAGGTTACGAGCAGTCTTCCACCTTTCCTTCGAGCTCGTTAAAAACAGTAAGGAGGCTACGAGCATTCTTCTTTTACTTCGAGCTCGTTAAAAACAGTAAGTAGGTTATGAGCATTTCTTTCATCTTCACTTCGAGCTCGTTAAAAACAGTAAGGAAGTTATGAGCATTTTTCTATCTCCTTTGAGCTCATTAAAAACAGTAAGGAGGTCATGAGTTTACTTTTCTGGACTCGTTAAACCTTTACGGAAAAGATCCCTATGGAGTTCTTTTAAGCCCTTTTCAGACTCCTTAAATAGGAAAAGTTTGCTGAGCATAGTTGTCTTTTCAGGCTCGTTAAAATAACTGAACCGACATCCACTTAGGTATAGAATTACCCCTTTTCCGGGCCTTGGTGGATAATTTACGGAAAAGGTATACTCTAGGTATACTCTTGTATGCGCTAGAAGAGTTCTTCTTCCATCATTTTACACTTTTTCGGGGAAGGAGACTAACTTTACGAAAAAGGACCTTTGGAGTCGTCTTTAGGGTTTTCAGACTCTCGAAATGTGAAAACACCAAGCGAGCACATACCAATCCGGGCTCGATATAAAATCCACGGATAAGTGTATAGAGGACTGTTTAAGTTTTTCAACTCTATAAGCAAGAAAACACCGCCGAGCACAGACCAATCCGGGCTCGATATAAAATCCACGGATAGGTGTATGGAGTTTTCTTCTAGGTTTTTCAGACTCCTTAAATATGAAAATACCGTCGAGCATGCTTTAGTTCTTTGTCAAGCTCGTTAAAAAATGAAAAAGGAAAGGGAAGGGAAGAATGTCAAAATATCTTTCAATATGATGGCAGCAAGTCAACTATCTCCTTGAACAAAGCACCTGTTTTGAGTCTATCAAACAAGTTGGGTTCTAGCATTGGCCTTAGGGTAAACTTGATCTCAGAGTTCCTACTCCTCCATTTGGTTAGTCTTCCAGTCATATGGAGAATCTGTTAATGTCTCCTACATTGCAGACTTGCATCGTGGTCCCTTTGTGTTCAAAGCTGCCTAAGTCACTCTTGTGTCGTGCTCACTGTTCAAGGATATAACCTGTGTCGGCCATTCTGCAGTTGCCTTGACCTCATGTGTCGGCCATTCCTTGGTGTCAGTATGTTTCATCCTGTGTTCCGTCCTACTCTAAATCAGCTCATACCTTTTGAGTGTCCCTCGTGTTGGATGATGGAGGATGCATTAAGGCCTCCCTTCCAACGAACTTCTTCCCATCGACTTCAGCTCATTGTGCTCTGGGAATGAAGTTTAGAGTTTCGGTTAGTACCTTGGGGATTGCAGTCATTAGTGGCAGTTTCCCTCGCTATTGGATAGATGGGAATACATCAATGTCTCCTATCCGATGGATTCTTCAAGTGTTCGACGGCAAGACCATCTATTCGCACTTGCTTGAATGTACTAGGTACCTTGGGTTCCATTTTCATTATTGGTGGACACCCTCGCGTTTGTTAACGGTATACATCAATGACCGGTAATCAAACGATACCTCCCATGTTCGACATCAACTCATTTATTCGCATGGATAGGTTTGTACCTTGGGTTGTTTTTGGATGAAGACCTTGGGATCCTTGATAGCATCACCTTATTTATGTTATCCCCCAAGTTGCGCAAGACTGAGCCACAATATTTTTTGGCTTTTGATGAGACATAGATCCAGCTTGTTCTCTATGGCTATGTTCTCCAGTTTTGACATAGATCCACCTTGTATTTATGTGGCTATGTTTACACTTATGTTCCTCATGGATCCACGCTTGTATTCTAGTGGCCATGATATATGCATCAGTATTTTGGATCATTATTGTATCCTCTTGGAGATCATGTTCCACTATTTGAACATGGACAGTTACCCCATGGATAAGTTTGTCTGACTTTGCCTTCGCTTTCAGGTACTTCATTTGAGCCTATGATTCTTGGTTTCTCCGTTCCTCCATGATTCAACTCTTTTTTATTTATAATGTATTTCGGCCATCGTTTCCGATACTCCCTCTGACCTCATACATTAGGGGGCATCTGTTATAGCTTGAAATGACACCTCTCCGTCCGTGACGACACTTGCTTCCCTTGGTCGCATGATGACACTTCTTGAGATCAAGTTTAGTCACACAACAGGACATTTGTGGATGGAGGAGTCATTTGGGACACTAAAAATGGTTGAAATTACCTCATTCTTGACCCATTTGATGTATATGACCCTTAGGAACATTTTTCCAGACCAAACCATCTCCTGAAAATGAGCAGAAAAGCCTGTTTTTGGCCATTTTTCACTATGAGCGCGACTCTACTGTTATAATAGTAGCGTGTGTACGCGACTTTACCTCATTCATAGTAGCGCCCATTGCCATATGTACGCGACTTTGTATACTGTAGAGTAGGGTACACTCTTGTTTTGGTCAAAATCTCGAAATTCGAGTAAGTTAAGTTGGTTGGGAAACCTCTTGAGTGGTTATAACTTCTTTTCCTCTTCCTCATTGACTATATAAGGAGGGTAGAAGGGTCATGTGAGAGGAGCAAGCCTAATTGCAAAGTTATGCTGGAGGAATGGAGACCCTCATCCCCCTCTCTTGTGCTTCAGTTTTGGTAAACCCTAGTACAATTGCTTAGAGGCTGGGATCCTTGGAGAACGGAAGCAGGGGACCTTGAATCTAGGTTTCGTGAAGTGCCAAGCTTGAAGGAAGGTATAATTGTATGTACTTGCTTTCATTCATTAATAAAGATCAGACGTTCTTCTCTTTCCAAATATGACCTATTAATGTGTCTTAAGATTTGATCACTGTTTGATTATAGTTTGATGTCTCTTTCCATTATAGATATCAGTATTATATATGTAGTCAAATGTATTTGAGAAAGGTATCAAGTTGTTTTGCAGGTCTGGGCATTGCGACACTGGATAAGCATTGAAGAGCGAGGGAGGAAAAGCTAGGATCAACCTTCTGAATAAGGTGCCTACATCTCTAAACCCTAATCTCTTCATTTATTAGTTATACTTGTAGAATGCTTGTAAGTCTATCTTTATCACCGTAAGTTGGTAGTTTCTCCCCTGAACTATAGGTGCATTTTCCCCACAACAGGGGAGCTGGAATTCGGTTCCCTAGCCCTTTGGTGGGATCCCTATCCTCTCTCCTACCATATCTCAACCTACCCTATCCTCTTAGTCCTATATAAGTGAAGCTCATTCCCATCCCAAAGGGAGGAAGTCTATGGTACTTACATGCTGGTGAAATTAGCTTAGGAGATTTCTATTCATCTCTTGGGAGATATATAATTCCTTTGGAGGATTTGGCATTGGCTTGTTGGAGAAGGATTGCTATGTTAAGCCTTGGTTGTAATCACTTCTTTCTATGTACTTTCCCTTTTATACAGTAATATAAATGCTTTCCACCAAATGTTGTTGCATTGATGATGTTTGTGTAGTTTTACTGCTTAACTGCTTACTTAGATCTGTTATTGTTTAGATGCATTTTACTACTTGTGTTGTTCTGCACGTCTTGATAGGTTTTGCAGTTGAGATCTTAAGACCATAAAAGCTTGGAACAACATCAAGGAGAAAGGATCCGCGATCTGAAAGGTAAGGCATCTAGTCACTCGATCTCTAATTAGATCTGGGAAAGTTATTTCATATTCTGTCTCATTTGTTCTAGTCATGCATTAAGCTAGGGAGATCACGCCTTGAGTCCGCTCTTGGTAGATTATGCGATAACAAATTTGGCGACCATACTGGGGAAGTACATTGTTTTTAGTTTTCAATTTGAATTCCATTTTCATTTGATTTCTTTTGCAAGCCATCTCATTTGCCTCCTAAGCCTCTTTTAACCATCAGATCTTCACTTTGAAGAGTCTGTTGTCTTCCTATGAGTCTATACTCACCATATTTAAACCCTTTTATTGCTCATTTCTTGGATATTTGTTGATCCTTGAGTTTGGATCTCGCCTGTCACACCTGGGCAGTAGAAACAGAGTGACGATCTATCATTTTTCGCACTTTGCTTCTCTATCTTCTGAGTTGTCGTCGCATTTTTCCCACTAGTGTCCTGTGACATCGTCACAATCCCTGCACTGGTGACCTGCGACAATCGCTCTGTGTCTAAACACAGACTACACCGATCTGTTAATTTTGATACAAGGGCATCCCCCCTCCATTTTTTTAGTTTAGTTTTAGTTTTTCTTTGCAGACCCCTTTGTGCTGCAAGATCCAGTTAGAGACCTCTTTTTTATTTTTGTGTTCAAAGTGTTTGGATTCTGTGTGGATTTGTATTGGGCCTCATTTTTAACAAGCTTAAGTTTGGTAGTGGTGGAAACTTTGGGTTCCCCCACCTTCATCCACTTAGCCTTGCCTTCCCTCCTCTCCCCACCTGATCTGATCTTTGCATTGGATCTGACCCCAAATTTCTTGTTGCACTTGTCATTTAGCTTTGTTTGCATTCAGTTGTTCATTGAGTGTCTTGAGTTTTTTCAGTTCGTATGAGTGCTTGTCATTCTCTTGATAATTTCCTGAGTGTTTAGAGTGATGCAAACCAAATTTCTCTTACGTTTTTCATGCTTTAAAATATCATTGTTATCAAGTTGTTATCTTGGCATATCATTGGAAAATTGAAGGTGTGTCATTTTTACTGTTTTCACGTGTATTTGAAAATTGTGGTGGAAATTGGTTCAAGCATTAGAACTCATCATTCATTTGCAAAGTTTGAGAGAAAAATTAATCATTTGTACTTTTCAGGAATTATGAATCATTCATTTTCTTGAAAAATTCGAGTGACATCAAGTTTTACAAAAGTGATTCCATGCTTGGGAATTGTATGCATTCTTGGTTTTTTTGTGTGTTTTTGAGCCATTATAGTGGAATTGAAAAGTTAGAGTGCTCTAGATAGGAAATTTCTCTCTTTTCATCTCTTAAGTTTTGATTCGAAAAGACAAAATAAAATGCTTGGATTTGGTTGTGATGCTTGTTGACTTTTTTTGTTTTGCTTGGAAAAACAGAAAAAAACAAAAAGAGTATTTTTTATCAAATTTGATAGATTTGGGATTGTGTTGCATTTTTGTTGCTTCGGTAAAATCACTTGGAAAGAAATTTCTCCCTCCCATATATAGATTTCATCAAAAGAAAAGTACATTTTTGCATGTAGTTAGGGCTTGCATTATGTTTACGTTTATGTACTCACCTCATGCATTCACTTAACCGTCCAGATAAAATTAACAGTAGAACTAGGGAAAAAAATTTAGCAACTTATGTGTTAAGTTAGAGACGTGTTCCGGCATCGTAAAACGTGGCAGCTGTCGTTACTTTCCAGCACTGTATTCTGGGGGTATTGTAGTCTTCCACATACCAACCGGTATATCAAATCTCTTTCACGTACCAACTAGGTATATCGAAACTCTTTCACGTACCCACCAAGTACTTCGCGTGCTTGGCATATATTGAAAGGTGTTTCATGTACTTGGCGTATATAGAAAGGTGTTTCACGTACTCGGTAGTATATAGGAAGGTCTCGTGCAAGTGTGGTTGTGCATTAGAAATCCCCACTATGGATTTGAGCTCCCACGTACCTTGCGTATATCAAGAGACACCATTAGGATTCCTGAGACCAACTAAGCTATCCATTTGGCTGTTTTGGAAGAGCAATACACCGAGAACAACACTCGGGGAGCTACTACGCATGTACTATCAGGTAGTTGGGTTATATGGTTAGGGGTACGGTCCTAATCCTCCCTGGTTAGTGCTCTGAAAAATTGGGCCGAGTATAACTGTTGGACCCTGGAGAATATCGCGAGTTGCGAAGCCTTGAAAATCCCGTGAGGTTCCAGACTTTTGAATCCACTCCTATCACATAAGTTTGTTTGCGGCCTTAGTTTGTGTAGGATTTTTCTGGACTGCTTTTCTTTTGTTTAGATTACCCTAGGAGAAACTTTTGTTTCAGTCACTCTGGTTGACTTTCCTTGGAGATGGCCCTGTAGGATTCAGAACTTACCACCCGAATATCCCCTTAACCAGGAGGTAATTTCGAAGGTAAGAATGGACCCACAAGCCACGGTTGTGTCACCTGAAGTTGAAAATCCTACTTTGAACATTGGAGCACATATGTTCCCTCCAAATTCACCTACCTCCAACCCCCCACAGGTTGAAGAGGCACAAACTTCCACTTCACAAGAATTACCTTCCGTTTTACCGGGAGAGCCTCGATTGGTGGAATGATTAAATCCACCCCAGGATGGCCTTGCAGCAACTCTTGGTCCAGCTGCAACTTATTGGACATCATCTCTAGGCCACCCAGTGGCTCATTTTTCCATTGCATCCCCACCTAGTGGGACTACTCTGGATGACCCTCTAGCACCTTATCGTGAACAATAGACTCGATTTCGTATGATGGCTGAGGATTTTTGAAGACAAAGTCTTTTACGAAGGGTTGAAGACCCGACATTACCTCCTTATCAACCACTCCTAGGTCGTTATTTATCTTTTGACTCACCGGAATCATCCACACAACACATGACCACTTCTAAATCTGGTCAACCCTCAACTCCTTCACATACACCCCCTAAACAGGAGATCAGTTCTATACCTCAAACGACCCAACCTGTTGAAGAACAATAGTCCAACACACCTGTTACTACTGCGGTTACATTACCCATTCCTCCCCCACCCCAAAACTTGCGGGGAGGATACTCTTTACCCCTACCTTTCTTGCAGGTAATGTTAACCCTATAGTAGATAATCAACAACCCATGTTGGGTCAACCTTTGAATAGTGGTCAGCAAGTTGTTGCTGGGGGGAAACCCCTGTCTCTTAATCATAATACTGGAGGAGGAGTTCCCATCGGTCCTTCTGTTGGAAATTCCTTACCTGCAGGACCTTCCACCACGGGATTATCCCATGTTGGGGGACCATCCAATGTAATTCAACCACCATAGAGTCAAGCTTATCCAGGTTATCTTAAACGGGATTATCCCATGTTGGGGGACCATCCAATGTAATTCAACCACCATAGAGTCAAGCTTATCCAGGTTATCTTAACCCTATGTCGGGACAAATCAATCCTGGAAATGCACTCTACAAGATACCTTATCCTGGAAATCCATGCACTTTATGGGGGCAGCAAAATTGTTTACAACACGGACCCCCACCTACAGTCCCTCAAGTTCCACCACCCCCGTTTGGTCCACCCCCACCTCCCATCGGAGTCGGCGGGCCCACACACAATTTCGGAGGAGGCAGACCTCTACCTTTTGGTGGAGGACCACCTCATTCTGGAAACTACGGCCCACCCCCCCTAGCGGCAGAGGTGGAGGCCCTCCCCCTTCAGGTGGAGATGGAGATCCACCCTGCCAAGTAGTGGAGGACCCACACCTTATGATGGAGGACCATCCCATCCTGGTGGTGGTGGTGGAGGACCCTCCCATCCTGGTGGTAGTGGTGGAGGACCATCCCATCGCAGTGGTGGTGGTGGACGACCACCCTACCCTGGTGGAGGTGGCAGAGGAGGCCCTTACCCTTCCAATAGTGGTGGTGGACCACCACCTCCTCTCGGCGGAGGTGGCGGAGGTCCATCCTATCCCGATGGCAGTGGTGAACCACCACCTCCTCCAGGTGTAGGCGGTGGAGGTCCATCCTATCCCGGTGGTAGTAGCGGACCCCCACCATTTGGAGGCAGCCCACCCACTCCCAATGGTGGAGGCGAGTTCCCACCTTATGGTAACGGGCCACCTTATTATGGTGGAGGATGTACCTACGGTCCGTGCGGCATACCCCCTTACGGTCAGTTTCCTCCGGGAACACCTTACAATCAATCGATTCAAGGTCCTACTAGTCCATACATTCCCTATCAGTACTATCAGTACCCGCAGCCAAACCAACAGCTTCCCTTTTTGGCTACGTTGGACCTTCCCGATTTGTCTCATCTGACAAATGACCCCATTTTCCGCGGGCATAACTGGCCACCCATTATGGTTAAGTTACCATAAGATATCCCCAAATTTGATGGCAAGCCTGGTGAGGATCCCAAAAACCATGTGATGATATACCACTTGTGGTGTTCATACAACTCCTTAATGGATGACTCGATCCGTCATAGGTTATTTCAACGGACTCTCACCGGCCCAGCTCCCAAGTGGTATATTGAACTACCACCCAATTATTTTCCATATTTTCGATCTCTTGCTATGTCATTTTTGATCCACTTCCAGTTACCCATCCACTATGATACTAGTACGGAATTATTGACCTCCCTTCGCCAGAACACTACCACTCATATTTCATATCATATTCATGAATGGCGGTGAAGATGACGTCTTATTAAGGCTCATATTCCCAACCAACTCTTAGCTAACTGGTTCACAAAGTCACTTTTACCCGTCGTAGCTCAAGACGTAGCTATGAGTGGAGCCATCATTGAGGAACAAGCTATTGCCCATGCCCATTACTTAGACTTGGTCTATGCTCAATCCGGTACATTGTATGAAATTGTTCCTGATGCACCCCGCCCTACGTATGATCCCACAAAACCACCCAAGGGACCACAGGCCGATGGCATCATTAGTTCCCCTTCCTCCCAGCCTTCTATTCAAATCGGTGGCTCGTCGAACCCCCAAGGTTCTTCCCCATCGCCACCACAGGATGGAAATAACACTACCAAGTCCACCACTCCTGCCTCCATCGAAGAGGTTAATTCTGTGCAATCAGCTTCATCTCAGAATTCTGGTGGTAAGAAGAAGAACAAAGGGAAACCTAATAAATCTTCTAACCAACAGGAGCCCAAGCCCACTCAGGAAGACACCAAACAGAAGAGGAAGTTGAAGTATCCTTGTTTGTTGTGCGGTGGAGACCATTTCCCAAAAGAATGTCCTCACCGAGACGAAGTTCAGAATTTTCTCAAGGGAAACTCTACTACCGCAATTCTCAATGATCCCTTCCCCACTCAAAACCAACAACTAATCAAACACACCTCTCCTCCACCGCACATGTTCTCATGATGCATAGTGAGACCGTCAACTTGAACACACATTCTCGTTTGTATCACTCCATCCCACCGAAGGAACCCATTGGAAGTAATAATGAAAAATCTTCCACTTCGATTCCCAACATCACCGTACCACATGCTTCTCTCACCATTGAGAAGCCCTCTTTAGAGTCTGTATTGCGTTCGCCCAAGAGCACGATTCGAAAAGTTGTTTTCAATCCCAACGCTGGGGCCGCTCAGAACTACAATATTGTAGAGGACGTAGCACAAGCTCCTTGCGCTATGTCGACGCTTGAGGTCTTGCAGAACTGTCCTAACCAGTGCAAGACTCTCTTCGCTGCCATCAGTGTGGTTGATCTAGATTCTTCGAATACCATCATGTTCCAGCCAGAGTACTTTAAGCCGAGGCTTTCCCATCAGTTGGCATTTCAAGTTGCCACAAATATTGCTGGGAAAACAATCCATCGTACCATCTTGGATGAAGGTGCCTATACCTTAGTCATGTTGATTTCGTGTTGGAGAACCATTGGCTCTCCCGAGTTGAACCGTTCTCCCACCACCTTGAAAGCATTCAACGGGCGTGGCTTTCAACCTCATGGGTTGTTACAAGCCTTAGCAGTCGAATTGGGGAGCAAGAGCGCAACCATTAACGTGGAAGTGGTCACTACCTCATTAGATTATAATATTCGGCTTGGTCGTAATTGGTTTTACGTTATGACTATGGTCGCATCATCTGTCTTTCGCATAGTACAATTACCCCATCAAGGCCAAATTGTTACTGTCGACCAATTGGATTTCTGTACACCTGACACCGCTACTCATCCGGGCGATAATGTTCCATTACTTGGACAATCTTCGCATCCTTATGAGAGCATTGGGGTTGGCCTCATCAAGGACTCATCCCTTATGGGCATTTTTCCAACCTCGGATCCCCCAAATCATGTTTCCACGATGAACATGATCTCCTCCCAGATTTCATCTATCCCCATCTCTATTGATCAATGGCTTATACCTGATGAAGCCACCACACACCTGATTGGAGACACTATGCCTCTTTCACCTGGTGAACTCACTTACGAGGATATCCAGCCAGCACTAGAGGACCACTTAGCTGTGGCCTCCACCTCCTGTTCTCTACAGTGGACATCATCCCTACCCGATCCTCTGCTCCAGAATTTTCAATCTGATGATCCCACTATGGAAATCATGAGTGCGGATGACCGTCCGTGGGAGACCTCCATCATCAATCGTCTTTCCTTCCTTCATCGGATACTGTGTAGAATAGCATCACCACCATCTTTACACCGTATGTCTACCCTTGGTCTCAGTCCTCGATACTTACATGTCAAACGGACTCTGAAGGCAACTTGGCCAACATTGAACCTATCATTTCGGTCGACATATCGGTTACTCCTGGTGTAGTGGAACACATTCGTTTAGGCCAGAATTGTTCCCCTGAAGAGATTACAATGTTCACGGCTTTGTTCAAGAAATTTCGAGACGTGTTTGCTTGGACCTACGAGAAGATGCCCGGGATAGACCCCTCTATTGTTTCACACACAATTCAAACCTATCCTTATGCTAAACCAGTCCGGCAAAAACTGCGGTCGGTGCACCCCCAAAAGACTACGAAAATCAAGGCAGAGATTGAAAAGCTCCTGAAAGCTGGTTTTATCTACCCTGTCCCGTTGACACAATGGGTCTCAAACGTCGTCCCTGTAGCTAAAAAGCAGGGTACCACTCACGTCTGCGTCGATTATCGGGATGGATTGTCTTAAGGACAATTACCCGACTCCTTTTATCGACCAAATCATTTACAATTGTGTTGGGAGCGTCATTTTCTCTTTTATGGATGGCTTTTCCGGCTACAACCAGATAGAGATCCACCCAGCTGATCAACACAAGACTGCTTTCATCTGTCCTTGGGGTATGGTTTCTTATCGCAAGATCCCTTTTGACCTTAAAAATGATGGTGCCACATTCCAGTGGGCCATGTCGTATGCCTTTCACGACGTGAAGGACTTTGTGGAACCCTACTTGGACGATCTCCCTGCCCATTCAGTGCAGCGCAAGTACCACATTGACCATCTGACGGCGGTATTCCTCAGATGCAGGCGGTATAACATCCGCATGAACCCTCACAAGTGTATCTTTTGCGTCGAGTTGGGACGCCTCCTCGGTTTCATTATCTCGAAAGATGGGATCCACATTGATCCCTTGAATGTGGCAGCCATATTCGCTCTCCCACCTCCCACCAACATTACGGAACTTCAAATTTTGCAAGGGAAGGCAACTTATTTAAGGCGTTTTGTCTGTAATTTAGTGCAAAATACGTAGGGTTAGATGAGATTGATGAAGAAGGATGTCCCATTCATATGGGATGACCAAGCTCAACGATCTTTTGAAATCCTAAAACATGCTATCACGCATGCCCCTGTGCTCCAACCACCCAATTACTACAAGGATTATATCCTTTATCTTGCCGCTTCTTCCACCATGATCGCCATGGTCTTGGTACAAGAAGACAACAATGCCCAGGAACATGTGATTTATTACTTAAGTAAGGGTCTCATTGACTCTGAAACTCGCTACTCACATGTTGAGAAGCTCGCTCTCGCGGTAGTCATTTCCATCCAGAAGTTCCGACATTACATCTTGCTTTGCGCCACCACCATCATCGCCGATTCGAACCCAATGTACCACATTTTGACATGTCAGGTGCTTGGGGGAAATTATTCACGCTGGATCGTGATACTACAGGAATTTGATCTCCTATTCGAAAAATCCAAGTCTAACAAGTCTTTGGTGTTTTCCGAGCTCATCTGTGATCTTCCCCGGGCTAATGTCGAATTTGAGCCCAATGATTCTCTCCCGGATGAATCATTGTTCCTCATCAACACATTTGATCCGTGGTATGGAGATATCATTTTATATCTTCAAACCCAACGTTTCAGCCCCCAACTCTCTCGGGACGATCATCATTGAATACGCCACCATGCAAAGTATTACCTGATCATAAGTGATACCTTGTATCATCTTGGCATTGATTCTATTCTTCGACGTTGTCTCACTCATGAAGAGGTTGAACGTGTCTTAAATGATTGTCACGCTGGGGCGTGTGGCGGTCATCTCTCTGGGATGGCTACATCCCAGAAGATACTTTGCGTAGGATATTATTGGCCATCTATCTTTAAATATTGTATTGAGGCCGTCAAAAAATGTCCTATATGCCAGCACTTTCAAACTAAAAATCACACCCACCCAGCCCCGTTACACCCGGTTATTGCCGTTGGCCCCTTCGCTAAATGGGGCATTGACTTCATGCACTGTACACCTACCTCGGCTAGGGGGCATGCTTGCATAATAGTAGCTGTGGATTACTTTACAAAGTGGGCTGAGGCCATGCCTACATACACTAATGATGGCAAAACCGCCACACTCTTCGTGTTCAATCATGTTATAGCACGATTCGGAGTTCCTCAAGCTATAGTCACCGACCATGGTTCTCACTTCATGAACCACATGGTTGACGAATTGAGCACTAGATTGGTTTTTTGCCATGAAAACTCAACACCATACTACCCACAATCCAATGGACAAGTAGAGGCCATTAACAAGGACTTGAAAACCATGATCCAACACATGGTGGGTACGCACAAGTCCAACTGGCACAATATGCTTTTTTCTGCACTATGGGCTTATAGAACTTTCGTCAAAACCACCACTGGATTTACCCCCTTCCAATTAGTGTATGGATTGAGGCAGTCTTATCGATAGAGTGCGAGATTCTATCCCTCAAACTTGCAATTGAACTTCTCCCTAACACTACTGCTGAGGAAGAACGCTTCCTCTACCTAGAAAAATTCGACAAGACTCGTCACGATGCCACTCTTGCCAACGAAGCACATAAGAAATGCATCAAAGCACAGTATGACAAGTTGGTAGAACCTTACGTCTATAGAGAGGGTGATTTGGTCCTTACATACGACCAAATACATGATAAGCTGGGGGCAGGAAAGTTTGAGTCCATGTGGCATGGGCCCTACATAGTGAAGCACGTTTTGGAGAAGGGATCCTACGAACTTGAAGACTATGACGGGATGTCTTTAGGTGAGCCCCGCAATGGGATTTACCTAAATAAGTACTATGCCTGAGTCTTTCATGCATAAGTACGTTGTATATACTGTACATGGCGTGTGTTTTGTGTGGTGTGACGTTTTGATTTTTGCATGCTTAGGTCTTGTTTCATGACTTATACCATGTTCTGTCTGCATGTGCAGATGGAAACTTGCTATGGATTCACGGACGGCACTAGCCGGCATACCCGCAACCTTGCCTCGACAGCCTAGGTGTTACACTCACCCACTAGCAAGCTTATTAGCTCAGGGGGAAGTTGCTTGGGATTCTCAACCAATAATGTCGCGGAATACCAAGCAGTCATTGGAACCCTAGCTGACACTATCACTTTGGGTATGGACCACGTTGTCATCCATCTGGACTCTCAACTGGTGGTCTCTCATCTTAACTGGGTTTACGCCATCCGTGACCCTATCCTACTCCGTCTTTTCCAACGAGTTCGTCTTCTGGAAAGGTCCTTCGAATCCATTCAGTACCTGCACATTCCACGAGACATGAACACAGTTGTCGACTTAATGGCCAACTTCATCTTAGATCGGTACATTGCACACACATAAGCATATTCATGAACTGTAAAAGTAGACATAACATGTAAATAACTCATCGCATAAGCAAACATATAAACAAGATCTCATATGGAACACAAATGTATAAAACCGCCAAAATGTCTATATATATATAAATCAAGATAAAGTAGTGCTGATACAAAATTTGAAGCACGATGGATTTCAGTGAGTCTATACAAAAATATGAAGCCTAATAGCTTTCAGTAGTACAAAATCTGAGGCTCACAAGCTCTCAGTACATACATAATAACATAAGGCCTAACGCCTGGCCCGTGCACCCCTGGGTCTCGCAGCCCTCGCCTGCTGGTCGTGGAAGCAATCAACTTCCCTCACTACCTTGCGGAGCAGTGTACTGAAATGCAAGGTCATGCCAACCATGTAAATTTGCATGGCCCATGGTAACTCATGCACTGTTGGCTCTGGAACGTCGAATGTCAACCTAGTGAGGTTCTCATAGACATCTTCCATCTCTACGATGGCATCATGCATGGATGGGGCTACAATTGGTGCCTCTCCCTTCCTCGCGAGAAGTGAAACTTCGATTGGCCATGAAGGGCCCACATCTACACAAACATGTTATTAACTCATCAGCGCTACCCAAAAAAAATTATAAATACACAAAATGAAAAGTACAATGGTCATTGTTCTTACCGATATCTCCCCACTCTGCTCCCTCAGGAAACACCAGGTCTGGATCCTCTTTGAATTTCATACCACTATACAGATAGTCCTCGATCATGAGCAACTGGCCTTCCAGCCAAGTGAAGAATCCAAAACCATATCCGATGATCGGACCCCCACCACCATGGCAGGCCATCACATTCGTCCATCAAACCATGTGAGGATCCTTAGGATCCCTATCATCCAAGGTCACCTGCGGGCATAAGAGAGGTACCCGCTCCAACAAGAAAGAGATCACTACTAATCCGTAACCAAACTGCTTGAGTTCACCACGCCGACACTTGGTCAGCTGAGCTCAAAGGTTGGTGAGGAGTCCCTCACACCAGTTAAACACCTTAGGGGACATACAATCCTCTGCATATAACATTTGGGACTTTGTAGCTAGGTGAGCCGCTTGGCTCCCTGCTACCCTCACTAGAGTGAAGAGTATGACGCGCAATGGATGTTCTCGAACACCCCTAATGGGAATTTTCCCACTAGTGGCAACAGTATCTGGAGTACAATGCTGAGCAATCAAATCATCCACCGTTTGATCACCCCCTCATGATCCGGTGAGAGACACGTTATCCCCCCTCTGGGATAGTCCTATCAAGAAATAGATGTCCTCAACATCTATATTCAGCACGTGTTCTCCAATCATGAAATACTGCTGCACTGGATCCCAACTCTGGATCATATGCTCCAGTAATGGGACTTGGGCCCTCATGCCCTGAACCTGGAAGTACTTCAATAGTCCACATTTTCTCAATGCATCCATACACAATGGATCATTTGTCGCTTGTATGTCTTCTACTTCGCGTTCATGTTCACGCCATTCTAGAACCATGGTGACAGCCACAAACCTATCAAAGGAAGCATTTAAACATTATTAGAACTCATCCAAACCATTAAAAAATTTTCTTGTGGGCTAGGTTTCGGTTTGAAATTGGACGTTTCCACCGTTGCACCCCATCATTGCTGACAGGGCGATGTCGTCGCAAGATGCCCTTACGGGTTTTCCGATAACCCAAGTTCATCGTAGATCTCGTAAGGGAGACCTGCGACTACCCGAGGGCACAAAATCCCCTCAAAAATCAACCCAAAAACCTGAAAATGAACAAAAAACAAAATTTTAAACCACTAGAAGGATGTTGGCTGAGGTCTAGGTTTACCTGCTCCTGACGGTACGTGAAATGGTCAATCGTAGCTCCAGCAATCGACGAATGAAAATCTGCTCCAAATGGCACTTTCTTCTCCCCAAACTTGGCAAATGAAAATGGTAACTATTTTTGGTCATTTGCTCATATTTTATAAACAAAAAGGGAATATTCTTTTTCAAATTTAGATGCTTTATGGGTTATTTGCTATAGTTTGGATTATTTTCTGCATTTTAATACCCGGTTAACTATTTGACCTTGTTTTCAAGCATGCAGGAGACGTTAAGTGTTTCATTTGCGCCATTCTCGCATCGTGGTGATCATCTCATACATGTTGTCAGGTATGAACAACCCATTGAATATTTTTGTTGTTATTTTCACCTATTAGAATTCGGTTATTTAATGATGACGAGCTAACTCTTTGTTCTTTCTCGCGCTCGTCAAACCATGAGAATAAGTCACCGAGTTATGATTTATCACTTTTCCACTCGTTAAACTCCTACGGAAAAGGAACCCCCCCGGAGTCTATCTTAAAGCTATTTTCAGGCTCTCGAAATACGAAAAGATTGCCAAGCGAACTTGTCGCGTTCACGCTTGTTAAAGAATTTGAATGGTCGTCTCCCTGGTGATAGTTTACCCATTTTTTGGACCAGGGGTCACTACTTACGAAAAATGAATACTCCATCCAATCATGACTGGAAGAGTCCTCTCTCACGTTGTTTTACCCTTTTTCGAACGACGAGGCTAACTTTACGAAAAAGGACCATTGTAGTCTTCTTTAGCTCTTTTCAGACTCTCTAAATATGAAATGATGACCGAGTTTACCTTCTATGGACTCATTAAAATTCAACATTGAAGGGCCCGCTATGGGACGAACCCCTCCTCTCCCAGGTTCGGAAAACATTTGGGATTGGACTCATCTATGAAATGAGCTATACCGAGCATCTTATTACCCTCATCAAGCTCATAAAAAACACATGAGGCACTCATCAGTCATGATGGGGAAAAAGGAAAGCTTTTATGTTACACTCTTTACCTGTGGCAGTACCTAGTCGTTCTTGAACATGGCTCTCATTTGCATTCGCATGCCATACTTGGGTCATCCTTTTGTCCTCGAGTTTTACCCACTTTCTGAGTCTTGTTACTCCTTTGGGTCATCCAAAGAATACTTCCATCATTAATTTCATTAGGAATTGGCGTCATTCTCTTCATGTCAATACTGCCAGGTCATGCCATGCGCATGTTCAAGAATACTTTCACCACTCATCATTTGCAGTCAATACAACTTCCACCATGTCAAGTCTACTCTGAGTCAATCTTGCATGTTACTGTACCATCTGATCTACTCAAAACATCTGTTATCAAGTTTTGTGTCGTTGATGGGGGATTCATCATGGCCCTCCTTCGACGGATTCATCCTTGTCGACTTCAACACATTATCCGAGGATTGAATCTAGAAACCAATTGAGTACCTTGGGCCTGCATGCCTCATTGGTAGGTTACCTCGCTTTTGACATGAGTTTACATCATTGACTCTTGATTGACAGATTTCATCCAGCATTCGAATTCAACTCATCTATTCACGCTTGATGATATATACTCTGATACCTTGGGAATCATTGACATCAAAGGTGATTTCCTTCACGCTTGTTAATAGTATACATCAATGACCGGTAATCAAGTGGTTTCTACCATGTTCGATGTCAAGACATTTGTAATCACATGGATAGATTCGTATCATTGCGGGTTTGGCTTGAAGACCCTAGGCATTCATGTTTTACTCAGGTTGCGATGGAGATTGTTTTGAGTCATATCACACAGATCCACATTTGTATTGGTCGTGGTTGTATTATCATCTCATCATGGATCTACGCTTGTATCTAGTAGCCATGATTGTGTTCAGTCGATTCTTTACTACCATGGATCTGCATTGTATTCGTTGGCAGCTATGTTGTGAGTCATACGAGAATGTGTTATCAGAATCATTTGTATTGCAGCAGCATTTCCTATCAGACACGCAATTTCCATTCCTTATGTCAAATCATTTCACCTGTCCAGTATCAACAGCTTCATGCTTTGGGGGGCATTATGTTACACCTAAATATTTCCATCATGATAGTTAGTGTAAACATCCCTCAAGTTCCTTTGACTAAGTCATCAACTTGGAAGAGATACTAACCTTTTATTGTTGGGTTTTGTGAGGTTGTCGCAGGTCATCTTAATGCAACCTGCGACGTCCCAGGTTGTCCTATTGCAGCCTATGACGATGTCAGTTAATTGGATAAATGAGCATCTTCGAGCCCATTCTCGAAGGTGGCTGATGTGGATCCCTATCCCTAGCCTATAGGGGAGCTACCATTCGGTTCCCTATCCCTTTGGTGGGATCCCTATCCTCTCTCCTACCATATCTCAACCTACCCTATCCTCTTAGTCCTATATAAGTGAAGCTCATTCCCATCCCAAAGGGAGGAAGTCTATGGTGCTTACATGTTCGTGAAATTAGCTTAGGAGATCTCTATTCATCTCTTGGGAGATCTATACTTCCTTTGGAGGCTTTGGCATTGGCTTGTTGGATAAGGATTGCTATGTTAAGCCTTGGTTGTAATCACTTCCTTCTATGCACTTTCCCTTTTATACAGTAATATAAATGCTTTCCACCAAATGTTGTTGCATTGATGATGTTTGTGTAGTTTTCCTACTTAACTGCTTACTTAGATCTGTTATTGTTTAGATGCATTTTACTACTTGTGTTGTTCTGCATGTCTTGACAGGTTTTGTAGATAAGATCTGAAGACCATAAAAGCTTGGAACAACATCAAGGAGAAAGGATCCACGATCTGAAAGGTAAGGCATCTAGTCACTCGATCTCTAATTAGATCTAGGAAAGTTATTTCATATTATGTCTAATTTTTTCTAGTCTTGCATTAAGCTAGGGATATCATGCCTTGAGTCTACTCTTGGTAGATTGTCTGATAACAATTTCATCACTCTATGTCAAGTCTTTTTCCATGTCATCAACCTTTGTCTTTGTCCTTAATGTCATAGTCCTTTTCCACCTTAATGCTTCTTCCACATCATCTCTTCATCAAGCCATGTCCTTCACTCTTTGTCATGCTTGCCATGTCATCCCTTTGACCTTTGTCATTAATGTGTTGTCATCAATGACAACTTTGGTCATCATTTTTCAGCATGGAGGAGGGCTTCAAGACCTAGTTAACATGTGGCAACTTGATTTCTTCTTCAAAGGATTAGAGATGGCTTGGGATGCTTGGGGCTTCAACAATGTTCTTGCATGAAACCATTGACCCAGTGGAGTACTTTGCTTTGGAGGATAGATGGAGTATGTTTCCTGATAATATGCACCTCAGGTAACGTAGTAGAAATATTCAAGCCACTGGGTGCGTCCTTGGGGGCAGTCACAAGTCAAGCTTGTTGTCACTTAACACTTGACTCCTCTGTCTAGGCCAACTCCTAGCAAATCCAATGGGGGTGGTCCCTAATAAAATAAAACTTAGGATGATTATGTTAAGTTATGAAATGAAATCTAGGAGTTTGAAATGTACTGAACTGAAGAAAAAAGAAAAAAGAAAAAAAAAGGTACCAATTATGAATTAAACCAACAACATGTGAATGATTAATCAATCATGACAAATCAATTAACTTAAGAAAATAATCATGAAAGTAGACTAGTGTCGAGAAAGTAAATAGATTGTTGCTAAAGGAAAAGTGTTGTTGTGCCTCTTGGTCATTTTTTATTATTATGGATCAATCAATTAAGAATGGGTTAATTATGGTTTGTTCCACTTAGGAATTATTTTCAATGGTGAGTGCAAAGCAACTATACTAGGTGTCCAACAAGGAAAAACATAAAGTCTTCTTAGAGAAGCCCCCTAACTCCACAGTAAGTTCAGTGTGAACCCCTCACTTTGACAATAAATATTTTAGTGGATTTTCCTATTAAACTAATCACTCAAATCTCCTTTCTAATTGTTCCACAGATTAGGAAATCCTGCAATGGACAAGAGCATACGGGGGAGTGACGGGAGACCAAGCCAAGGTTCATTACTTCTTTATTGCAAAATGAAAGTAAATCCAACAACTAAATTACTTTAATATAAGAAAAGAAACTAACTAAACTAGCAACTGAAAGCAAAAAAAAAAAGCAAAAAGAGAGTAACTCCACGAAAATGACACAAATCCCTAGGGGGGATGGGGTGTAGGCGCTGGGCAACCCACTTGATTTATTACTTTTATTTTTTACAAAATTTAAGGTGGATGCTTGTGGTCCTTATAGATTCACATCCAACACACTTACAAGTTTTCAAGATGAAACACAATCAAGATATATTGTTTTGGGAGGTCCTGGATGGCTTGAAATTGAGAAATTTTACCACAATGCCTCTCTACCTATTTGTCAAAACTGAAAAGGCAGCCACCTGAAAGCACTCAAATTTCTATATAAGTCGTCAAAAGCATAAAAAAATATAGCATTACTTAGCAAAATAATCGTTTCATGCGGCTAAAAGCTAGATTTTTAGCTAGATCTACTTCAACAAAGATATGAACCTTTACTAACTTACATCTAACTTTAGAAAAATAGAAGATTAGTTTTAGATTTGAAATTAAGTACTAATCCAAAACTAGCCTAGCAAAGAAGTAACTGATAACCCAAAAAAAATTTAAATTTAAAGTGACGGAAAAGAGAGAAGAAAGGAGTGTTAAATCTTGGGAATTTTTGGGCCGTGGAGTTTTCAAAGTGGGCCTAGGAGGGACTATGCTCTTCTTGAAGCCTTGAAGGGGGAAAATATGCAAGCAAGATCAAAACCCTTCTCTAAGTAAAACAACCTACACCTATAAACAAAGCTTGCATAAGATAGGTTAAAAAATATTGGTGTTAACTACAAAAGAAACCCAAAAAACATGTGTTTAAACAAAAATCACATGTATCTCCAAGAGATCTAATGTAAATAAGCAGTAAAAGAATAATCAAACAAGAAATTATATTACCCTAAAGAGATATAGCTCCCATTATAAGCCAAAAAATAACCAAACAAAAGATGCAAGAATTGAAAGCAGATATAGGTTACCTCACAATATCAACAGTGAATATCCACACACATAGCAAGACACACGAGTGTAGCCTCCAAAGCCTTGTATTATTCCATGAGATATTAAAAAATACAGAAGCATAGCTTCAATATCATTTCGGTCCTCTAACCATGAGAAAAAGAGAAGAGAGTGCCTACTTAAATAGCCAAATGAGCCAAAGGGGGGGCACATTCCTTGACTAGAAGCTAATTGGGGTGAGTTGAATTGATTGAGGGACTTGACTGAGAGTGGATCTCTTGGGATGGACACCACTTCTCATGAGGTGCACCCTCCCTCGTTGGGATGATCTCCCAACGAATGGCAAGAATCCACCTCAACAAATGCACCCACTCTCATGAGAGAATGCGCCCTCCTTGAGTTAACTCATCCAACTTGAGATCACATGGATATACTCTTTAGTTAACTCGAACATGATCTCCAATCTATTTTCCACCACTCCGGACATGTTTCTCGAAATTTGGGATGCCAATTTTGACTTTATTATGTCTTTTTTGGCCATTTATTTGGTATTTTTTGCCTTTTCGAGAGAAAATCAATTTTAATGATAAATAATCGATATTTTTCTCTCAAAAGTGGGTTTAGGGGTTAAATGGGTGCTCTAGGTTAGAAAATGAGCAAAACCATGGCCAATTACATCTCCTAACACAACTTTTATGACCATTTTTATTTTTACATTAAAAAATTCTACGTTTTACAGGAAAATATTTTATTAGCGGAAAACAAAAAAAAACATAAGGGGGACTTAATACATGTTCATATGACTCAACAATAGTGAATAACATGATAATATACATTGACACCTAGACTTTAATAACCTCTTAAGGCCTAACCACCAAGACAACCACTCTAGCTTTGGAGGATTGATTGAAAAACTCAAAAATTAGAAGTCATTGAAAAGCAACAAATAATTAACAAGGAAAAAACACTCTGGAGTAACGTATTGATGACTAAGTCCTCGCAAATCCAAGTCTTGTACATAAGTTCACCATGCGGCGACACTTATTACAATTCATCGTGGGGTATGAACATGTAATTTTTTTAAAAAAGGGGCCAAAATTGGCATGTATGGACTTCTGAACTTTTGAATGATGAACTATAAACTTGTTCACACTTTGGCGACTCACTGAAAATCAACTAAGTGCAACTTAATGGGTAACATATGGCTCCAAGCATGGGACGCATGCTCTATCTAGTCTTTAGGAAAGGAGAGGATGCGAGAACTCTAGAATCTCTAGTTTCTATAACCTGCAAAAAAATCTCAACTTAACAAACCAACCTTCAATAGCACATGCTTTTTGTAAAAGCCAATGAACCATAAGTTGCATTTATTCGAAAAAATACAGAAATGAAATTAACTAAGGGAAAAGACTATTATTCATAAGTACAAAAAATAAATGAAGAAAGTAAATGCTCATTTTAAGGAGCTTATTTTCCAACTCTAAGCATGATAAAATAAACATTTTAGGTAAAATAAAAAATCCAATGTAACCACCTAAGCATTTTATCAATTTTAGAGTTTTTTCCCTTGTCTTTGCTTACCAGCCAAAGCAAGGACACATTTATTAAAAAATGCAAATTTGCGTGAATATTCGGGATGGGAGGGTTTAATGGGAGAACATAATCACACAAATTATCATCAAACTGCTTCCCAAACTAGCAAGTCCTCCTGAAGGCTACTTCTATCCAAGATTGGATAGGACTGGTATATAAATATGAATGATGAAGCAGGTCAACCACTCCATCATACTTTTCAGAAGGGCTTATCGGATGATAACTCTCTGTGTAAGCCTCAGGCTGCTCCAAATCATAAGGAACATATGCATGTGAATATGAAGGCTGAGAGTGATGTTCTACTTAATGCATCACTTCTGACTCTTGAATGCACTGCCTCTCCAGGTATTCATTACTAATACTTATATATGGATCTAAATGATCATATGAAAATCTATATGCTCCTCTTCCATATCAATATTTCTCAAGGTCTCTGAATGAACACTCCCTTCTCTAGATACATCAAAAATGGGTTTTTCAAGTATGTCCAATAGCCATCTTCCACATCTTTGTCAAATATGGGGGAGTTTTCATCAATAGCATCATACCCTTGGCTATGTTAGTGTTTCATACAATTATAGCATAATAATTCAATTGCATAAAATCAATAGGATCACTATGTAATACCCCCAATTCGACCCTTAGGATATATTAGCCTTTAATGTAAATAATGTGTACATATGATGTATGTTTTCCTAGCGTGGAGCTCAAGGCCAAGGCCCCGCTAGTAAAAGCCCGAATTTTATTTAAAGGGCAAGTATTTGATATTTTGATACCATGTGCTCTTAAGCCATGGAAATTGTAATAGGATGTAAATTAGACATCATGCAATATAAAATACCAAAGCTGGCTACGGAGGCAACGAATGAGAAGGGGCCATGTGTATCCACTAGGGAGTGGTGAGGGGGATATGGGAGTGACCCATAGGTTTCCATTTGTCATTATGTGAACCCATTGACTTCCTTAGGTGACATTAATGCCAATTGTAAGGAAGTGGTTGAGATTTCATCCCATGACTTTGATGGAGTATGGGCAGCCCTGAAATTCGTATGGGAAGGTATGGGCTCTTTTAACTTGTCCCACAAGTCACTCTACATCTTGGGGGGGTTGCTCCATCCTTATCCCCATTTCCATTGTGGAAGTATGGGACATCTTTCTCCACCCAAAAACGAGCTCCCAACAGGGAGAAAACCGAAAATCGCGACTGGGAGAGAACCCACATTTTGGGAAGCCAAAAACGTCCCGATTTGGTATTGGACAGAGAAATCCAATGGGGGATCCATTGGTAGGAACCTTGGGGCGAATTTGGGAGCAATAGCTACCCCAAAAGCCATGGGAAAACCCAGTTTTAATGGCCCAGAAAATCAGTGACGGATTTGGGTTGTTTGTGACAGATTTGTGAGTAATCCGATTGCGGATGTATGAATAGAGGATGGGATTGCTGAGTCTAGCTTAAAGGGTATGTGGCTCTGGGATTGAGCTCAGTGGACTAGCATCCTCCTCCATCTCCCATTGCATGCTTGAGAAACCCAACCGTGTGTTGGCTTAGCATGGCTGTTTGAGTGAAACCCTGACTGTGAGTGAGCCATCTAGTTCCTCCTTAGTGGATACACAACCCAGCTCGGGGGTGATCTCTCAGCTGAAAGAATACAGGCTGGACAGAGGTCTATGGTTGGGTGGAACGTTTCTCTCACGTAGCCAGTCGTTGGACATCAACTTCTCAAGATAAGTGTTCTGTGGATTATAAATTATTCTTTTTTGTATTCTGCAATATGTTAAATTGCCCATGTTTAATGAAATGAATTAATATAGAATCCATGCATAGCATACGAATGAGATTGGGTCTCTGTATGTTGAATCATTCTTTGTTGTGATTGATATGATTGCAATTACTGTCTGTTTGAGTGCTTGTTAGCATGTTCATTCCGCTGTGTTTATATTGAAACGAATATGCATATAGAAGTTTTAAATTATTAGGAATTTTGGGGCTAAGTTTACCAAAAGCCCGGTATGTTGTTAATGTTTCCTTCCCTGTTGTTTGGTGGAGAAGGGGACATCACAGAGTGGTATCAAAGCTCTAGGTTCAACCCTACGGCTGTTGGGCCCTTCACAGAAATGCAAATCATTGATTGTACATGCATTTTGTATTTGGAGCTAAAACGCATTAAAAGAAACTGAAATGCATTTTGTGTGTACATGCATTTTGTATTTTGTATTTTGTATGAACAGGGATTAATTGTGAATCCATTGCATGGACTGTTGAATGTGAGATAAATGAAAATTTCAATTTTCGTCAGTCCGTTTGAAAAATCCGTTTAAGTCTGTTTCGGAAAGAATTCCCGAATGTCTTCCGCAGTTGCGGAAGCATTCGGCGAATTGCTCCGAAACTGCGGAAGCATTCCGCGAGTTTTTCCGCAGCGCGGAAGAATTCGGGAAGTCGCCCCGAAATTTGCGGAAGGAATTCCCTTCCGAAATTTTCGGAAGGAATTCTCTTCCGAAATTTGCGGAAGGATTCCGCGAGTTGTCCCGCAACGCGGAAAAATTTGGCGAAATGCTCCGAAAAAGAAGAAAATTTTCCAAGTGTTTTCGAAAATTTCGTTTAAAGTTTGTTTCGGAAGAGTTCGGGAAAGTCTTCCGAAACTGCGGAAGGATTCCGTGAACGGTTTCGAAATTGCGGAAGAGTTCGGGAAAGTCTTCCGAAATTGCGGAAGGATTCCGCGAACGGTCCCGCAATTGCGGAAGAGTTCGGGAAAGTCTTCCGAAACTGCGGAAGGATTCCGCGAACGGTTCCGAAATTGCAAAAGTTTTCCGAAACGGCGGAAGGATTCCGCGAAGGGCTCCAAAATCGCGGGAGGATTCGGGAAAGTCTTCCGAAACGGCGGAAGCCTTCGCTGAATGGCTCCGCAATTGCGGGAGCATTCGCCGAATAGCTCCGCAACGGAAGCCTTCGCCGAATGGCTCCGTAGTTGCGGGAGCATTCGCCGAATGGCTCCGCAGTTGCGGGAGAATTCAGCGAATCGCTCCACCATTGCGGAAGCATTCGCCGAACTGCTCCGCGTTGCGGAAGCGTTTGGAGAACCGCTCCGCGTTGCGGAGGCATTCGGAGAACCGGCCCGCACGCCCGAATTAAAAAAAAAAAAAAAAAAAAAAATCAAGTGGCTAAAACTTGATTTTTTGATAGCAGGAGCATCCGAACTCAGAATGGAATGATTCCTGTGGGGCTCGGAGGCCATTGACGAAGGCCATAAAAGGACCAGTGAAGACCCCTAGTCCATTACACCCCGATTTGACAGAAAATGGACAATAGTGACTTTTGAAGGACGGGGTCCCGATGATTGACGGAAGGTCGGTTTGAGCTGAAATTGATCAGGCGCGGCCATGAAGCAGGCACAATGTTAAGTTCCGAATCTTGGAGCCAAACTCCAAGGGATGTGGAGTCGGGGTGAGCAAGAAGGCCAAAAAGCACTGTTCCGGGCCACTTTTTCGGGATTTTGAAAAGCTGGTGGACAGTAAAAGTGACCCTAGATGTGGGAATCAGAAATTTTACTGAACTAGACATTTCATATTCTCATTAATACGGACAGCTTCCGTTAGACGAAGATTTTCCAGAAATGCACCGTTTAGGAGATAGCCGTTTTTGGCTCAAAATTTGGAATTTTGGGAAAATGTGAAAAGTGAGAAGTAGTGAAATCCAGAAATTCATAGAAGATGAATGGTGCATCGGAATTGAAATCCGTGAATTGCTGAGTGTTCCTTGTTATATGGACTAACTTCGCCCGATAGATAAGTTTTTGTAATTCCTCATAGATTTTCTTCCACAGGTGGCTGAAATTAGCATTCGGGACCAAAATGCAACTGTGTAAAATGTGCAGAACTGGAGTGAAAGTTGTCATTTTTGAAGGGATGCAGTTTCCGCACCTGATGTCAGAATGGAGCATGAAGACAGGCATTGGAAAGCTTGTCCAGCAGGGAACAATGATGCATGACCAGAGTTTGAATGAGGTCTACAGATATCATAGTTATTTAGTGCAGAAAAGTGCCAGCGGCTGTTTTGACAAACAAATTTTGTTGTCAATGTGGGCAATTTCTACAATTGCATGATATGGAAGAGAAATTCCATGATACGAGGAGGGATCGAAAAGGGAAGAATTATTTAAACCTCTGTTTGTTATCATACTTATAATTATGAAATTGTCATATGGCATAAAAATGTTAAAAATGTAAGGGATTACATAGATGTATATGCACTAGATGGCATCTTAACAAATTGCATAGTGCATATAGAAACGCCTGTGCGTAAATGGGATATTGCACATTTGTAGAATAATGAAGTCTGCAAATGCAATGAATCACTAATGGAGAATATTGTGATTGATAATCACTTTTGACGTTGGTATTGGTTGTAGGACCAAAGATAACAAAGAGCACGGCTAAACGTGTTGGGGATGTTGTTGCATGAAGCCAGCAACCTTATGCAGAAAGGATGGTGCAACAAATCTATGATCATAAAGTTGGCACAAGGACTGAACAGCCCTGGTAAGAGGCCAACTGATCAGGTAACATCAGGCGATGTTAATGATAACCATGCAGGTAATGATTATTGGTGCCAAATTGCAGGAATGTTGAAAGAGGATTTGGTAAGATCTCTTCAACTATGTTTGAGCTATGTTGAGTTAGTTTGCATGTGATATTGAATATCGATTGGGACTGTTTACCTACCAAGCTTGGTGAGGTGTGGGTAAGTGAAGGAAATGATCCTTACACCCTATGACTATTTAGAAATCTCAATGCCTTCATATGAATTTATATCATGCCATGTGTATGTTGGTTATGTGCTTAATAACCAAAGCAAGTGAGGATTCTGATTATGGTAATGCAAGTTATATGAGATGGTCATGCTTCGATCATAATATGCTTGAATGCATAGTACTCATGAAACAATGCAAGATAGCATTAAGTAGATGTGCATTAAGAGATTTGATAAATCTTGTGATGCATTGTATGAATGCATAGGGAGGATGCATATGTTATTGAAAAATGAATAATGAATGAAATGATGAATTGATGATAATTCTAAGATCATTTCATGAGTTGTTGTGAATGCAAAATAGTAAGTGCATGAAGAGCCCAATCATGATTGATGGGCTGCTAGAATACTTTGTGGAAGGACAGAATTGTATGAATATGACTGTGAAATAATGAGTATTTACGATTTATTTAAGTTGCATGGATATGGTGACTATGTCTTGAAATTATATTGTGATAAGGATGCATATATAGAAGTGTAAATATTTCATTGCATTTCAAATGTAACAGCTGAAGGTGTTTGAATTATTGAGCATTATAATTCTGAGATCACTTCAGTGACTGTTGTGACAATGAAATGATAATATGCATAGATACTCACAACATGTTTGGCTGATTGAAGTTTTAGTTTCCGGTAGGAAGGTCTTACATATGGCTGTGAGGATAAGTCCATAGTAGAGACCGGGATCTACCACATGCAGAAGCCAAAGTTATGAGAAGGTTCTCATGGTTGAGAGCTCTAAGTTCTGTTAGTAAGAACAGTTGTAAACATCAGATTTGTAAATGTTTCGGATTTGAAACTTTACTAATAATTGCTAATGACTGTTTGGCTTATATGAAAATGTGTCAGGAGGACATGCTGTAAGTGGATGCTCATGTATGGCAGCAGGCATAAGACCATAACGGGTAGAGTGGTGTCACTTACAAGAGCCAAACAATATGAGGATAGCCTCATGGACAAGAAAACCAATTTCTGTAGTAGACAGAGTTGCAAATGCATACTGAATTTAATTATTAGTGCCATGGATTGGTTATGGGACAATCGGATTTGAATTGTATTGATTAAATGTTGCTAACTGTTTGGCTGTTTAATAAGTGTGCCAAGAAGACACATTGCAGCAAGACCATGACAGAGGTCCTGCAGAAGCCAAACTTCATGGGAAGGGATTCCATGATTTGAAAATGGGTTCCAGGTGGAATGCCATAAGACATTATTAATGTTTCATCTGCACTGCATGATTGGTAAACAATATGAGTGAGATGGTAAAGGTTATGTCAGTAAGACATATGAAGGATATGTAACATCAAAAGGAATTGGGATGGCCAACCGAGGGGCTGTCAACTCGGAGGAGGAGCCTCCATTCCTCATTAAAGAAGAGAAATAACATCGGCAAAATGGATAAGTTTTCCATAAACCATGAATGATATATATATATCTAATTATTAGAGTTAATATGTAGAGCATGTTTTGATTTTATTTCCATCATGAAAGACTGCTTGAAGTATGATTAGGACCTTCATAGTTCACATCAGTAAGGAGTGCACGCCTTTCTGGTGCTGAGTTATGTTAGGGATGCCAACATTGACTACGCCTTAAGGGAATGGACGCATTCCTGGTGTTTCAAGGTTGGATAGTGAATGTTATGAAATATGTTTACAATTCTAGGGCAGCGATACTAATGAGCTCGCTATCCATTTTGTGTTGACAGATTATACATATGAAACTCAGTGCTGCACATTAAAGAGAAAAGTGAAGAAAATAGTACTCAAGAAGACTGTATGAGCAGTGGTAACCCTTGCATAGGGTGAGCGGGTATCATGGGGCCATGATAGCCTGTAGTTAAGAAAGTCACCTAAAGAATTCCTAAATGGAACCGCCAGCTTACATATGAGAAGAAGTACCACCCTTGTGTGGGTGAAGAATTGTTATGCGCATTGAGGGATTGTGATACCGTGAAAGGCTGATGCAAGCCTAAGGCAAGAGTAGTGGAGCCTTGACCTGTAATGGTCGGTGGCGCAGTTACCTTCCATTGGTCGATGACCCAGACGTATGTGCTGGCTCGGCAATGGAGAGGGCCAACCAGGTATGGGACTGGTTGGGCACCACCAAATGCTTGGTAAACCCAGTCGGCGTGAAGGTGTACTGGTAGGGCATTAATTATTTGATGATTTGGAACAGCCTGCGTGCTGGCCAAACATATTAGTCCGCAGGAGGATCCCAAGGCTTATAAAGTAAAAGCAGGACCCTGTGGACCAGAGAGGAAATGCACAGTACAGATAAGTATTCATTTTCATTCATTTCTTATTTGAAATAATGAAGGTTTCAAGCATAAAGCTTGTAACAGTGAGCTGATGCATTATTGTTTCTTTGTTGGAAACCTTGGTCAATACAGGAAGCAAGGACCCTGAAAGAACTAAAAGTTGTTTGGTAAATCCAGAAAGTGGCTGGTTGAGCGAGATTATTGATGATTTCGAGCAGTCTGCGTGCTGGCCAAACATGCGAGATGATTGATGGTTTGGAACAGCCTGCGTGCTGGCCAAACATGCGAGATTATTGATGGTTTGGAGCAGCCTGCGTGCTGGCCAAACATGCGAGATTGTTGATGATTTGGAGCAGCCTGCGTGCTGGCCAAACATGCGAGATTATTGATGATTTGGAGCAGCCTGCGTGCTGGCCAAACATGTGAGACTGTGAGATGTTGAGGGGCAGCCTGCGCGCTGGCCAAACACCCAAATCCATAGGCGATTCCAAGGCCTGTAAAGCAAAGAGGGACCCTATGGAATAAAGTGAAGACATCTAGTGCAGATAAGTATTTGGGTATTGTGTAATTTCTTGCTTATGAATATACATGTGTATATGATTTGGTTATGGTTTCCTATGAAAATAAACTAAACACGTGAAATAATCCAATGTTTGAGTGTAGGTATTGCTGGAAGCAATGACTATGAAGGCATCTCAAGGATGCGAGTGGACATGTAACCACCCTAAAGAGCTCAGCATGAGTAGTAATGAAAGATAGAGCTAGTAGAACGGTGTGAGTTCTAGCAGCCAAGAGTTTGACCAACCAAGTGGAGGAACTCCATGGTTGAAAGATCTGGAATAGACCATAGACACTACGTGTCATAGCCGAAAAGGGCAGGTCAAGCATTCACGTTGAAGTGAAAGAGGACAAGAGCATGAAAACCACAGTGGTGGTGTGGGTTCCAGAATGGAACAAAACTAAGAGGAGAAACTCTTACTGCTCTCTCTCTTTCCCTTTTATTGATACATTTATAGAATTAGAAAATTGCTGAATGCATGCATGACTGAAATTAAAAGTGTGTTTATTTGATTAAAGTGAATTGTGAATGCTAATTAATGAATTTCCTATGAATGGATGAACATGAAGGAATTCATGTGTATGTTGGGCAAGCATGAAAAGTGTGGAAGTCTCATGAGTAAAGCATGGACTATCCATGTCAACTGGGGATAAACCATTGACTGATTTTTAAATATTCGGGTTATGCTTGGCCTAACGAGAATTGTAATGATGAATTTCACAGGTGGAAATTGAATCGATTGGTTGCAGCCGGCGCAGGCAAGTGTTGCTAAGTGAGCAAAGTGCGGTCAGTTGTTTCCATTGACCATGGCAGCAGACCAAGGGCTATTAGAATTAGCTGGAAGTCTTCTTCAAACAATTGCCAAGACCCAAGAAAATCTTGGAGAGATGCTCAAGATGCAAAAGTAGCAGAACGAGATGAACCACGAGGTCTTGCAGGACACTCTTCGTCTGCAGAAAGAGGTAAAAAGCATTATGAAAGCAATCAGCAAGGGAGAGAAAAGTGGATCAATGAAGAAGCATTCATCCAATCGTCCGATTAAGAGACGCTCCAGGTGGGAAGACTCAAAGGAAATTGAGCATGCAAATATGAAGCAACCAGTGAAGTGTTGGAAATGTGGAGGGGATCATTGCCTCCGCAACTGCCCAACAAGAAAACCTCAAGAAGGTAGCAGCCGTAAAGTTTTCAGACTTATGGATGAGCTGGAAGATCCGAATCAGCAGGAGCCGCTCGTGAAAATCAAAGGACTTGGTCCTGAAAGTTCAAAGTAAAGGATAGAATGCAGGGCAGATCTGCAAAGTTTTTGAAGTTTTGGATATATGTAAATTGTATATATATGCCTAAGTCTTGGAACACCGAGGACGGTGTTGTTCTAAGGGGGAGGGGAATGTAATACCCCCAATTCGACCCTTAGGATATATTAGCCTTTAATGTAAATAATGTGTACATATGATGTATGTTTTCCTAGCGTGGAGCTCAAGGCCAAGGCCCCGCTAGTAAAAGCCCGAATTTTATTTAAAGGGCAAGTATTTGATATTTTGATACCATGTGCTCTTAAGCCATGGAAATTGTAATAGGATGTAAATTAGACATCATGCAATATAAAATACCAAAGCTGGCTGCGGAGGCAACGAATGAGAAGGGGCCACGTGTATCCACTAGGGAGTGGTGAGGGGGATATGGGAGTGACCCATAGGTTTCCATTTGTCATTATGTGAACCCATTGACTTCCTTAGGTGACATTAATGCCAATTGTAAGGAAGTGGTTGAGATTTCAGCCCATGACTTTGATGGAGTATGGGCAGCCCTGAAATTCGTATGGGAAGGTATGGGCTCTTTTAACTTGTCCCACAAGTCACTCTACATCTTGGGGGGGTTGCTCCATCCTTATCCCCATTTCCATTGTGGAAGTATGGGACATCTTTCTCCACCCAAAAACGAGCTCCCAACAGGGAGAAAACCGAAAATCGCGACTGGGAGAGAACCCACATTTTGGGAAGCCAAAAACGTCCCGATTTGGTATTGGACAGAGAAATCCAATGGGGGATCCATTGGTAGGAACCTTGGGGCGAATTTGGGAGCAATAGCTACCCCAAAAGCCATTGGAAAACCCAGTTTTAATGGCCCAGAAAATCAGTGACGGATTTGGGTTGTTTGTGACAGATTTGTGAGTAATCCAATTGCGGATGTATGAATAGAGGATGGGATTGCTGAGTCTAGCTTAAAGGGTATGTGGCTCTGGGATTGAGCTCAGTGGACTAGCATCCTCCTCCATCTCCCATTGCATGCTTGAGAAACCCAACCGTGTGTTGGCTTAGCATGGCTGTTTGAGTGAAACCCTGACTGTGAGTGAGCCATCTAGTTCCTCCTTAGTGGATACACAACCCAGCTCGGGGGTGATCTCTCAGCTGAAATAATACAGGCTGGACAGAGGTCTATGGTTGGGTGGAACGTTGCTCTCACGTAGCCAGTCGTTGGACATCAACTTCTCAAGATAAGTGTTCTGTGGATTATAAATTATTCTTTTTTGTATTCTGCAATATGTTAAATTGCCCATGTTTAATGAAATGAATTAATATAGAATCCATGCATGGCATACGAATGAGATTGGGTCTCTGTATGTTGAATCATTCTTTGCTGTGATTGATATGATTGCAATTACTGTCTGTTTGAGTGCTTGTTAGCATGTTCATTCCGCTGTGTTTATATTGAAACGAATATGCATATAGAAGTTTTAAATTATTAGGAATTTTGGGGCTAAGTTTACCAAAAGCCCGGTATGTTGTTAATGTTTCCTTCCCTGTTGTTTGGTGGAGAAGGGGACATCACACACTAGAAGAAAGACAAATCACAGAAACAAAGAGCACGAGAATTTATCCTGGGAAACCCAATCGGGAGAAAACCTAGCAACCTTCGTATAGACATGAATAATTCTAAGAACAGAGTATAGAGATGAGAGAGTGAAAGTAGAAATCCCTCTCTAACCAAAAACCCCCAAAATAAGCTTCTCCTAGCTACAGGTGCGAGCTCATCTTCAGGTGATGCGAACTTGTTGTGTGTGAGTGAATGAACAAATGAGGCATACGACCTCTCTATTTATACACATGCAAAAATGACTTTTTCCCTTTTTGGGCCGACCTGACTTTTCTTAAACTAGGCCGAACTGACTGGGGTAGTTCTTCCCATTGTTTGGGGCAGTTTACCCACTAGGTTGACTTGTCTTGGGGGAATATAAAAATACATTTAATAATTATTTTCTTTATTTAATTTTCTCCTCGAGGTTTACATTGATTCTTTCAAGGGTTTACATGATTAATTACATCAAGATCAACTCCCGTAGGAGGTACAAATAATTACAATAGAATATAATAAGAATAACTTCTGAAGTTGCAAAACATCCAACACTCCCTCTCAATAAGGAAGGTATTCTTCGGTCTTCATCAACATCACGATCATCTGGGTTTCATTTGTACATCTATACTGTCTCAATCATCTCTATACATACTGAAGGTTGTCAACACAGTTTCAGTCCTTCAAGAAGTGTCATCATGCATCAACTCCACAAATCCTTCGGTGAGTCCAAGAGAGTCTCTCCATCCTACCTGGATGTCTGAAAGATAGGATTTACCATCTGCTATACCATCTTCTACCTGTCTATCTCATCTGCCGATGGGATCCTCCCATACCTGGCTGAGAACCTGGACGAGCATAGGTGCAAGACCATCTACTACATGTTCATCTCATCTGCAGATGGGGTACTCCCATACCTGGCCGAGAACCTAAACAAGTAGAGGTACCTATGCAATCATCACACGACCATCTACTACTTATCCATCTCATCTGCCGATGGGATTTCTCCCATATCTGGCTGAGAACCTGGATGAGCAGAGGCACCTGTGTGTAACCCAACCATCTACTGCATGTCGGTCTCATCTGTCGATGGGATTTATCCCATACCTGGCTGAGAACGTAGACGAGTAGAGGCACCTGGGTGGAACCCGACCATCTACTTCATGTATGTCTCATCTACCGATGGGATTTCTCCCATACCTGGATGAGAACCTAGACAAGTAGAGGAACCTGGGTGGAACCCGACCATCTATTGCTTGTCTATCTCATCTGTCAATAGGATTTCTCCCATACCTGGATGAGAACCTGTACGAGTAGAGGCACCTGGGTGGAACCCGACCATCTACTGCCTATCTATATCATTTGTCAATGGGATTTATCCCATACCTGGCTGAGAACCTGGACGAGTAGAGGCACCTGGGTGAAAGCAGGGTAAACATCTCTATGTCATCTCTCCCTCTCAAGGAGAGACACGTTCTCTTCTACTCCAAGTATTCCATGAAAGTATTCGAACTTCATCCTGGGAAGAGGCTTGGTGAGAACATCTGTAGTTTGGTCATCTGTCGGAACATATTGTAACTCAACCGCACCTTTCTGCACCATATCATGTATGAAGTGATACTGAATCTCTATATGCTTCGATCTGTCGTGGAATACATGATTCACTGACATCTGCACACAGCTCTGGTTATCACAATGAATCATGGTTGGCTCTGGAATCTATCCAAACAACCCTGCAAGGAGTTTACGAAGCCATACTGCTTCTCGTGTTGTTGTACTAGTAGCCATATACTCGGCCTTTGCAGTACTGAGTGCTACTGAGTTTTGCTTCCTGCTACACCAGGAAATCACTACAGAACCCAAACTGAAGCAACATCCAGAATTATTCTTCTTATCTACAGCACATCTAGCCCAATCTGAGTTTGTAAACCCCTACAATCTCAAGTCACACTCTGAAGTATATCTCAGACCATATCCCACAGTGCCATGCAAGTATCTGAGCACATGTTTTGCAACAATCCAATGAATCTGCCTCGACTCACACATAAACTAGTTGAGAGCATTAACAGCAAAACATATATCTGGTCTAGTGTTCGTCAGATACATCAAGGACCCAATCAGCTGGTGATACATAGTGGGATCAATCAAATTTGAATCTGAAGCAAAATCCCTTAGCTTCTTCAAATTTGAATCCATTGGAGTGGCCATGGACTTGTAGTCCAACATCCTGAATCTCTTCAGAATATCTATGGTGTATTTTCCTTGACCTAGGAAAATCTCCTTCTACCTCTGCCATACTTCTAATCCTAAGAAGTAATGCATCAATCCAAGATCCTTCATTTTGAACTCAAAGGCAAACTTCTTCTTACACCATGTGATAAGTTTTGCATTTCCAGTGAGAAACAGGTCATCAACATAAAGGACCAAAATCAGAGGCTCATCATCTGCAACCTTGTAGTAAAGGTTGAGGTCTGCATCACTCTGATGCAACTTCCACCCCATGGTTGAAGCAATAGCAATTATCGATTTGATGGAATTATATCGAGCCACGGGAGCAAATGTCTCATCATAATCAACTCCCTCTTTCTGAGAGAACCCTCTAGCAACAATTTAGCCTTGTGTTTTTCAACACTCCCATCTGCTCCATGCAAATTATGTTGTGCCCATCTAGGCCTCTTCCTACCTACTGCAATATATCTGGGAACATCAACTGGCTCAGTTGGATCAATGGAATCGATGGGTTCATCCTCTTCTGCTAACTCCCTCTGAACTGCAGGGGGAGATGATCTCATCTCCTTTGGTTCTAGCATTTCCTCATCTTCGATCTCCATGTATGATCCTCTGCCTTTCCTGACATCCATTTCTACTTCAAAGGACACATCCCTGCTGACTTCAATCTGTCTGGATCCTATGATGTACATTTTGTACGCCTTTGAAGAATCATTGTATCCCACGAAAATTCCCTTCTTGCCTGAAGGTTCTAACTTTGTCATTTTATCCTTGGGCACATGTATGTAGACTGGACAGCCAAAGATTTGGAGGTAGCCCACTTCTGGTTTCACTACTGTGAAAGCTTCTTCTGAGGTCATCCTTCTAGTCTGAGAGTCATACTCCTAGAAGCTTTATGTTGAACATCAACAGGATTCATGTGTCCATCACTTGTTCATCGGAATAAGTCTCATCATCCTTCTCTTGTAGGCCATATCACATGGTCTTTTCCCTACAAGTCAAATCCCGTCTGATGATTAGTGACATTGCATAATCAAATTTAACCAATTTCTATTTCTATGCAATGATAATAGTTTACACAGGCATCTTGGCTAATACTTTAGCACAACAATCATAAACATGTCTACCAAACACATCTAGGAACTATCTAGATGTCTGCCATCTCCACTGGAACATGCCATCAAGAGTGTGCACTACTCTAAGCATGTAGAAAGGAGATATCATCTAGACTAGCTCCATTATGTGTTCATGAAATGTTGTGTAGCTCATATGCATATCAAATACAACAAGAGTCTATAGTACACCAAAAGTAAACTATATCAACTGCTCAACACACTTCCTGCTAGATCTGCATATAATGGTTATGAAGACATATAAGACAAAACAGATCTATCGGCAGCAAGAAAACCAAATACTCATCTCTTATTGTTTTGGTGTGTGGGATCCCACTGCCTTCTTGTGGGAACCACGAGAGACCTCTATTTTGGCAGTCTGGATCTTCATATCTGATAGATGGTTCCTTAATGTGAGTGTCACATTGATACTACTATGTTCAAATAACTTCTTTATGATTTTGAACATCTTTCTAGCTGTCTTCTTTCCTAAGATTTGAGGAACCAAGTGGTCTCTAACTGAGTCTACCAAAATATTTCTTCCTCGCATCATTCTTCCTCCAACGAGATTTTTCTTCTCCGGCCTTTGGTTCTGGGACCTTCTCATTGACAAACTGCAAGAGATCATTTTCTTCTAGTAAGAGAAGAACCCTAGAATTCCAAGAGATGTGTCACGTCCCCTCCCATCATACCAGTTAGGTGGAGAGGATCGTGATGCTAAACCGGGCATCTAGCCCCATGAACTTACTAAATAAGCATTCACATAATATAAAAGAACATATGAAATGTATAATTATAAGAAAAACACAGCGGAAATAATTTCAATAACACATCCATCATACATTCACGATATTCATCAAATAAATAAATGCAAAGTTAACACAAGAGAATACTTATCTTATAACAAAGTAGTCCCAAGCAACTAGCTATGCAACTGCAACGTTCCACCCAACCATAGGCCAGTTGTGATCATCAATATCTCAACACACTGCCACCCCCGAGCTAGGCATGATCTCTACAAGGAATCAGGGAACAACAGACTCACACATAGCCAAGCATACACCAAGATGAGCCAAGCCAATCTACAATTGGGTTTATCAGGATGCTAGGAAATGGGAAGGTAGAATTGCTAAGCTAGTGAGCTCAAGCACAGAGCCAAGGGTACCTCTACAAGATCTATCTAGCTTGGCACCCACAATGCCTACACACCCCACTCAAGGAAGTATTCCCTTCACCAATGCACAGTCCCTCAGGCCATACCTTCCAATCTAGAGTGTCTAAGGTGTGCATAGAAGAGTAGCCAGCCCTCTTGATCTTCTTGAGAGGTTATTCCCTCCACTAGGTTTATCAAGCCAATTCTGTCCACTACCACTCCAAGTTTCTTGCTCACAAGTTCAAACCAAAACAGGGATGCACATAATAGCCAAAGTATAAGTGTTGGGCACGAAGAAATGTTTTTACAGTGAGATGCCCAAAGATGGGGTTTTCATTAGCTTCAGAAAAACATGGGAAACCCAAAAACGAAACTGGAAGATGGGGAACAACCCTGGGAAGCCAAATCCGCTTTCAGAAAAATGTCCATGGACATTCTGGGGCAAAAACGACCTCCATAACAGTCCCAAATCGTGGTCCTCCTCTCCCAGCCACTGTGTAACACAAAAACGAGCTCCCAGCCATGGAAAAATGCAGGAAAATGATGAAAAACGTGATGGGGAAAGCCCAGCTAGCTCAGACTGCGTAAGAGGGCAAAGGCCATGGGTGAAAGATGGCTTTAGGCACCATTTCGTGGGTGTTTTCTTGCCCAAGAAGCAAAAATACGAATTCCCAGGTTGATGGCTTGCCCATGCACGAAATTGGCTTCCATACCTCTCCATTCCCAAGACATTAACTGCCTCAACCAACTCTTGGAAGAATTAAATAAATGGGTGCATAACCCAAAATGGGTAGTTGGTGGTTTATGGGTTTTCTCATTGACACATGGATTAACACCATTGGCTCAAGGGTTTGAGTAATTTTCCTCCCTATTCCTTGTGGAATCATGCCCCCATCTCTTTGTTGCATTGCATAGCTAGTTGTGGGTTTTTCATTAAAATTTGTACTTACATGATGTCTTAATTTACATTGTGCCTATCTAGCACAAGAACCATAGGCATCTATTTTTAATTGTCGATACCTAAAATGCTAAATCAATGGTGGGGCTTTGGCCTTGAGCTCCTCACCATGATTAAATAACAATATTTACATCATTTACGATTTAATGCAAAGGGGATCAAAATGGGGACGTGACAAGATGAAGTTGGAAACCCCTTCCAGACGATCTTCAACCTTCATTCCAATCATCCTGACTGCAGATCTGAAGCAAAAACCCTAACAGGAGCTAGGTCAAAAGTGAAAGTTGGATTCTTGGAAAACTGACTCCACAGGGAGATGCGCCCTAGCAAGGCGAGTTGAGAAAAGGTGGGGCCGAGCCAAAACTGTGGAGGAAGTAGGTCAAAAACTGAAACCCTAATTTCTGTTGCAGCTGCAGAATTAGGTCAAAAATTGAAAATTCTTAGAATTGAATTCTGCCTTCACCAAAAGATGTGCCCTCCTTAGAGTGAAATTCCCAAGGCTCTTTTTCCGCCACAATGTTGAGTGAAGGCCTGGAAAGATAAAACCCTAGTTTCGGCAATGGCTTCTTCTAGAACCGCTCTGATACCATGTTAGTGTTTCATACAATTATAGCATAATAATTCGATTGTATAAAATCAATAGGATCACTAGAATAAAGACAAAGCACAAAAACAAAGAACACGAGAATTTATCCTGGAAAACCCAATCGGGAGAAAACCCAGCTACCTTCGTATAGAGATGAATAATTTTAAGAACAGAGTACAGAGATGAGAGGGAGAAAGTAGAAAGTCTCTCTAACCAAAAACCCCAAAAATAAGCTTCTCCTAGCTATAGGTGCGAGCTTGTTGTGTGTGAGTGAATAAACAAATGAGGCATACGACCTCTCTATTTATACACATGCAAAAATGACTTTTTCCCTTTCTAGGCCGACCTGACTTTTCCCAAACTGGGTCAACTTGACTGAGGCAGTTCTGCCCATTGTTTTGGGGCAGCTTACCCACTGGGCCAACTTGTCTTGGGGGAATATAAAAATACATTTAATAATTATTTTATTTACTTAATTTTCTCCCCAAGGTTTACATTGATTCTTTCAAGGGTTTACATGATTAATTACATCAAGATCAACTCCCGTAGGAGGTACAAATAATTACAATAGAATATAATAAGAATAACTTCCGAAGTTGCACAAAATCTAGCAGGCTATGCCTATCCTCCTCATGTTCATAATCATCTTCTTCATAAAATCTGGTTTCAAAAATGTTAAAAGGAGTAAAACTTTCCAAACCTTCATCACTATGTGAAGAGCATGGAGTGTCATCATACACATTACAAACTTCATCATGATTTTCTTTATATGTGTCAACATCTGTAATGGTTTCCTCTTGAGGAAAACCTGGAACACAAATGTGATCATCTTCACTGAAATAATATTGAGGACACTCCAAATCTTCAATATCTTTTACCATGGCAATATGAGGAGGGTCTTCAACAATATCTTCAATGAACAACTCTTCATGAACTTTTTCAATGGGATCATCATGAATCTCTTCTTTAGAGTCGTGTTGTGCTCTAGGGAGAAAGACACGAGGTTCTTTAATAAGCTGCCTAATCTCTCATTCACTGAAATAACTTAGAGGCAACTCCAAATATTCAATGTTTTCTATCATGATGACACAAGGTGATTTAGGATCTTCAACAGTATTTTCAATCAAGGGTGCTTCACGAAGCTCTTCAATGGGATCATCATGGAGGTGCTGCTCAATAGTGGAAGGTGTGGGTTTCTTTATCCTCACCAAGATATTTCATATGATGATCTTCCTAGGCAGGATGAGAGAGATCCTTTCAAGTAGAGTTTTCAAATCACTCAAACCAGTATGCCATCTCTAAAAATACACCTCCAAGAAGTTTGGAAGAGAGGTAATGCATTTATTTGGAAGATCCTCATAAAACCAATAATAAGCATCTCCCTCCAAAGTACTAGCAAACATCTCCATCATATTATCCTCATGACGAACATTAAAATTCCCCAAAAACTGAAGAAAGGACATGACGTGTTCGAAAGCTGGATCACCATTTCCACGAAAGACCAGAAGATAATCACCTACATCCTCACCATCATGATAGTTAGGAAAACCAAGGATATTTGAGAAATCGATGGGAGGAAAAGCACTGGCAATCTGAGACTTTTCATCATCCATATCAGCTATCAGCAACATATATTTGAAATGTCCATGGGGTATGTTTTGTATCAAACCAGGGGAGCTGTCAAACAATGAGCTTCAAAGATTTTTACTATGTTGGATGGGCTCATCTCTACACACAAGTCTCGACAATTTTTATGAGAAACAAGGCTGTATCCCTTCATTGATATGTACTTGTGTTTTATCTTGAGCCTATATATGAAGTTCCCAGCTGTCCATATCTTGTGCCATTTGCATATTTGAATTTCTAGTTATATGTTATTTATGTTTTGCTATTTACAGTTATGTATGTTTTGCTGATTTGGTATAAGTAAAAGAGCAAATTGTTAAGTGATTTAACATCTAAAGGAAGAATACAAGGGGGCACATTTACTGCTGTTATACTACTGTTAAAGTATATGTTCAGATGTGATTGTTGGCTGATAAGTTGCCCTAGAAGGGCTGAAAACTTATGTCTTGGTCTGGTATCTTTTCTACTTGAATGGTCATTAAGTTTGGAGCTGTTATAAGTGAATTATTGTGATCTTTCTGTTGTTGTTTTACACTTTATTTTACAGCAATCCTAAAGGCTGAAAAATCTAGGGCTAAAATTTGAGAAACATTCTTCCTTTGTCCGAGTGTATGAAATGTCCACAAGCCATTCCAAGATAAATACCCAAACCATTTGTTTGATATTCTGAGAGAGAATAAGTTATGGACACACTTGCAACAAGCCTGGGGGTATTTTGAAGGCCTAAGAAAGATTGTTAATGTACTGATCCCAGATAGAAATATGGACCCAATGAAGAATACAAAACCATTTATGCATGAAAAAGCACACTGGCCACTGCTTGATAACAGATATAATGTTACAATTTTAGATGGATACATGTTTGAATTAACATTTCTTTACTAGAATTGGTTCAGCAACTAATGGGAAAGGAATAAGACAGAATGTATGGATTGCGATCATGCAGAATAATGGCATAGAAGAGCCATTTCAGATGTTTGGATCTATCATCTTCATTCATACATTTGAAGCCAATTGCTTGACAGGAGACCATGTGATCATTCCAACATGCTCAACCCTCACCAACCATTCTATTATATTTTTATACACTATCTTCAACAACTAACTAATAATCTGACCGTTATTCCTAACCACAAACCAACCACAACTGGTTACATTCTTTCCTCTACATTGAAAGTCCAGACTTATTTTATTAAATCACATAGATAGTTATTGTAGGTTGCCAGTGGATCAGTGAGCTGGAGGTCAAATGCGGGCTGGTGGATTGGTGATTTGTCAGGCTAACGTCTCTTCCAAACTTGACCAACCGCACATACTTTCTTGGCACCATATCTTCCTACTCAAATTTTCAAAATTCTCACTTTTTCCTGCTTTCTTCCCGAGACATTTTAAATCTTGGGTTCACCTTTCTGAGGTGATTTCAAGCCCTTTACGATCACTACCCCAACAAGTAGTAGTATCTTACGTAGCTAGATTTTATCCAAACACATGCCAAGCTATATCTCAAACTGGCCTACCACGTTTGGTAAACTCATATCCATAGTACATGCCCAATAACCAACATTTGGTCTCATGATATTGTTTTTCCATTAAAGCTTGACTCCTTGAGTTCTTTACCATTGCTACATTATTGGATAGCTACTATACATTAATAGTAGGAACATGATGGAGTTGTTGATTTCCTGATGATATTGTTGCTATTTCTCATACCACTGCTTTCCATAATTGTTAGCCTGGTCCTCTGGCTTCCAACTTATAAAATTCATCTTGAATGCAATCCAAAATCTTATCTTTGATGGACCTGCTAAACAGTTTTAGTTAGCTGTTGAATATAGTATAAAAACATTTGATAGTATGGTTCATCAGATCTGTGCATTTTGGATGACTACATGGACTCCTGTCAAGCAATTGGCTTCTAACGTATGAATGAAGTTGATAGATCCAAACATCTGGAATGGCCATTCTATGCCATTATTCTGTGTGATTGCAACTCATGCATTCTGTCACATTCCTTGACTATCTGCTGAACCAATTCTAGTCGTACAGAAACATTAATTCAAATATGCAGCATCTAGGACGGTAACACTATATATGTTATCAAGTAGTGTCCAATCTGTTTTTTCATGCATACATAGTTAACATTAAATATGGTGGAGCGTACCTAGTAAGGCCATTACAAATGTTAAGTTGCACAAATAAGATTTTTTTTCTTCAGACATCTTCAATAACCCCTATAAGTACAAATAACTTCCTCGAGATGATGGAAGCAAATTGCATCCCTCACAATGATGTCTCACTGAATAATTTTTGGAGATGAATTTCATAATCCAGAGAGGTCTGGAATAATGTAGTGATAAGCCTAAAAGCAATGGCCAGCTTCTCACTTCGGAAGAAAAGAATATGTTCTTTTTGGTTGCTGCTCCACATCATGCAGCAAACAATTTGTATTAGGCATGTACACTTCCTCCATTTGTCTGATTAATTTTCCCAGTTCTGTATCTATCTTATCTCTCCATGGGTGTGTTATCTCCTACAAGAAATGCATGCACCCTATTCTTTACCTCAATCCAACTGCATCCAGGTGTCTTTGTTATCCCCTTTTCTTTCATCGTTATTCTTACCTTTGCTACATCATCCCAGCTACCAGCTGTGCCATAAATGTTTGCTAGTGTCACATATGTTGCAGCATTTTGTGGTTCGAACAAAGCAAGTTGTTCTGCAGCATGTTTACCAAGTTCTACATCTCCATGTATTCTACAGGCACCAAGCAAGGCACCCCATACAACAGCATCAGGTTCAATTGGCATGTGGCTAATAAATTGCTTTGCCTCATCAAGAAACCCAGCACGGCCGAGAAGATCAACCATACAGGCATAGTGATCTGCTCTTGGTGTGATGCAATACTCCTGCATCATTAAATTGAAGTAGTGCCAACCTTCGTTGATTAGACCTGCATGGCTGCAGGCAGAAAGAACAGTAACAAAGGTGATCTGGTCCGGCATTACACCTGCCTGTTGCATTTTCTCGAACAGTTGCATCCCCTCTTTGCCAAATCCATGTAACGCATAGCCGGAAATCATAGCATTCCATGAGATTGCATCATGCTCTGGCATCTCTTCAAAAATTTGGCATCCACTGGTTAAACTCCCACATTTTGAATACATGGTAATGAGGGAATTTGCAGCAACAATATCTGAAGCAAGTCCAAACTTGATGATGTGAACATGAATTTGCTTACCCTGTTGCATTGCTGCTAACTGAGCACATGCACTCATAACATTGGTAAAGATGGACAGGTTTGGCTTCATGCCCCTCTGTTGCATTAAGGAATAGAGTTTCAGTGCTTCTTCACTGTAGCCATTCTGAACATATCCTGATGTCATAGCAGACCATGAAACCACATTTCGTTCAGGGATGTTATCAAATAGTAGGCGTGCTTCCTCGGTCATTCCATGCTGGGCATATCCTGCAATCATAACATTCCATGATATGACATTTCTCTCTGGCATTTTGTCAAATAGTTGGCGAGCATCCTCTATTCTCCAATTGTGCACATAACCTGAAAGCATTGCAGTCCAAGCTACCACATCTCGTCCAGGCATTTGATTGAATAGTCGATATGCATCATCCATTCTCTCATTCTGAGCATATCCTGTGATCATTGTTGTCCAGGAGACAACACTAGGTTCGGGTATTTTCATAAACAACTGATAAGCATCCTCTAGTCTCCCATTTTGACAATATGCTCCAATCATAGCATTCCATGATACCGTATCAGGTTCAGACATTTTGTCAAATAGCCTTTCTGCATCATCTATTCTCCCACATTGAGCATATCCTGTAATCATTACATTCGAGGAGACCACATCTTGTTCGGACATTTTAACGAAAGGGCAATCTGCATTATCTATACTCACACATTTCACATACATGTCAACAAGGGCACTCCGAACAAAAGCATCCTGCTCAAATCCCATTTTGATAATGTAAACATGTACCTGCATGCCCTGTTCCAAAACTGCTATGTCTGCACAAGCACTGATGACGCTAGACAAAGTGGACTCATTCGGCTTTATGCCAACCCTTTGCATTTGGGAAAATAGCTCCATGGCCTCCTCGGTAAACCCTTCTTGGACATATCCAGCAACCATCGCAGACCATGAGACAACATTATGCTCAGGCATTGCATTAAAGACTTTACAGGCATCCTCCATTCTCCCATTCTGAACATATCCTGCAAGCATAGCAGTCCACGTTACAACATTTCGTTCAGTCATTCTGTCAAAGAGTTTGCGTGCACACTCTATTCTGCCATGCTTGGCATATCCTGAAATTGCTGCGTTGCAAGAAGCCATATTTTTTTCTTGTACTTTATCAAAGACTTTATTTAAGTCTTCTACAATCCCACATTTAGCATAAATGTTAACAAGAGAACTCCCTACAAACATACTACGTTCAAATTGTTTTTTGATAATGTAAGCATGGATTTGTTTTCCCTGAGCTAGAGCTTCAATGATAGCACATACCCTAAGAACACTGGTAACAGTATATGGGTTTGGGTTAATGCCCGATGATTGCATTTGGGATAACAGTTTTAATACCTCTTCAGCCTGCTCAATCTGCGTATACCCTGCAATCATAGCATTCCATGAGATAATGTCTCGTTCAGCCATTTCATTAAACAGTTGGCGTGCTTCCTCAACCCTTCCATTCTGGGAATAGGCTGTAATCATGGCATTCCATGAAACAATGTTTTGTTGAGGCATTTTATCAAAAAATTGGCAAGCTTCTTCTAATCTTCCTATGTGGGCATATCCAGTAATCATGGCATTCCATGAGACCGCATTCTGCTCGGGCATTTTGTCAAACACTTTGCATGCATCCATCATGCTTCCACATTTGGCGTACATGATTACTAATTTGGCTTGCAAATAAACATCAGGCTTAAATCCAGTTTTGATCATAATACAGTGAACTGACTTACCCTCCGCCAGTGTTTTTGAGTTTACGCATTCCTGCAAAAGAGAAGCGTACACACTGTATTCCATTGGGATTCCGGGCTGATTTTCCTCCTGCGCAGAATCCCTCGATTCCTTCAAACGGTTTCCCTTACATATGTAAGATATATTCTCGGTGGTAGCGTGGTCTTGTTTACAAGCAGCAAGCTTAGAAACCCTCAGATGCCTTTTTAACAAATGGATCATCTGACGCCAACATGAAAGTAGATGGCATCCGAAAAAGTTGAAAAGTTTGTTTGCTCTTACAGTGACCGATTGCATCAGCAACCCTCTATATAATGGCTACGATAGTGACGGATTGCATCAGCAATCCTTTCCTTAGGCCAGTCTTCCAAGTTCATAGTTCATCTTTTTTGTCTAATTACAGCAGGCTGGTCATCCCAATTACATGCTAAACACCCTATATGGATTTATGCCAACACAATGAATCTGAACCAGGTATCTGTACTAGGCAAAGGAATGTGAGCTCATTCGTAGTCTTCTAATCACACCCTATTTATTTGTTTCAGAAGAAAAAAAACGTATTTTTATTATTTTGAAAAATAAAAAAGTACATATTTCAATCCTTGATTCTGAAAGGTCTTGATCACACCTTATTTAGTGATTTTGTTTTTTTATTAGTCCTTGCTAACTCACTTTTCTTTTAATTTTTAACCTTTTTTTAATTTTTGATATTAAAATCAATTTTCTAAAAATTAAAAATATTTTAAAATTTTTTGCAAATTAGATAATATAATTATTTGATTGGTGTTGTACAAAGATTTGACTATATTTACTTATTGTGCAAAAGAATTATACAATTAAAAAAAAAAAAAAACGACACGTAAAGTGTCATTAATTAATGAAATCATATAACATTTAATGTCATTCTACTGATTTTGAAAATAAGAAAACATAAACATGACACCTAAAGTGTTATTAATTAGTGAAATCATATAACATTTAATGTTATTCTACGGATTTTGAAAATAAGTATGTTAAATGCACGGTCTGCACACCTAAAGTGTCATTAATTAGTGAAATCATATAACATTTAATGTCATTCTACGGATTTTGAAAATAAGTATGTTAAATGTACGGTCTGCATTTAAAACCTCCATGTGAACTGATTACCTCGTGGCACCTGTATGGCCATGGCGCCATTATATTCATGTTATAATTATTATATATATAAATATAATAATACATTGAATAGTAAACTGAAGTCCAAGACAAGTAGAATGTGCATCCGCCATTTGTTGGCTTTAGCTAGTGTACCAGTTCTTAGGATATACTACTTTTAGTTTTCACAAAAAAGTTTTCAAGCTTACTCCTACGAAATTAACACCTACATTATAATGAGATATTTTTATTGTTCATGCTGTATAACCCAAAGTTGGACTTTTACCATATACAAGAAATATTAAAAAATAAGTTTAAAAATAAAAACCATAACTGCATATGAAAGATGTAGAGTCTCTATACAACATAAACTAAACAAATAAGACACATAATTATGGAGACTATACTTAAACAAACCTATGTGCTATAAGTTGTTAAGACTGAGATTTCAAGACCTAATACCCAAGATCGTGACCAAAACATTAACCTTAAAGAATTATAGTTGTATAAGTAATCTTATGTGATAGATGTATGTTTGATAGGGTAGATCGTACGGAAATTTGCTTAATAACTTATTAAAAAATACAAGATAAAAATTGGAGCTTGTCACATTAAAGGATACTGAATTATGGAAAGTGAATCTAAAACAAAGATTAAAATCGCTTTCTCATCTAAGACAAAATGTCCTATATGCCTCAAATAAATAGAAATGCAATTTAATAATAGACAAATTTTAAATACCAAATTAAAAAATAAACACAGGCAACTAGTGAAAGAGATTGAGATTGTTATTGCCTCTAGTTATTTGTCTCTTGTCGCCCTACTCAATTCATTGTCCTCATTTCCTTCGCCGCATTGTCACCTCCCAGCATCCATTGGGTGGCGCTGCATGCAAGTGCAACCCCCTATATTGAATGAGTTGTCAAACTGAGTGATGAGGCTTCAAGCATATTTTGATTAACTCCAATCTAGAAATGCATGTTTCTTCCATTAGCAAAGCACATTCTTTTACTCAACTTGGCCTAACTAAAAATTTATTGCGAAGTAACCACCGGACAAGATTGATACCAATTGGTCGGTTAATCAAAATTAAAAAATAAACACAAGCAACCAGGGAAAGAGATTATTATTACCTCTAGTTAGTCGTAGGACTGGAGGTCTATGAGTTCATCGTATTTTGACAAGTAATATCCTGGCAATTGTTCCAAAAGCTTCTCACGCTTGTTGCATAACGACCTCTTACTGTCAGACATGTCCTCCACCTCTATGTCTATACCATCTTCTATCAGAGCATGAGTAGTCGAGTTCCCCATTTCTCAGTTTTTTCACAAATCCAATGAAAAAGGATACCCAACATCTCATAGAGAAGCAGCTAGTCTATAGTTCAGAGATGATGACCCCAGCTATATATGGTGAGATAGTTCGATGATCAATTGGTTCGTTGGCCTCACAGCTTAAGCTAGTGAGCACAGAGAAAGAGCTAAGACAGAATGAGCGGAGGGGAATATCAAATTCCCATGATTTCAACACCCCATCTCTCTGGCTTGCATTTTGTCTTGGAAGAAGAATCCAAGCAGTTGAGATAGAAGAAGTACAACAACACATTCACGCATTTGATGAATTTCTCTCGCCATGGTAGGAACAAATTTATACTCTTGATATTCATGGCACATTCACGCATTCGATGAATTGCTCTCTCCATAGTATGAACAAATGTATACCCCTGATATTCATCACATAAAATTAACTTGTCATCTTTGTGAGCAAGAGTTATTTGTATGAGTTTGCAATTCACCTGCATTGAGGAAGTATCCACATGAGCTGAGAGTGACATCTAGTGGTGTTAATGGACATGTGTATGAGTCTAAAGTGTAAAGGGACAGCTGTCAATGATCTTTGGTGAGAACCCTCTTCATGAAGCTAGAGCTATCACGCTGTCCAACTACGCAACGTGTTATTTTTTGTCTGCATATTTCCACGCAACAAGTTGTGGTTTATTTCTTTGTTGTGGTTAATTTACAACTTTTTTCTTTACATTCCAGTCATTACTTATGTTATTGTTCTCAAATTATGGGCTTCCGAGTATAACCTATTTTCAATTTGAATGATTACATCTCAAATAAATTTTTCTTTTAAATATTTTTCTTAGTGTTTCATGAAATCTAGGCATTTAAATATTTTACTATTCAATATTGGAGTCTCTGCTTTCCTAGGCCGACTTTGCTAAAAACAAAACCTTCATTTAATTTATAATAAGCAATGTCAAGGGATCAATACTTGAGCTACAGCAAAGTTGACTGTCAACCATAGATGTATGTTGTCACTCTAGACAGTGCCGACGCTTCTACAATCGTTTGTACTCGACTTGTGTCAATATAAAGGAAGAGAAATCCACAATTCATATTAACTTGATGTACAACGTCGAATGTTTGCTACCGTGAAGGATCTCGAGAAAAGTCTTTTAGATTGAACATATGGTTGCTATTGTGAAATAAAGCAAAGTCTCTCTTTGTGACTGATATTTCATTGTTATGTTTATTACAATATTATTGTTATGTTGATGACAGCGGCATAGTACGAGCCATAAAACATATTAAGAAAGTATCTCATAAAACATTTATTTGATTGAAAAAAAAATTTAAAAAAAAAAAAGTTTATCAACAATAAAACAAATGGAGAAAGAGATAACCTGTAGTTTTGTTTTTGTTTTAGATTTATACATTGTTTTTGTTTTAGATTTACACCTAAGCAAAAGCACTTGGCCATAACAAACAATTATTACACGTGTTTTGTGAGTTTTGTTTATTTATTTTAAATTTTAATTAAAATTAACTATTTACGAATTGTTTTCTTTTATGTGTTTCGTAAATTTATTTTAAATTTTAATTAAAGTCAAATCTTATTATATATGTGTATTTTGTTTAAAAAAAGTTATTCATAATTTATGTTGTATGTATTATGTATTTGCGGTGATTATTGGTGGGGTTAGATGGATTTCATTCCATCCACCTGAGTCCAATTCCGTTGAGACATCTTCTGGCTTGAATTACCGGCTGACGGTTTGTTTGACCTACCATCCACGATATGTGAGGAAGTTTGTTGAGATTTCTCATGTGTTGTTAGCTTACCTTGATTCCTTCGGAATAACAAAAAGGTGATTTGCTTTGTTTTATATGAAAAATACTATAAACTTGTAAAAAAATTTAATATAATTATATACATTTTAAATCATAGCCTTATTTTAGTAGAAAACAAATAATGCCTAGTATGTGTTAGGTGACTAATTCCTTAGAAAAAAAAATATAGATGAACTTGTATCAACTCTTTCTATAAGTATTTCCATTAAGGTGTAGTTTAAATATTCTATGTTTTCAACATTTTCCAAACATATTTTCCATCTTATATCTTATTTTGTTAGGAGTTCGGTTGGAAATCTTTAAAAAAAAATAGAATAGCATATATTAGTTATGGAAATTGCATAATTTGGGTGCCATGGGGTATCGAGGGTGTTGAATCTATTTATGGATTCAAAAATACAATTTAAACACTTCCGAATTTATATTTTCCCAAACAAAAATTTATGGAAACCCACCTTAAAATCCATAACTTATAATAAATAGACTGCTTCTTTCCATTAATCAATAAACAACAAAAGCAATATCATAAATATTAATTCTTTTTATAAATACACAAACCATATTTCAACCATAAACTTAATTTTAAAGGAGGGACTAGCTGCTTTGCAGCTATTTCCCTTGTTTTATTTTAATGTCAATGTATGTTGGGCAATTAATATTATTTTAATGTCAATGTATATTGAGCAATTAATATGCATTATGGAGAAGTGTCATAAATTCAATTGTGTTTATATTAGCACATATCCATCTTAAACCTGAATCAAGAGGGACCCAATTTCTTGAGGTGTAAATTCTGTTTATCTTAAATGTTTTACACATTAAGAAAAAATTTACACCTCAAGATATTGGAGCCCTTTTGTACTTCATATACCTAGGTTTACGATGAAATCAATATCATTTAAAAAAATTTAAGCCGGCATCTTTTGCACTTTTATTTGTCACGCTACATAACGTTATACAATGTTACGATTTGTCATGCTACATAATGTTACGATTTGTCACGCTACATAAGGTTACGCGTTACAACATCTCCCATACTGGGCTATAGAGCACGTCGCTACTCTCGATGCAATTAGGTACATATTTTTTTTCAAAATGTTAGAATCCTACCGGAGTTTGTAAATAAATAATTATGACTTCAGTTAGAGAAGCCAAAGAGTTTTGGAGACTCTAATGGACCATTTGGAATCTGAATGCCAAAGGTCACAAAACTATGTATAAATTCATTGTTTGGTGAATGAAATAGATCATCCGGAAGTTATTTACCATCAAGTGGTATCAGACTGACCTGCAAAACTCCTGCATTGTCATATTGCCCATATTTGGCCCTGCGTTCTTCCTCAGGCATGAAGGTCTATACGATGTGTTCTCTGCATACTCAGTCCTGAGTTTTGCCTTTTGGCTTCTGCCCTCTGCTTCCTTATCATTGCTCTGAGAACTGTAGACTAAGGTCTCTCTCTGTCTGAATCGTAACACTAATACTCATTGTGAAGTTTGTTGCTACCTATGGGTACGTTTTACTTGAGCAACTGAATCTCTTCATTCCTTTTGAGAGTTGTGAATTCAATGATCTCTGCATGGTGAGACCCGACCGCATAGTAGTGTTGATGTTAGATATTGTTGGTACGCTGGACAGTGTTGAAGATTACACCGTCGAGCTGCAATTTTTTGAGCTATTGTGTAGATTCCAAAACTGCATGCCACTTTTCTGGTTGTTTGGAGCTGTTGCGTATTGTGGCTCAGCATTATCCATTGACTGCTCTTTGAACTCTATCGTGGAAGCTATTGAGCAAAGTTGTGAAATCTCTCTTGCCAAAAGCTGTGTGGAAGAACGCGTCCTAGCTTATGCTCTCTGCGTTGGGATGCTCTCTCTGTGCATTGAATTAGCCTGAGATTGCTAGTTTGCATATTTGAGTTTTTGCCAGCGTTGAAGAGTTGCGCGTCCCCTCCTCTGTGTCAAGAGTTTGCGACTGTTGGAGAAGTGTCGTTGTTGCTCTCTAGATTGGAGAGAGTCCAGAAAGACTGCTTGATCTTAAGGCTCGTGGTGTCAAGAAACAATTGCGATCACATTTGAGAGAGGCTCGACCTTCAGAGCTGCGACCTACTCGTTGGAGATTGCGACCTCCTCCATCTCGGCATTAAGATTGAAACCAGAAAAACCTGCGTGGAAGACTCCCTTTGGTGTTGCGTTCAACGTTTTGAAGAACTGCATGTGGTGTTGCGTTGAAGACCACCTCTTGTGAAGATTAAGTGTTCAAAATCAATGCGAGCTTCATGTATGTGAAGCCATTCGTGGATGTGTTGATTCTGTTTGAAAGCTACGCCCATAATTTTGTCTGCGTGAAGCTGCATGAAACTTCTTGAGTGTGCTACATAGCTAAAGAGGTGCGTGGAGGTTTTGAAATTGCGACCTAAGTTGAAGTGGAGACTACCATATCAAGAAGCTGCGAGTTGTGTATGCAAAACCCTAAGTTTTGTGTGAAGGTAAAAGGGTTAGTATATATTTTGTGCAATCCTTATGACTAGGTCAAGACCATGAATAGTTGTTAATATTTTTGAAAAGTGTTGAAATCATTTTTTTGTATTGTGAGATAAAGATTCAAGCTTAACGAGCAATTGTAATAAGACGGTATCATTGTAATCACCTTGTGAGGGTGAGAATCAATCTGAGAATCATTGTGAAAAGGATAGACTCATTGTACTTGTGAAAATAGTATATTTATAAGAGAAAAATCTCTATGTAATCACTACAAAAAAAAGGGCATTTTAGCCTCACATTAGCACCACTATTTGTAAAGGATTTGGGAAATCCTCAATTTTCAAATAGTGGTGCAAAAGTGGTGATAATGTGGGGATACGCAAGTGGTGCTAAAATTTATGGTGCAAAAATGGTGTTTGTAAAAAAGTTAATTTTGGTGTTAAATGAATATGTGGCATAACATGGTGTATGGTGCAAACCACCAAAAGCCAATATTACGTGGATTGAAATTTTGTGGTGCAAAACACCAAAACCAATCCAACATGGATTAATACCTTTTGGTGCGAAACACGAAAATTATTATTATTATACTCAAACTTGTATATGGTGCAAAGCACCATAAAATAACAAGTGGTGCAAAGCACCATAAAATAATAAATGGTGCAAAAAAAATAAAACGCATGATTAATATATATATATATATATATATATATATATATATATATATATAGTGCAAAGCACCATAAAATAATAAATGGTACAAAAAAAATAAAACGCATAATTAATATATATATATATATATATGGTGCAAAGCACCATAAAATAATAAAGGGTGAAAAAAATATAAATCACACACGCACTTGTGTGATTTATATTTTTTTACACCATAAGCTCTTATATATATATATATATTATTTGGTTTATTTAATTTTAATCCATCATCTAAAACACAATAATTCAATACATTAAATAGACATAATGAAAACCATAATGCTATTTCAGCAAAATTTATAATTTATAATTACAAAACAATTATTCTCATAATATTAATGTAATGGAAGACTGTGTTTTGAAATTTGTTTTTAAAGAAAAATTATAATATATGTGATTTATATTGTTTTGCATCATATATATATAAACAAGGATAAAATATGTTTATGAAGACATCTCATTATAGTTTATCTGGTTTAATCCATCATTTAAAAAATCAATAATTCAATACAATGAAAAAACATAATAAAAACTATAATACCATTCCAAAAAAATTATAATTGATAATCATAAAACAATAATTTTCATAATATTAATATAATGGAATACTATGTTTTTGAAATTTGTTTTTACAGAAAAATGAAAGAGAGAATATTAATAATTCATTTGAAGAGTTGCTAATATTGTTCATCCTTGATTTTTCCAGGGAACTTGCCATCACCTGCATGGCCAAAATGGTAAAAGAAAATTATAAACATGATGACTTCTCTTTGTAAACAATAAAAATACAAAAAATGATGGAGAAAAAAACACAAACAATAGCTTTAACTGAATTGCAAAAACAATAAAAAGGTTATGCATTTAGTGACATTTCATAACTAAAATATGCTATTGATTGCAAAAATAATTGAAGTGAACTAACCTTTGAAGCCATGTAGATTCAACATGTCAGCATATGATAAGGTTGAAGCATGAGTCAAAATTCATTTTCCTCTTCTCTTTCATCCTCCGAAACAATTACCTAAGAAGCATACAAGATAAGATGAACATACCTACAAATTGTACTCATTGAAACTTTCATTTACATATATATGTTTCATATCATGAACATTTATTTAGAACAAAGAATTTGTAGGTGGAAAATTACCCCATAACCAGTGATAGGATGAAGCCCTTCTTTAACCTTTTGATGGATGAGAGAAGATATACCATAGCATGAAGCAAAATCTTTATCATCTTCAGACATTTTAGTATTGAATACCTGCAACTACAATTTTAAAAAAATAACAAAATAGTTAGAAAAGATGTTTATAAGAAAAATAAAGTTTACTTGAGAAGCATAGTAGTGTATTAAACTTACAAATTTTGCCTCTGCAGACAACATGCCACCTTTCCCCAAACGATGGCGTGTGGCCAACCTAGAGGCTTGCACGGTATGTGCATATTTGTCCTTTCCAACCAAGGTTCCACATTTCCTCTTTTTTTTAATATCCACTTGTTCCAATATTTTTTTCCACTCTACTTCTCCTATGAAATGTGGTTTGACTATATTTTTGTTTTTAACCAATTCCCCTCTCAAAGCATTTCTAGTATTTTTCATATATTCAGCAACACTGTGGAGAATTTGCTTGGGAGGTACAATTGCAGAAACTTTATGCATATGAGATACTAACTCATCCTTCTTAGATTTGTCTGCAAAATAAATATAAAAATTTTAATCTATATGAGATATTTTAAGGTTTCTAGTATCATGGTAATAACATGAAATCTTGTATATGAAGTATAGGGAATGCAACAATGAGTAGAATATATAAATTTTTGAATATGAAACATGAACTATTTAGTCAAGTATATAAATTTATACTACCTAAATTAAGCATGCATTTTATGAAAAAATATATAATATTCATGTTTTACCTTGATGACGAAAATCTCTAGTAATTGTAGGACCAAATAATCTCAATGATTCGCGATGAAGTATGTCTCTCCATGTTCTCCCAGCTTCATCATTTAACACTTGCCCTTTTTCATTTAAAGTGATTGTAAATGGCATACCATTGGTTGCCTCTGCTCTAACATATTCACTTGGATGTTTCAAAGGAGGTGCAAGAGATGCACCAATAGATTCTCTAACTGGTTCATCTACGGGAGGAGATTGATTTTGCACTCCATCAACATTGGTGCCTTCTTCTGGAACAATGGTATTACTGCTAAGAAACAAGGTAGAATATATTATTATGTTGATATTATATGTAATTACAAACCTAAAATTAATAAGTATAAAATAAATGATGATTTACCTTGGCATATCATCAACAACTATTTCTGTATCTGCTGCATTATCTCTGTCAAATATGGTTGTGTTGTATGCTATTTGAATTGCATCTCTTATGAATGGGTTGACATCATCCCTAGTCAACCACTCTTTATACAATCGTAACTTATCCATTTCAAATACAGTATCTAATGTTCGCTCCACATTATAGCAAGGATCAGTTACTACCGGTATGTATACATCATGTATAAAATTTGAATGTGAAGATGGTGTTGTAGATAAACTACTTCCATTCAAAGGTATTTCAGTAATATCTTTTCCTATAGAAGGCGTGTTTCTCATAACATCATTTACACTCTTTGTACGAATAGTACACATTGCTTGTTTTTTTGTTCTCATATTGAAGGAAGAGACCTAATTCAATGTTAACACATTTCCCAAAAGTCAGAACTAGTATTATACACTTCATTGCACTAGTATGAAACCAACAATAATCTAACTATATGAAATAGAGTAAAAGTATTATAAAACAAAAATTATGCAAATGAACTAAAATACTTATTAGAACCATTAAGCTTTCTACATATAATAAAAATAAAAATGTTTTGTGAATCAATATATAATAATACATCTAACATTTAGTAATTTTGAAATGGCATCATTTATAAGTTTATAGAAATTTTTTTCCAAGTGTCTTCTTCCTAAATGAATATGAGACATTAAAATCATGAAATGCTTTTATTATATTTTTATATTTCAATTAATAAACATTTCATCATAATTAAATATGAGAATTGTTTCCTAATTTATGTACTTTTAAAATATTAATTATGAAATATGAAAAATTGTATCTTATATGCTAAATACATATCTTAAAATGAAAATGTACAAGATTTTGAACCTAATCAATTCTCTAGATTATCTTTAGAAGACAAATTAAAAAAAAATGTTTTGCAACTTTTGGATGTTAGAAGAACTCTCAATGAGTTTCCTAGACATATCCATGCAATAGATTTAAATGAAAAAACAACCCTAATTCAAAACCAATGGACATTTTTTTCAAATAGGAATATTCATAAAATTTGTCATTAATCATCAAAATAAGTTGAATATACATTGTAAGGTCCAATCATGTCTTCTTATCCATTAACCTCATCATCTGAGCTATCATCAGATGACATTTGCTCCAGGATAGGTTGGTATTCATGTAAATGTTGAAAGGATCTTATTGATCTAGGATTATACTCAATAACAAATGACTTTGAGCATTCTGTAGGATGGCGGCATAAAAATATCTGCTCACACTGGTCAGGGAAAACATATGGTTCATCTGTTTGCTCAAACCTAGTATGGTTGATGAGGAAAAATCCATTCTCATGCATATATGTTGTTGGATGATTTCCAACCACAATATTTCTAAACCACTTAGCATTAAATAGAACCACCTTGAAAGATCTGAAGTTAAGCTCTAAGATATCTTCAACTAATCCATAGTATCGCAAGGTGTCTGTTTTTAAGTTTCCATCATGAACATGTGACTGGCAATCTACTGTAAAATATGCAGCAATGCCACAGTCAAATGTTTGTCGATTTTCATCTACCTTTTGAACACGGTAATGACGACCCTTGTACCACATCCCCTTGTAATGTGTCACCTTATTCTCTTCTGGCCCCTTTAGAATGTCCAATGCATATGTAGTAACCCTTTCATCATTATCTCTGCATGCCCTTGCTACTCTATCCCTGAAATATTTTAAACTAATAGCTGGTGGCCAATCCTTTTCAAATTTTTTCATTATTGTTGAGTATGCCGATGAATTATGGCCACCTCGAGATACATATGACAAACAACGTCTCTGCTCGGCATCACGATGCCTTTGATAGTCCTCCCTCCAAACATTTGTGTGCTCATTGTTTCTTGCAACATATAGTAATAAAGCCTCCATTTCAGTAGCATCTACAATCACAAACATAAAACACATTAAATACCATCATAATAAAAATTTAGACACTTGTACCATATATGGATATGAGTTTAATCACCTTTAATTTTCCTAGTTTTTGCTCGTCCTGTGAATACATGCCCTTCAACTTTTTCACTTTGTTTTGAGTCCCATAGTTGTGGCCCTTCAATATTTAATTCTTTGCACAATTCGGTGAGATAAACTGTTGATTTGAACAACATGTACCCTTGAAGCATGGAACCTTCAGGACGAGCCTTTTGCTTTACAAACTTTTTCAAAACCTTTAAATAACGCTCAACGGGAAACATTGTTCTTGTTTGAACTGGTCCACACATCTCTATTTCATGTAATAGATGCACAATGTAGTGTTCTTGTGCATTGAAGAAACTTGTTGGGAAATATTTTTGCATGTCACACATTAGAATGGGGACTTCTTTCTTCCACATCTTTAGGTCTTTGTTGTGTATCTCTGTTGAAGTGACCCACCTAAAATAGAAATAACTAATATAAACCCACATTTGTGTAAATGAAGAAAATATTTTAGATGACCAACTTCCTATTGTATTGCATTATACATGAAGATACACTTTTTCTTATATCGACCATGCATTATACCTAAAAAATTTACTCAGCTTGTAGATTGTCCTCCTAATGTTGTCATCCATATTATTTGGAAGGCAGGCGGGTAATAGGTACTGCATATAGAATGTTCAAGTTGATTAATAACACATGAAATAAAAAATTAAATTAAAGGCAGATAACATATAATATAAATAACTTCAATGAGTGTGCACATACGTACCCTAAGGAAATTATGCCAATCATGGGTCTTCATTCCAGTAAGTTCATTTCCTTTTGTGAATGCCTTCTTAAAATTCACTCCAAAACCTGTTGGGAATCTTAATGATTTTATGGATTTAATCATTTGCCCTTTACCCTCCTTTGTGAGAGACCATGGATCATCTACAAAATTACCATCATCATCTGGCCAAAGATGAGGCATTCTTCCTACCTCTTTGAGGTCCATCCTCACTTGTAGCTTATTTAGTTGTCTCCCATGTATTGAACTCTTCTCAAATAACATATTATATAAGCAAGAAGATACATTCTTCCCTATATGCATTGTGTCAAACATGTGAACAATAGGTAGGTCTTCATAGTATGGCAACTGTGAAAATATTGTCTTTCGAGTCATTCCTGGAGGAAGGGATCCTATCACAAAGAAAAATCATAATAAATTTACCAAATCCATTATTTTCAGATGTTATTTTATAACATTTCAACTATGGACATGAGAATTACCATTTGTGTTTCTATATGCATGCATCCATCTCTTGGGATTCATCTTCAAAGGTGCTCTGATAAGGCACTCCTTCCCACCAAATTCATCCTTATCTCGTACACGATATGGGTGATTAATCTTTAGAAACATTCTATACTCATCATATATTGTCTTTCCCAAATGTCGCGATCTTCTAGATGAGGTGCAAGGCCCACATGTTGGGCATCCATAAGATCCCTTAGTCTGAAGGCCTTTTATTTTTATATGCAAGATCAGTAATAATTTAAGGTGTTATTATGAAATAAATAAAATCAATAAATACAACATGAGGTGATTAACACCAACTATAACTCACCACAACACATTGATAGACCCGGGGCATCATGAATTGTGAAGAGAAGCATTGCATGAAATTGAAATATCCTTGAACCAATAGGACGCGATACGTCCTTCATATGCATTCCTTGCCAAAGCATCAATAACTCATCTATTAGAGGTTCGAAGTATGTGTCCATGCATTTAGGTTGATTTGGACCTGTAAAAAAATTAACTTCAATTTGTCATTTGCATCATTAATTACTCTCCATTACCATATGGACTAATTACTATGCATTTCCATAAAGTATAACCTGGTATGATCAATGTCAACATAGCATGTTCCTTTTTTGTTGACAACCATGGGGGTATGTTGTTGTTGATAGCAATTACTGGACATGTAGACCATTGTGTTGATTGATTTCCATAAGGATTCACACCATCCAATGCTAATGATATTCTTGCATTTCTCGGTCCATCTTTGAAAATTGGCCACTTCTCCTCAATCTTACGCCATACAACTCCATCAGCTGGCATCCTCATAACACTATCTGTGCTCCTTCCCCTCACATGATAATCCATGAGCTCTGACATTCCCTTGCATCCAAATAACCTCTCAAATTGTGGGGCTAAAGGTATATGGCGAAGTACCTTCCGTCCTACCTTTTTTGATGATGCACTTGTATGGTACCTCTGCTCACCGCATTCTGGGCACTGATCTAAGGAATCCTTTCCATCTCCATAATATAGCATGCAGTCATTGGGACATGCATCATAAGACTTGGCAACATCCATGCCTAAATCCTTTGTTAATGACATGATCTCATATTTTGATTTAGGCAATTTGTTATTAATTGGAAGGTGCATGCCTGATAACAACCTATAACAATGCCATCAACAATGATAAGATAAAGTTTAGAGTGGCATTAAAGTTCTAGAAATATTTATTGAGAATAAACTTGAAATTTCCTTTCAACAAAAAACACACTTACTGTAGAAGGTCAGTGAAACTATTGTTTGTCCATCCATGGACAACTTTTAAGTTAAGAAGGGATAACACAGCTTGCAATATAGAGCATCGTGCACCTAGGTAAAGTGGTGTCCTTGCCATATGTAGAATGTTGTTATCATGAGGTTCTCCATTAGTGTCTAGATTAATTGAATTTAGAATCTCTCTTGCATTGGGTTCAATATTTATTTGTTCTTGTCCATCCCGGTGGTCATCATTAGAACCATCGTTTTCCATACAATCATCTTGTATACTCTCATTGTTGGGATTATGATCAATCCTTCCTTCACCAACCATATTGGGTAAACTATTGTTGCTTCCAATAGTTTCATCATTATTTTGAATTCTAGTGGGCATTTCTATATTCATTTCTTCACCACCCTCCAAAAATCCTTCCATAGGACCATTTATCTTTAAATGGTTACTCTCAACATGTCGTTTTTGACGTCTTCTACCATAGCAACGGTTGCATGAGCAAAAAACATCCATTTGCCACCATTCATATGTGCCATATTCAGGATTGTTCATGTCTGACATTGGAACCTAAAAAATTCAACAAAGAAGTTTACTCATATTGATCTAGTGCAATGAAAAATATAAATATGTAGTCTCAAAGGATTTCAAGTAAAGAAAATAGTGCAATAAATAACAAAAACTAAAATTACCTACAAAAAAATTAGACTACATAGAACCTTAAATATTAATTGGAATTTGTAAGGTTTGGGTTAAGGCTTCTTAATCTGCCCTTTCATTTTTGGACAGAAGATATACTAGCAGCAATAGGAAACTCTAATGGGAGTTTTCTCTTCTTTTACAGTTAACAAGACAATGACTTTTCCACTAGAATCTGTGCTGGGCTCAATCCTGGTATGGGTCCTCTGGAGGACGAGGGAGTTTCAAGGAAAACTATGGAGGTAAGTTTTGGATTATGAAGAACATCATTTTCCATTGTCTTTGTCAGCCTTCCAAAGGAGAGAAAAATCTTGCTCAAAAATAAAGATGATCAAGGGAGCCAACTAAGATGGTGTCAAGAATCTTAAAAGAAATAAAACATCTGCTTGGCAAGGGGAGGACATTCTGAACATATATAGGGTTCAATCTCTCCGATGAATTATGTTCTCCCATTGGTGTGAGCCGATGAGTTATGCTATCCCATATCCTTTCCGGGCGGTGAGCCAATTAGTTTTTATCCCATATCCTCCAGGCGTGAGATGATAATTTACGTTATCCCTGGTGTGATATGAAGATATATAATAATCATTGGCTGGATCATGCATGAAAAGAGAAATATTCATCATTGGCTGGCCCACAATGCGTAAGAAGATGGAGGTTGCTCGGGAAGGACAGTATCTTCTCCCTAAAGTGGCGATTCAAATCTTCCACTTCATTAAATAACTTCATAACAAATCTTTATCTCTGAGATGCAAGATCAATGGCTCAGATAATATGGCTGTTGCACAATTGTAGAGAGTTTGCAATTCTAAATTTTCTTTTTTTATTTAATATTGGAGAAGGGAAACACGTAATTGTTGATTGCCATGGCTGCTACAAGCCATCTTCTGGTTCTCTGAGGCTTAATTTGCTCTCAGTGACTGCTTGGGCGTTTATCACTACCTGGGCGAATTCTAACTTGCCCGGGGTGCTCTCAGTGACTGTTGGACGTTTTTATTGCTGCTTGCAATTCTAAATTTTCTTTTTTTATTTACTATTGGAGAAGGGAAACACGTAATTGTTGATTGCCATGGAAACACGTAAGAGTAGTATATCATTTAAGAATAGGTTATCATAATTCAAGTATGAGCTCTTCGTTCATGGTGTTTACGTGTGTCCCTTAACAATTTTTTTTGGGGGCGGGGGGGGGGGGGGATTTAAGGGACATTACAAGCTCCTACACTAGAATTTGGATTTCTATATATATTCTTAATATTTACAAAAAAAATTATTGGGCCTGCGCCCTTCAAATCGAGCTCCTGCACAAGACTTTGGCTGTCTCTATATATTCTTAATACTTACAAACAAAAATATTGGGCATGCGCCCTTCCAACCGAGCTCACACACCAGAATTGGGCTCTATATATATACTTAATACTTGCAAACAAAGGAATGGGCATGTGCCCTTCCCACCGAGCTCCTACACCAGAATTTGGATCTATATTTGTATTCTTAATATTCACGAACAAAAATGTTGTGCCTGCGTCATTTCCACAGAGATCATGCACCAAACTTGGGCTTTATATATGTAATACTAGGATACATACCAAATGCCAAGGAAACTGATTCCAAGGATATTCCCTCACCTACCCATTCCAGGCACATAATACTATGAGCTTCCTGTTATGTTCTTACCAAATTGTGCACACTCTGATCATTTATTTGAAGAGAAGTTTTGATAGTCTTACTTAAAAGAAGAGAAAACATAAAAATAAAATATAGCATGAAAAAAATAGTTGGTCCAACCTTGAGGTAGAAATTTTGTGCGTTCAAAGCTTATAATTCTTGATTTGCAAACATTTACACCTCCCTGAACAACTGAAATAGCCATACTTCTTTGTCCTTTCACATACTCCGGCGGACGATGAGAATTGGTTGACATAAAAAGTAGTGTTTTGATAATTACTGAATGTCTGAATAAATCGTGTAATGCTATGAATTGGCAAAAGAACCAGGTTCTGGTATGGATGATAATCTCCTGGATGCTCCAAGTCTAAATCTCCTGGGATGATATTTATCTAAATTTTAAACTAACCCCATAAAATCAATATTCCTTCTATCTAAAAACATATAGATGATAATCACCGAAATTTATAAGATATCGGTTTAAAAATTCCTACATTGTGTTTTTAGAGCTGGTGATTCTGGGCAATATCCTCCATTTTACCTTTCATTACTTATTTATAGCTTTATTTAACTTGTGGTTTCAGACATTGAAGAGCGACAGATGCAAATCTCGGCCAGGTTCATGTGCTACCAAAGATTGGGAAGAGAAATCGAACCCTAAATTAGATGTCATAATGCATGAGCCTCCGGAATTGCTACCCAGCGTTGTCATGAAGGAACCAAAGGCCGAGTCTGGAAAGGATTATATCCACGTAAGAGCAGCAAGAGGACAGGCTACCGACCGCCACAGCTTGGCAGAAAGGGTAAAAATACACATATAACACTAATCCTGGTGGCTGCCTGTAAGAGAAAAAAGAACCCTGCGTTAGCTATCCACCACCGAGTTTAACACCAATTGGAACGCTCTAATTCCCCATGGCCGAGTTCGTGAGAGAAGCCCTAACTCTACACAAGTATAAATCTCCTGGATGCTCCACAACCACCGTAAAGCAGAGGGAAACACTGTCAAATCGATTTTGCTCCGTCGGATTGAACAAGGGAGTGGTCACGATTACTGTGGCAGGTAAAATTATCTTGGAAAACTCAAACAAGTTTACACCATCGATCTGATTGAAAGCTACCAGTCTCGCCATAACCTCAGACTTTAGATTCTATTTCTATCACTAGTTTAGAACTCTGCTGCCTAGAGACACTGGGAAGCACTTGAGCTAAACCAAATAGCTTGGCCAAAAGATGGGGATGCTTTGCTTTCTTTCTACTTGAATATATTTCACTCCCCATCGAGCGAGGGCTAATCTAAATTGACTGATGATCAACTCCGCTAATACACTTGACTACCCAGCTGATCGAACTCCGCTAATTGGCGACGGGCTAATCAGCCCCTGCCATATTGTTGCCCTTATTCCCTACAAGAATGAAACCTCACGGTCCTGGCTGGCTAACCCGATTCGCTCCGCCACACACAGACTATAATTACTGTTCGTTGCTACCCGGAGTTAGTAAAGCTAGCATTTCGCAAGCTGCTATGATTCATATTGGAACTATTATGTCAAATTAGATTTAGAGATTCATAGCTAGGGAAACGATTAACCTTAGAATGACTCATATATGAATGAAGTATATTAAATTCAAGTTTTCAAATCTTATCCATTCAAGTGTTAAATATATACAACCATTCTTCATACTTTGGGTAACACGCTAGACATGATCTTGGACTTTTCTTGTTGAGAAACTACATGATTACCTCCATATTTAAATACAGAGGTTGTGTTTTAAATGCTGGCCTTTGATTACCTTTATTTTTAAATACAGAGTGTTCTGAGTGGAATGTGTTTTAGATCTGAGACGTGGTAATTTTTTTATTAACAGAGTGTTAATGTCTGCTAAAATCGTAATGCACAAATTCTAAATCGAATATATTATTTGAAACATGTTTTCATAGAAACGGAGCTTTAATCTCCGCTAAAAGAAATCGTGATATATATATATATATATACTCCGAGTAAAATTAATAGAATCTGCAAGTCTGAGAAGCGATCCAGTTGATTGTGCTAGGTCAAATCTATGAGTAAAAATTTAATACCACATTAAATTAAGTCCTGCTGGATGAAATAATAGAGATCCTGATGAGCGATTTCAAGATCTGTTTTCCTTGATAGGGTATTCGCTGAAACGATCTCTTTGTATAACTCTTCCTGGTCTGAGAGGTATGCGATTCACAAACATCCAAAACTCTCACTTCTAAACCATAACACATCTATGCAAAACTGAATATTATAGTTATCGGACTACTGGAAATTGCACGAAATTGTTCCCATGCTAGGAATCTCTTCTTCTTCCACCGAGCGTACATCGCTGTAAAAATTACACCACATGTGTTTCACATGACTGCTTATATCGTGGCAGAGTAATTCACGCTAGGCCCTGACTGTTAGATAACTGCTTATGCATACACTCGAGATTTTCATGTGTCTTTGTAATGTTCTTATACTTTGTAAGTTCCTGTGATTATACCTGTAACTTCAGTCTCCAATATGGTGTTATCCTTTAAAACCAAATATCCCGGACATCTATTCTATCAACCAGCACTATTAGCACTCGCGCCTCCATCTGCACTTGACTGTCCTCCACCACTACTCTACGCACTGCCACAGAAATTTGCCTGTAAAGTTTATTTAGAAGACCACGCTACTTTTGCTTTCTGTATTTACCATATTTATCTTTTGCCCACCACCTACCCTACCTAAGGCTCCCTTATCACTAATTTGGCTTCTTGTTGGCTTGGTCTTGGGGTTTTACACAGATTCATTGAGAGATATAACTGCCTGGCCGGTACTGAGCGGCCAGATGCAGGAGGTGATACTTAGTAATTATTACCCTAAATACACTAATAGCAGAGGACAAATTCCTAGACCGAGGCTACTCAGTTATGGCATGGAAATCCAGCCTCTTTATACCCTGGGCACTGTAAATTGTTATTTTCTTATTGGGGACCGCTTAATATGCAGAAATAGAAACCACAGCGAATATGGTTATCCACTTTTACTAATAAAAAATAAAAATCTTCCTTCCAGATTTCCTATATGCACTGTAAATTGCTATTTTCTTATTGGGGACTGCTTAATATGCATAAATAGAAACCACAGCGAATATGGTCATCCACTTTTACTAATCAAAAATAAAAATCTTCCTTGCAAAGTTCCTATAGGTGTGACAAGGAAACAAAATCTTCATTTCTTAATTTGCCTAAACTACGGCCAATGCAAAGCTCCTTTCCAAATCAGATCTTCACTGTATTCGTTAGTCGATGTTTTTCAAAAACACAGTATATTCTTCAATATATTGGATTTTATGCAATTAATTTATAATATAGGTAAGAAATTAACATACCTGTGATCAACAAAGTTGCCGAGATCAATTGAGAAAGCCGAACAGACCAGCAAGCTACAAAACGGATCAGACCAGTTGAGAAAGCACATAACAGACCAGCAAAGCAAGATGCATGCACTTAAATTGGGGAAAAATGGAGTAACCAACCTCAACAAGCAAGCATCCAAGCATCCAGGATTAAGTAAACTGGGTAAAATGGAGTAACCAGCGCTTAACAAGGCAGCATTCAGCATTCAAGAGTAAATTGGGGAAAAATGCATAGCCCACATGTACGAGTAAATTGGGGGAAAATGCATAGCTTTGGAGGGAAAGGAAAATGCATTGCTTTGGAGGGAAATTTTTAGATTCACCCGCGACCTGAGTGACTTTCCATTCGGCTCACGCCAACTGAAATCTTAAATGCGGTTCAATTATTTAGGAGGCACCTCCTACCTGACTGGCTGTTCATTCGGTTGTCCATCACGCCAACTCAATGCAGTTTATTGAGCTATTGATAATAATAGTGGTTGTTGAGATTTGCAAATCACTTTGCATTTTGACCGTTAGTCGAAATAGATTTGTGTTCATCCAAGTGAGATATGCATAGTTTTTTTTTTCAACAGAAGTTATATATCCATAGTTATATAGCACTAGCCTTTAAGTTTAAATATGAATTATAATGGCAATTACAATGGTTATAATTCCTCGAATGTAATTTTTAATTTTATTTTTATGTAATTTTTAATATTCTTTTCATTGTAATTTTTTTAATAATAATTTGTTTTTAAATAATGAAAAAATTAGAATTATTATATCATTTCTAAAATTAATATAAATTTTTTAATTTTATACTTTAAAGTTAAATTTTAATTAACTTTTATATAAAATTTATGAATTTTTAAATGTACTTTGTCTTTAAAAAATTATAGAAAAATAAAACTATTGTATCATTTTAAAATTATATGATTCTTTAAATTTTGTAATATTAAGTTAAATTTTAAATAAGATCAAATTTGATTTTTAGAATTGATATATTTTTTAAATTTTGTAATATTAAGTTGAATTTTAAATAAGATAAAATTTGAGCTCATATTTTTTGTCTATAAAAAAACTTCTAACTATTTTTATTTGAAAAAAAATATAATATATATATGAAAAATTGAATGAAAATATTATATCATTTCTAAAGTTAAACTATTTTTTAAATTTTGTAATATCAAGTTAAATTTTAAATAACTTTTATAAGGTTAGAATATGAAGGTAAAAGTTGAGCTTGTAATTTTTTGGTGTAAATTTTTTTCTTAAATATAATTGTTTGAAAAAAATTATATATATAGAAAATTTGAGAACTATTATGTAATTTTTGAAAGAACATAATAAATAAATTTAAGAAAAAAAACATAAAATATTAAAGTAAAAAAATTGTTAGATCTACTTCTCATAAATGAATAATTTTTCACCCTTACCACAATTTAATTTTTAAAGTTGTTTTGGGAATAGAATTTTTCACCCATTACCACAATTTAATTCTTAAAGTTGTTATGGATTATTCATACATAGTGGTTAATTGTGTAGGGCTTGCATTACATCCCCCGTGCACACATAAGTGCATTACACTAAAGTTATGGCCATAATTTGGGGTGGTAAGAGACTAAGTGAAAAAAAGAAAATGAATAAAAAGAAAAAGCGTATCATTACATTCCCCCTGCACACATAGGTGGATCACACTAAAGTTATGGCCATAATTTGGAGTAGTAAGAGATAAAGTGAAAAAATAAAATGAATAAAAAGAAAAAGCATATATCATTTTGTTGTGTAAGTTTGCACATGTGATTTCCATGGTTTCCATCTCAAAGTTGTTGGGCTTTAATAGAGAGTTTCTCGATTAAAATATTTTCAAGCTTATTTATTTTTTGGTGTTTTTGGACCCTCTATGCTAAGTGTTTTTCTTTATGGATGACCATACTATCAAGTGTTGAGTGTATTGTCTCTTCCCTAGGTATTGTAAAAGGGCCATACACATTCTATGGGAGAAACATTTTCACATTAAGGCCCAAGTTTCCCACTCCAACCATGTCAAGGTACTCAAGATCAATACCTATAGCTCAACAAGTGCCAATGGAATCCATATCACCACTCAAATGCAATTGAATCCATCAAGAGGTCAGTTATGGTATTTAAGGTCATTGTTCTTGGACATAGATGACTAGAGCCTTCATTTATGGAATGAGGCTTTGGTTTCTTAGGGGGGGTTTGTTGGTGGATGAAAGCTTCTTAGTGTAACATCCCTCAAATTTGACCCCTATTACTATTATTACTAGTTTGGTAAATGTAATTGTAACTGTGTAAATGGACCTGATGAGGAGATTAAGGCCAAGGCCCCATCACTCGATCTTGAAAGAATTATTTTTTCTTTTCCTAAGTTGTAAATATTGTTTTTGGATATCGAGTTTTTCTTTTTCCTTGGAAAAAGTCCGTAATTTTATTTCAAAAAGATGATCAAAATTACATATTGCACATGTAGTAGAATCAACAAGGATCCCTACATTTTCACATATTTCTGTCCCATATAAGCAAAAACAATAGCTTAATCAGAGCTGAACCAAAAAAAAGAAACCCAAAGAAAAACTTCGCCACAAGAAAATGGAGAAGACGTCTTCAGCTTCCATCAACCGAAACCCTCTACAGAAGAAATAGTAGATCCAAGTTTGTGGACGAGCAGCAAACTCAATGGATCTCCCAAACCGGCGAAATCAGCCAGCATCTCCTGATGAAGAAAACGGCCAGACAAAAACCAGAGCACCGCCGTAGATGTGCTCCGCTTGTGATCTATGCATCCAGCCGCATAGAACCGCCATTAGCCTGCCGAGAGCCCTGAAGCTTCTTGGCGATTTAAAAGATGGGTCAAGAAAACCGAGATATAGGTGCACGGCACCAGGTGCCAAGAAACTCCGAAAGAGTTCTCTGCGGCCTGCGTCTTTTTCGGGAGTTCTTTAACAAGAAATCTCTGAAGTTTTTGATACGCCCGAAATTCACCACGTAACCGGCTAATGGTCGAGTTCTTCACAGAAACCCTCTAAATGTCTAGCAGACAAGACAGGAGCCTCTTACAAAGTAGTCGAGAGCACCACCGGAGGACTGTTACAGGGCCACCATGGCCGCCATGGCTGCCGAGCGAGAGCTTGGCTTCCTTTCTTCCAATCCCTGGTCAGATCTGGACGAAGGAAGATCACCGCCGCCATCGAGTAGCAGCCACCGTCAGGTTAGCATCCGCCGTCGAAGAAGATTATTGCCGCCGAGAAAGAAGATCCGCCGTCCTCCAAGCCCTAGGCAGCAACAGGTGAATAGGGCTCAGATCTGGACGAAGGAAACCAAGATCACCGCCGCCATCGAGTATCAGCCGTCGTCAGGGGTCCGCCGTCGAAGAAGATTAGCTTGCCGCCGAGAAAGATGATCCGCCGTCCTGAGGGGCGGCTGGGCCAAGCCCTGGCCGCCCAAGCTACAACAAAGCTTCGCTCCAAGAACCCTGCAAAATTCAAAGTTCATGTCTCCTCCATTGACCATGTACAAAGCCCCAAGACCACAAGAACTATAAACATAACACTATGGACACCCATGCGAAGTAATGTATAATGCTTTGAGGCATTTCCCATGGATTTGGATGCCTATATGGTTTCTTTCAGGCCAAATTTATGATCTTCTTCCCAAAAATGTCATTCCCAAGGCCCCAGGGAATCTACATAATGCTCAAAACCACCTAATGGCACCAACATCCTCAATCATAGGCCAATGACACCCTCAGTAGGCCATGTGTTGTTCCAGGAGGAAACCTACTTAGCCCTAGATGACTAGAAGATTCCTTTAGATCCCGAGGTTTAGGTTTCCTCCACTAACCATGTCCAAGGCCCTAAGGCCACACGATCAAGATATATAGTTCTATAGATACCCCTACAAAGTCATGCATGGTGCTTTGAGGTAGTGTTCTTGGATTTGGATGCCTCAATGATTTATTTAGGGATAAAGGCATGGTATTGTTCCTTGGAACACAATTCACAACACTATAAGACACCTACTTCCTGGTCAAAACAACCTAATGGAACCAACATCCCAAATAATAGGCCAGTGATACACTCAGGAGATCATGTGTGGTTGGTGGAGGCAACCTACTTAGCCTTGGATGGATAGAAGATTCCTTTAGGGCCCAAGGATTATGTTTCCTCCACTGACCACGTCTAAGGCCCCATGACTAGAAACCTAGATACATAGTTCCATGGGAACCCCTATGAAGCTATGCATGTATCCTTGAGTTATTTTTCATAGCTATGGATACCACACCAATTTATTCAGTTCAAAAAAATGGTCTTATTCTTTATAGCATTATTCTCAAGACCCATAGACACATAAATACTACTCAAAACCACCTAATGACACTATCAACCTCACTGATAAGCCAATGATACCCTCAAGAAACCATGTGTGGATGGTGGAGGGAATGTTCTTAGCCCTAGATTGATATATGATTCCTTTAGGATCCAAGGTTCAAGTCTCCTCCCTTGACCATAGCCAAGGCCCTAAGTCCCAAATACTTCGATACATAGTGCCATGGATACGTTACGAAGTGATGTGTGGTGCTTTGTGGAATTATTAATGGATTTGGATGCCAAAATGGTTTCTTAAGGATTAAAGGCATGGTATTCTTCCATATAATTGTATTCCCAAGGCCTTGAGACATGTGCATATTTCTCAAAACCACCTAATGTCAATGTCATCCACAATCATAGGCCAATGATACCCTTAGGAGGCCATGTGTTGTTGGTAGGGGCAACCTTAATAACCATGGATAGATAGAAGCTTCCTTTATGGACCTAGGTTTAGATATCCTCCATTATTCATGTTGAAGGAATCAAGGAAATAAGACCTAGATGCATAGCACCATGGATACCCTTTGAAGACATATGTGGCACTTCAAGGAATTGTTGATGGATTTGGATACCTCAACAATTTATTGATGGCTAAAGGCATGGTTTGATTCCCTATAATATCATTCTCAAGGCCTAGAGACATGTATATAATACTAAAAAATACCTAATAGCACGAGCATTCACAATCATAAGCTAATGGTAATCTCAAGATTCCATGTGTGGTTAGTGAAGGAAACCTTCTTATCCCTTGATGGCTAGAAGATTCCTTTAGTTCTAAAGTTGTAGATCTCCTCCCACGATCATTTCCAAGCCCCCAAATCCCCAAGACATGGATACCCCTATGAAGTCGTGCATGGTGCATTAAGCCATTGTTCATGGCTCTGGATGATTCAATGGTTTCTTTAGGGATAAAGACATGGTTTTTTCCCTAGAATTCCATTCCCAAGGCCATGTGTGGTTGGTGGAGACCATCTCCTTAACCTTAGATGGCTAAAATATTCATTTAGGGATTGAGGATCAAGTGTCCTCTACTGACCATGTCCAATGCCCAAAGGAAAAAAAACCTAGATACATAGTGCCATGGATACCCCTACGAAGTTATGCATGATTCCTTGACACATTGTTCATGGCTCTAAATTCCATAAGAATTAATTTAGGGCCAAACACATAGTCTTCTTCCTTAGAATATCATTCCCAAGGCCTTGAAACAAGTAGATATTACTCAAAATATATAATTGTACTAAGATCCCCAATCATAATCCAATGCTTCCTTTAAGAGGCTATGTGTGGTTGGTTGAGGTATCCTTCTTATCCTTCGATGGATAGAATATTTCTTTAGAGACCGAGGTTTAGGTCCCATCCCTTGACCATGTTCAATGCCCCAAGTCCTAATGACCTGGATGCATAGTGCCATGGATACCTATTGAAGCCATGTGTGGTGATTTCTAGCATTATTTATGGCTTTGCATGCCTAAATGGTTTCTTTAGGGCCAAAGGCATGGTCCTCTTCTATAGAGTGTCATTCCCAAGGCCCCGAGACATGTGTCTAACGCTCAAAACCAACTATTGGTGTTAAAATAACTAATCATAGATCAATGATACCCTCAAGAGACCCTCTGTGGTTGGTGCAGGCATCCTTCTTTGACACAGATGGCAGGAAGATTCCTTTAGGGCCCTATTTTTAAGTCTCTTTCATTGACCATGTTGAATTCCCTAATGCCACAAGACCTAGATACATAATACCATGGATATCCCTACAAAGTCATGTGTGGTTCTTTGAGGCATTGTTCATGGCTGTGGAATCCTCAATTATTTCGTTAGGGATAAAAGTATGTTATTCCTCCCTTGAAATCCATTCCCAACACCCTGAGACATGTACATATTCCTAAAAACACCCTAATGTCACTAACATCCTCAATCATAAGCCAATGACCCTTGAAAGGCGATGTGTTGTTGGTGGATAGAACCTTCTTATCTCTAGATGGATAGAAGATTACATTAGAGCTTGAGCTTCATGCCTCCTCCCATGACCATTTCCAATCCCCCAAGTCCCCAAGACTTGGATACATAGTGCCATGGATACCCTTGCAAAGTCACACATGGTGCTTTAAGGCGTTGTTCATGGTTTGGGATGCCTTAATGGTCTTTAAGGATAAATGAATGGTATTTCCCCTAGAATGTCATTCCCAAGGAATTGAGACACATACATATTTTCAAACCCGCCTACTGGAATTGTCATCCTTAATCATAGGCCAATGATACCTTTAGGAGGCCATGTTTGGCTGGTGGAGGAAACCTTCTTATCCTTGGATGGATAAAATATTTCTATAAGGCCCAAGGTTCAAATTTCTTCCACTGACCATGCCCAAGACCTCAAGAACATAACACCTAGATACAAAGCTCAATGGATACCCTTGCAAAGGCATGCATGGTGCTTTGAGGCATTGTTTAGGGCTCTAGATTCCTTAGTTGTTTATTTAGCGCCAAAGGCATGGTATTATTCTCTATAGCATCATTCCTGAGGTTCTAAGACACCTACATACTTCTCAAAATCACATAATGGTGTTAATATCCTCAATCATATGACAATGATACCCTCAAGAGGTCATTTGTGGTTGGTTGAGGAGATCTTATTAGACTTGGATGGCTATAAGATTCCTTTATGGATATAGATTCAAGTCTCCTCCCTTGACCATGTCCAAGTCTCCAAGGCTCCAAGAAATGGATACATAGTGGTATGGATATCCATGCAAGGTCATGCATGGTGCTCTAGGCATCGTTCATCACTATAGATTCCCCAATTGTTTCTTTAAAGAAAAAGGCATGGTTGTTTTCCCTATAACATCATTCCCAAGGCCCCGAGACATGTAGATACTACTCAAAACCACCTAATGGCAATTACATAATCAATCATAGGCGAATGATACCCTCAGAGGCCATGTGTCTTTAGTAGAGGAAATCTTCTTACCCTTAGATGGATGGAAGAATCATTTAGAGCTCAAGATTTATTAATATTTTATAATAGTAATAAATCAAAAATGTTTGTATTTAATTATTTGTCAAATTTAAGAATCATGGGTATTTGTTTGCCTGAATAATATTAAAAAATGAATACTCGACTTGAGCTATTTAGAAAATAATTATTTGTGAACTTGTTGTGTTTGTGGTGCAACACCTCATAAATGAATCATGTGAGCTTGTTGGTTTAAATAGTGATAAAAGCAAATAATTGAATTTGTTGTGATTGTGGTTTAAAACCTCATAAATTAATCATGGGCATTTATTTGAAAGAAAAAAATTGAATTAAGTTATTAAAAAATAATTATTTGTGATATTGTTGTGTTTATGGTGCAAATCATCATAATTAAATCATTTTTGTACATGTCCATGAGACAAATATGAGCTTAGCCCCACTATATGGTACTTGACAACATGACATTTCTTTATGCTTAGGATTCCTTTAGGCTAAGGCCTATGATTGTTCGTTCAACAATGTTGAGGGCCATTGGACCTATCCCTGGTGATTAAAAACTTATAATAGTGTGAATGCCCACACTTAGAGGCTAAGAATACTCTTAGGAATATGTGTGGAGACCTTTGTGGTGTCTTTCTTGGTCCTAGATTCCTAAAAGCTTCTTTTAGGGCCTTAGCTAGAGGTTTTCTCCATTGATCATATAGATGGATCTAAGACCCATGTCTTGTATTAACACCTAATAACAATACTAATTTCCATCAAAAAAATTTAAGAAGATAAAAATATCTCAAAGGAATAATCAAATTTAAATTCAAATAATTTTATTACTAATTTACAATAGTAATAAATTAAAAATAGTTGTTTTTATTTATTTGTTAATTGTATTTATATGTTTAATAATATAAAAAATGAATAAATGAATTGAGCTATTTTCCAAATATGTTTTTTGAACTTGTTGTACTTGTGGTGTAAACTTCATAAATGAATCACTAGAATTTATTTGCTTAATATTTGAACTTTTTGTAAGTATGGTGCAAAAACTCATAAATTAATTTTTGATCATTTATTTTAATTGATATGAAAAAATAAATAAATATTGAATTGAGTTATTTTCAAAATAATTATTTGTGAATTTGTTTTGGTGCAAATCCACATAATTAAATCCTACGTGTACATGTCCATGTGGAAAATAATAGCTTAGCACCACTTTATGGTACTTGCCAACATGGCATTTCTCATAAAGGTAAAACTAATATAACACCATATTAACACCACAAAATATAAGTGGTGCTAATACCACCACTTTAACACCACAAAATATAAATGGTGCTAATAACACCACTTTAACACCACATAAATGTAAGTGGTGCCAATACCACCACATTAGCACCACAAACTATAAGTGGTGCTAACTTGTGGTGCTAAAAGATGGCTTTTCTTGTTGTGTTAATAGTGCTAGAGCTATAGAATTGAATAGAGAGTTGTTGTAGAATTAAAAATTGTAATCTGTATTCCACATTTTCTTCAAACATTATGTAAGTTGCAGGTTCTAGATTGAAGAAGATGCATTCTATAGCATCTGTTGTTGGTGCCACACTCACAGGAAAAGATACATTTCTAGAATAGTGGAGAAAGATCAAGGCTACATATGTCTACAACGACTTGTGGGATGACATTTGCGAAGGAAATACCACTCTCACGGAAGAAGGCACTGTCATCACTTCAACTCCAAAGCCTCCAACATTAGAAAAAGAGCTTGTTATTTGGCAGTCCAAAGACAATAAATCCTTAGCCATGATTTCTGCCACTATCAGTAAAGAAGTGAGCCAACATATTCTGCCTGCAAAGACATGTTATGAAGCTTTAAAAACTCTAAAAAATTTGTATGACTCACACTCTGAAAGGGAAGTGATCCAATTAATGTTAAAGTTATTCAGTTTGGAAGTAAAAGATAATGACCCCATGCTAGTTGCATATGAGATAAGAGTAAGCATGCAAGAGATTCAAGCCTCTAGTATGAAACCAGACCTTCCACTTGCAGCATTTGTAAAGTCTCTTTATCCTACTCACTCAAACTACCTTGAATCCTTACAAGCAAGCGACAAGTTCAAACACCTCCCCTTTGACATCCTAGTAGAGAAGATTGCAAACAAAGAGAAAGCTTTTGGAAAAAAGACAATGAAAGAACTGCAAAATCTCTTTGCTTTGCTCAAAAAGCAAAGAACAAGCCTAAATACCCTTCCAAGGGAGATAGCAGCAAAAGAGGCAGAGGAAAAGGAAATTTCAGAGGAAGAGGAGGAAGAAACAACTCTAGTAGAAGATCGGATTTGAAGTGCACACATTGCAGAAAGACTGGACATGAAGTAGATCATTGCTGGGAATCTTGGAACTCCATCAAAGGTAGACATAATCAAAATAAAGAAGACAAGAATAAAAACCAAGAGGGTGGTAAAACCCATAATTCTGCTCATTGTAATGTTGCACATTGTAATCTTGGAATTAATGAAATGACTTCTCTTTCACCTTACAAAGATTATTGGTTGCTTGATACTGGTGCAACATCTCATATGACTTTTAGAAAAGATTGCTTTGAAGAAATGAATGACGTTGTAAATGGCATAAACAAGTTATACAACTTGACGAGAACATGAAATTGTTCTCGTTTTTTTATGGTCAATTTTAGTAGTTGTTTTTGCCCCCATTTCGGAAAGTGTGTATACTAGTAGCACCATTTTTCATTTTGAGCCATTTTTATGTGATTTTGAAACTTTTTGGTCATAAGAAAACTATAACTTTTATTTACAATGGCGTTTTTCAAAGTTTACAAAAAAATCTACATTTAGTAAATAGTTGTAATGAAAAATACACACTTTTTTAATCTTTTAACTTTTAGAAACCATTTAGAATGAAAAATATATATATTTTTGAAGTTTTTTTTATAAATTTTCTATGTATATAACTAAAGAATTTTTTTCTTTTTCTTTTTAAATTTGAAAAAACACTCAAAACAAAACAAAAAATTAAAAACAACAAAAATAATTAAATACAACAAAATTTCAAAAAAATAAATTTTAAATCTATAACTAAATTTTTAAAAAGCAATTCAAAACTATTAAAAAAATTAAAAATTAAAAATTATTAAAAATAAATAAAATAAAATACACATACCCCTCCTGCTCCCAACCCCTACCCGCTCTCCGCTCCCTACCTCCCTACCCCTCCCGCCCCCATCCCCTACCACCTCTCCTCCCCCCCTCCCGCCGCCCCTACCTCCTCTCCTCCCCTCCCTCTTCCCCCTCCCATCTCCCCCCTCCCCACTCTCTTCCCCCTCCCCCCTCCCCTGCCCCTCCCCGCCACCCGTGTGCTGCCCAACTGCGGAAGGAGCGGTGCCACTCCTTCCTATGCCCAAGCGTCATCCGTGGGAGGGCTGGTTAGGCAACACGTGAGGGGCGTGGAGGGCGAGGGTGAGGGGGGCGGGGGCGGGGGCAGGGTAGGGGGGAGGGGGGAAGGTGCGGAGGGCACGGGGGTGGAGGGGAGGGGGGAAGGTGCGGAGGGCACGGGGGTGGAGGGGAGGGGGGAGAGAGAGGGGATGGGGAAGGAGGGGAGGTAGGTGCAGCGGGAGGGGGGAGGAGGGGAGGTAGGTGCAGCGGGAGGGGGGAGGAGGGGAGGTAGGTGCGGCGGGAGGGGTAGGGAGGTAGGGGATGGGGGCGGTAGGTGGTTATGTTTTTTGATTTTTTAATTTTTTTTATAGTTTTTTTAAATTAATTTTTTTTTTAGTTTAAAAGTTTTATAATGTTTAAAATTTTTATTTTAAATTATTTTAAATTTATTATTTTAAGTTTTTTTTTTCAAATGTTTCTTTAAATTTTTGAAAAAAAATTGTTTAATTTGAAAAAATTTAAGAAAAATTTTTAAAATAAAAATAAATAGAATTTGATTTAGATTTTTTTTTTAAATGTTAATTTTGGTTCTTAAATTTGTATTTTTTTGAAATTTGTGTGTGTGTGTGTGTTTTGTTTTCACATTTTGTTCTAATATTTTTTATTTTTTGTTTTATAGGTTTTCTTGTAAGGTTCTAATTTATTTTTTTAATTTGGTTTTTGAATTATTTTAATAAATTTTGCAGTTTTTAATTTTCATAGTTTTGAAATTTTATGAAGTCCACTTTTTAATCTAAGGGTTTGTTTAGGTTCTATTACAACGATATCACCCATGGTTCATTTTGATGTTGTTTTTTGTTGTTTTTATGCAAATATAAGAATTTTTATAACTCGAGTTCTCGTTCTTTATAAATAGTTGTCATTTTAGAGTATATTGCATTTCCTCTTTCTCCCTTGTACCCCCAAATATCATAACTTCTATATTTTATGGTTTAATCTATAGTTTATAGATTATTATGAATAATATCATAACTTCTATATTTTATGGTTTAATCTATAGTTTATAGATTATTATGAATAATATCATAAATTCTTTTATTTTATATGAAAAGTGTGGTGAAGTAATTTCTTAAATAATTTGTGTTTAACTCAATGCTAGATTTATATAGTGTTACTAAGACATTTAATAGATACAATTTAAATTATGATACAATCATATAATAATGCCATTTTTTGAAAAAGTGTGCTACCGATAGCATTAGTTTTCAATTTAGGGCTTGATTTTGAGGTTTTGTAAACAACAATAAGGATTGTTTTGGTCTATGTCTATATTTTTAACACCCCCCCCAAAAAGTGGTGCTACCGGTAGCACCAATTTTTGATTTGGGTTTTTTTTTGGTGTTTTTTATGTAAAAATATGAATTTTTATTGCTAAAGTTCTCGTTTTGAGTATAAAGTTCTCATCAAGTTGTATAACATGTTCATAGTGTACTTTGCAGATAAATCTAGCTTCAAACCATAGGGAATTGGCTCAATCAGGATAAAGTTGCCCGGATTCCCTGATTTCATATTAAAGAATGTTCTCTATCTTCCAGAGTTGCGGAGAAGCTTGTTGTCTTTAGTGCAGATTCGACAACAAGGCCATTCCATCCACATGTTTGATGGGATTGTGGAGATAATAAAATCCTCTGACAACAAGGTGATCATGACTGGTTATAAAGATGCATAGTTGTTGAAACTGAGAGGCTCTTCTGTAAGAGTTCAAAACTTTGCCTATCTCTCTCAGCATGAAAAGGTAATGTGTCATCTAGGTTACTATGGCATGCTAGATTTGGTCATCTGAATTATAACAGTCTTAGATTGTTAAGAAAGAATGGTGTAATTGGTTTTCCCACCATTCCTAAGCAACATAAAAAGTGTGTTGCATGCCTACTAGGAAAACATAGTAAGCAGCCATTTCCAGAGTCTAAATTCAGAGCATGTAGAAAGTTAGAGTTGGTTCACTCTAACTTATATGGCCCCATGCCAATTCCTTCTGCAAATGGTAATAGGTACATTATGACTTTTGTTGATGACGATAGTAGAATATATTGGGTATACTCGTTGAAGACAAAATCTAAAGCATTTCAAACTTTCAAGAAGTTTCATGCATTGATAGAAAATAAAGCACAAGCACATATTGGTACATTCAGATCTGATAATGGTAAAGAATATACTATCTTTGCAAACCTGGAATCACACATCAAACTTCAATTCCATAAAATCCCCAACAAAACGATGTAGCAGAAAGGATGAATAGAACCTTAATGAATACATCACGCTCAATGATGTTTTTCAAGAATGTGAAGCTAATGTTTTGGGGTGATGTAGTCCTATGTGCAACATACTTGAGAAATAGAAGTCCTTCTAAAGACAGCAAGATTCTCTGCAGCTAAAGACATCAAGCTAAAGAGAAGCTAATGTGAAGCTTGTTGTCTTTGGCCACCTTCCTTCGGTTAGGCATCTCAAGGTTTTTGGTTCCACCTGCTATGCCTTAATACCAAAGGAGTAAAGAAACAAGCTTGGTGCTAGAAGTAGAAGATGCATTTTCTTGGGGTACTTAGAAAATTCCAAGGCATATCGTCTTTATGATGAGGTAAACAAGAAATTTGTTGTTTCCAGAGATGTCATTTTTCTTGAATCTAATAAAAATTACCAGTCTATTGAAAGACAACTTGATCATATGGAGAGGTTTTCTCATCTAAATACATATTACGAATGTGATAATGAAATTTCACATCTTGAAGGGGGGATCCCTATCTTGGATCAATCCATGGAATTTCCATTTGAAGCAGCACCAACACCCCCTCATGAAGAAAATGATGAAGAAGAAGTTCCTGCAACTTCAGTTGAACAAGAGACTCAACTGGATGATGTGATTGAGAGGATTGGAATATTTAACCTTGAAGAGAATGATGCACCACCAGCTGATCAACCTGGATCATCAAGGAAGATTCCAAAATGGGCCACAAAGACACTTGAAAGTGTCCATGTAGATGAAGTAGGAAAGACGGGAACAAGAAGCTCAACTAGACAAGAAGATGGAGGAAATGCAGAGAACTCAAGTGATGACATGGATGTCTCATTTGATTGCGAATTGAATTTTTCTGCTAACTTTGAACCAAATTCCTTTGAAGAGGCTGCTACTCATGATGAGTGGAAAGAAGCCATGAAGAATGAGTATGATGCACTCATGAAGAATGGAACTTGGAAGCTAGTTGACCCTCCAGTCGGAACCAAACCAATTGGAAGCAAGTGGGTATACAAGAAAAAATACAAATTAGATGGCTCACTTGACAAACACAAAGCAAGGCTAGTGGCAAAAGGATATGCACAAAAATTAGTAATTGAATATGAAGAAACATTCTCTCCCACAACAAAATGGAGCACCATCCGTACTATACTTTCCTTGGCTACAAAAAATGGTTGGAAAGTTCATCAAATGGATGTAAAGACAACATTCTTGAATGGAGACTTGAAAGAAAATGCCGTCATGTCTCAACTAGAAGGTTTTGTTGTGAAGGGACAAGAACACAAGGTATGCAAACTTGTCCAGTCCTTGTGTGGCATGAAACAAGCACCTCGAGCATGGTATACAAATCTAATCAAGCATCTTCTAAATATGAATTTCAAACATTATAATCTTGATGACGCAATATTGTTTGTAAAGAAAGTTGGAAGATCTGTTTTGTTTCTTGTAGTATATGTGGATGATCTTTTGATGACAGGGAACAATGAAAGTTATATAGCATCCCTAAAGAAAGGCTTTGAAATGGATGATCTAGGACATTGTCACGTCCCCTCCCATGGATCCAACTCAAGGAAGGGAACATGACTAAAATTATGGGGCTTTTACAAAACCTCATCCCCATTCATCATTGACAATTCATAACACAAGTAAAATGCATATGTGTGATGATGCATAATCAAATAAACACAGCGGAAGTAAAATCTATATCCACAAACATTTCACATGCATTCATCAACATAATCAGAACAATCAATAATTAAAAGCATTGCAGAGTTTAATACACATAGAGAATACTTATCTTAAAACAACGATGTCCTGAACAACTAGATATGTAGCTGCAACGTTCCACCCAGCCATAGGCCAATTTTGTTCATCAATATCTCAACACAAACATTTCACATGCATTCATGCATTCATTTCACATGCATTCATCAACATAATTTTGTTCATAGATATGTAGCTGCAACGTTCCACCCAGCCATAGGCCAATTTTGTTCATCAATCTCTCAACACAAACATTTCACATGCATTCATGCATTCATTTCACAGCGGAAGTAAAATCTATATCCACAAACATTTCACATGCATTCATCAACATAATCAGAACAATCAATAATTAAAAGCATTGCAGAGTTTAATACACATAGAGAATACTTATCTTAAAACAACGATGTCCTGAACAACTAGATATGTAGCTGCAACGTTCCACCCAGCCATAGGACAATTTTGTTCATCAATCTCTCAACACAATTGCCACCCCCGAGCCGGGCATGATTTCCATAAGGAATGGGAACACTCAAGCTCATGCACAGCAAAATGAACATCACATCTAAGCCAAGCCAGTCCATAGCTAGGTTTTTCAAGCCAAATGTGAACCCTCTTCTATTTTTGGATGCTTGCACTCAATCTCAAGCCAAAGAAATGGATACCCATAACTCATGCCCCAACATACTCTTTCTACACACAACAAGCACAATTGTTGGCATAACAAAACGTTTTCAAATGTGGGTTGTACAAAACAAAATGTCCATGGATTTTCTCCAAATCATAGCACCCAAATCGAGTTGTGGGAAGGGAAATCAACCACAAAGAGAAAAATCAATTTCTCTCACAGGTATATACACATTTAGATGGGCAAAAACAACCTCCCAAGACCCCCAAATCGGATTCCTCTTCTTCCCCACTATTCTATAACACAAAAATTCCCTTCTCCCAGCTGAGAATGAAGGAAACATAGGCAAAAACGTGGAGAAAAATGCCCAGCAACATCAAACTGTGTGAGGGAGCAAAGAAATGGGTGAAGAATGGCTTGGGGAGAAAATTCGTGGCTCTCTTCTTGCCTAAGAAGCCAAAACATGAATTTCTAAAATGGTGGCTTTCCCATACATGAAAAAATGGGACAGACATACCTCACCACTTCCCAAATAATAACTATTTCAACCAACTCTTGGGAGAAATAAATGATTGAGTGCATAAGTACAAATGGGTAGTTGGGGGTTTATAGGTTCTCTCATTGACACTTGGCTTGAATTTATTGGCTCCAAAGGTTTGAATATTTCCCTCCCAATTCCTTGTAAAAATCATGCCCCCGCACTCTTGTTGCATTGCATTGCATAGCTAGTTGTGGGTATTTTATTAAAATGCATATTTACATGATATTTATGACTTCTATTGTGCCTAGCTAGCACACAAACCATATGCATCAATTTTCATTTTCCGCTACGAGAACAATAAGTCGATGGTGGGGCCTTGGCCTTGAACTCCTCACCACGATTTTTATAATGATATTACATTATTTACATGTTTGATGCAACAAGGTCAAAATCAGTCTATTACATACATCTTCACTATTAATTAGGAATTGAAGTGACTCAACATCCTAAGCACATATCCATTTCTCAGAAAAAGTATATTGGAGAATTGTTGAACAGATTTGGCATGACAGACTGCAACCCACTTTCAACTCCAATGGAACAAAAGCTAAAGCTCACATCAAGTGAAGGAAAAGAATTTAAGGATGCAACCAAGTACCAACACCTTGTAGGAAGCCTTATCTACCTTACTACTACCAGACTAGATATTTCTTATGTTGTTAGCATTCTTTCACAGTTCATGCACAAACCTTGTGAACGACATTGGTCTACAACAAAGAGAGTTCTGAGATACTTGAAAGGGACTCAAGTATTCTAAGGTGGATGACGTCAAACTTATTAGGTACTATGATTAAGACTTCAATGGTGATAAATACACAGGAGTGTCAACTTCTGGATACATGACGATTCTTGGATCAACAACTATCTCCTGGAGATCACGCAAACAGTCAGTTCCAACATATTTGACAATCGAGGAAGAATATGTAGCTGCTGCAAAAGAAACCAAAGAGATTGTGTGGCTCAGGAAGATACTTGAAGATTTGCAAGAGAAACAAGAGAAATCCACTCCACTTTTGATTGACAACACTTCTGCAATAAACTTCGCCAAGAATCCTAGATTCCATGATCGAACCAAACATATCAAAAAAAAGTATCATATTATTCGACATCATGTAGAGGCCAAGATAGTTCATTTACGTCATTGTTCCACAAATGAGAAAATTGTAGATATATTCACCAAAGCACTTGGATGAGAAAAGTTTGAAATATTTAGAACCATTCTCAGACTTACAAGCACCCCTTCAGATTAAGGGGGGGAGTGTTAGAATCCTACGAGAGTTTGTAAATAAATAATTATGACTTCAGTTAGAGAAGCCAAAGAGTCTTGCAGAATCTAATGGTCCATTTGGAATTTGAATGCCAAAGGTCACAAAACTATGTATAAATTCAATGTTTGGTGAACGAAATAGATCATCCAGAAGTTATTTACCATCACAAAAGAAAAGAAAAAACACTATTTCTTGATATTACTGAGAATCAAATAAATAAATATCCAATACATAGTTGTCCACTAAATATTGCACTGCATCATCCAAAAAACAAACTAATAAATAGTCCATCATTCCTTTCTACAAACAGTACCAATAAAAAACAAAAAAAATTCACAGCTTTTCAGCAAATCACACATCCATAAAAAATTTGGGCATCACCACTACCAACATTAGATCTCGACAAACCAACAACAACAAACACACAACCCCTTATAGAAGGAAAGGTACATATCCCATATGATATTGTTTTCCATGTAGATAACATTATCAATTTAATATGCATTATCCGTGTGTTATAGCATAATTTGACACCATATAGTCATTCATGCTTATATGGCCTTTTTGTCTATCAGTTTTAGGCATGTCTAGCTGAAGAAGGGGTGTTTTACCCATTATTGCCACATAAACGTGCGTTTCCTTAAGAAAAGGCATGTCTTAGACATTCCTTGATAGTTAGCAAGGTGCATCTACCTAGAAAACTCTAGATCTGCATTAAAGTTTGTGCAATTTCACCATAATATATGTACACCTATAGTCCTTGAAAACTCACTACCAATTGTTTCAATCATGTTCCAAAGGCTATAAATTGAGGTCTAGAGTTAGAGGAAAATATGAAGATTCATCGAAGTACCCTCATGCTAGAGAAATCACAAGTGGTTGTTTATTGGGTTCATGATCTTTAGATCTATAAAGATCTGTATATATATTATATTGCTTCTATGTGGGATCAGGGACCTAAAACTATCTTGTTTTTTCCTCTTTCATTTATGCATATGGAATTGAATATTTGAAGTTGCTCTAAGTGGCCCAAGATTGAAGGAACCCATACGATGGTTACGAGAGGTGTTAGCAACAAGATCATGTTTGTAATTGTTGCTTCTATTTATAAATGAAGACATCTCTTCTTTTCATCCCCCAAAAATTGTCTTCTTTGATTAGTGTTTAAATTGGAGAGTCAATTTTGCTTGATAGATTTATAATCATATTTTCTCTTGTATTTGGGAAAGGTATTTTTTGTGTTGTGGATGCAGGTCTAAGAACCCAAATCTAGTAATAGATAAGGCAGATATGGATCAACAAGCCAAGGATCTTGTTGGACAACCTTCGAAATAAGTTATGTTGCTTTGTCCTTTCTTAACTGCAAATCATGAATCTTTAGCTTCTAGGGGAAGAAGATTGATATTCTTCACATCCAATTTGTGATATTTCAAACCTTTTCCATTAGGATAATTTATCCAAAACAAAATTGGTGACTCTGCTAGTGAGAAATCCTTGAGTTCTTCTCACTGGGGTTTCTTCTTGTTATTTCCAACCTTGTCTAGGGTACCTACTAGCTATATTATTCAGGTCTTTCCTTAATTTTGGCAGACCATATTGAAAGAAAGAAAGAAAAAAATAAACTTGTGCATGTCTTTAAGATATTTTTAGAGCATAGACACTCTTTCCTATGAGAAAAAAAGAGTCCCCCCGTGCCTCTCCTTCAAGAAAGAAGCATCTAAGATTCCCTTTTGGACAAGAACAATTACATTCAACACTTCTTATGCACTACATAGGTGCTTCTATGTCTTAATCGGTGGCAATCATTAATTACTCTCTCGAAAAGTGTTGTTGAAACTAACTTTGATGATGGGCCTTAACCGACCATCACTAAAGGAATTTATAATATAGCTCTTTTGTGCATTTTCTTGCATTTTGTCTGATTTTTAGTCTTTTGCATATTCTTGAAAGTTCTGATATGCATTTAGCAAAGTGTTGACTATGTTTTGTGTTTTATTAGTGCAACTACATTCACACATAAGAAAAGAAAACCTCATGGAATCATAATCACATTCCTAGTTGAATTAAGGGGGAGAATGGTCTTGGTAGAAGTTGAGGTTATTGACATGCCATTAGATTACAACCTATTACTAGGCTGTAGTTGGGTGTATACCATGACCATGGTGGTGTCATTGGTCTTCTAATTGATTTTCTTCCCTCACCACGTACAAATTGTCACCATTGATCAATTGTCATTCCAATGACCTAATCCAACTACCCCATAAAGATCAAACGTCCTGATGGTGGATAATTCCACAAGGGCTTGTAAGAATGTGAGTGTTGGGATGTATCCTTCCCTTATGGGAACATTTAACCTTCCACTTCCCATTTCATATATTGACCCCACCCTATCACAGATGAATTATGTGACCTCATATCCCATGCACTTAATTGTGGCTGAGAAGGAACCTTTGCATTCATTCTCATCTTCTTTGGACTTGGTTTTGACAGTTGACCAAGTGATTTATCCAATGGGGGAATTGAAGCTTGTTCTCCCCCCTATTGGTCCAAGTGAATGTTCTATCTTATGTTGTCCTTGGGGATGATGTTCTTCCTTTAAATGAAGCTACCCTAGAGGCGATGGTCAATTTTGACATTCCTTCAAATCTTTCCATCATTTCCAAATATCATCTCCCTAAATTGGACCTATTTGAAATCAAATCCAATCCCAATTTTACTCTTGAGCCTTATCTAAGACTATTTGTGGATTGTTAGACATTGGATTTTTTGAGTCTTTAGATTCTTTCATTGAGCTACAAGTTGGTGTTCTTGATAAGTTTGATTTCTTTAACAGATCTTTAGATTCTTGTTATGATGAGTATGTTTCTATAGACTCCATTGTCAATTTAATCTTTGACTTTCCTTATGAGTTCAATCTTATTGATTGTAGATCCTTAGGCCTTGGCATTATGGAGTCTTCATTGGCAGAATTTGACATAGTAATGAATATTGTGGAGGATAATGAAGTTGAATATAGCCCTATCAAAGTAACTCATATCATATCTTTCTTTTTATTATTTTTAAGATATGATTTTATTCCTTTAGATGAATCTCTCCTAGAGGCTATGGTTATTTTTGACATTCCTTCAGATATTTTTGTCCTTTCTAAAGATAATATCCCTAGATTGGACCCATTTGCAATCAAATCCCATCTTGATTTTCCTTTTAAGGCTTATCTCACTATTTGTGGATTCTTAAACATTGGTTTTTTGAGTCTTTAGACTTTGTCATTGAGCTACAAGTTGGTGTTCCTGATAAGTCCAATTCCTTTAGTAGATCTTTAGACTCTTGTGATGATGAATCTGTTTTGTAGACTCCATTTTTGGTTTCAACTTTGATCTTCTTTATGAGTTTGATCTTATTGATTGTAGGTCCTTAGGCCTTGGCATTGTGGAGTCTTCACTGGTAGACTTTGCCATGGCAATGAATATTGTGGAAGACATCGAAGTTGAATATATCCCTATGAAAGTAACTCATATTAGACGTCTCTTTTTAGATTTTTTAGATATGATCTTGGTATTGTTGTTTCTTGGATACATGATTTTGAGTTGGATTCTTGGTTGCTTAGGGATCCTTCTTTGCACATTATTCGATCTAGTTAGGTATATTTAGAAGCTTGCATGGAGGCTTAGGTTTTCCCTCCATTATTAAGCATTTAAACATTTTCCCACCTGAATTTTCCATAGGGTTGAGTTTGTTGGATTGTAATACCCCCATTTTTTACTTAGAATGTATCAAAATAGATTATGGAAATGATGTACATATGCTAGCTAGTATGGATTCCTAATGTGGTGCTCAAAGGAAAAGCCCAACTAGTGAATGGTTAGGCATTCATAATGTAAATATTTCTATATGGACCATTTGGTTGGCTTGATGTGCTAACTCAAAATCTATGTAAATATTATGTTGGAAAATTAATAAAATAGTCCAAGATGGTTGTGTAAAGAGCACTAGAGGGGCTATGATTCCACTAGAGGAGAAGAGGAAAGGGGGGCCTATGGGAAATTAAATATTTGTTTCCAAGTGTCAACCTTAAAGCTCATCCATTGGCTGACATGTGCCTTAAATGAGTCAATTACTTCCTTTTGACTATTAAATGAAATCATTGAATGCATGTGTTGGGTTGGTGAGAGAGTATTCCCATGTAGTTATGGAAGCATGGATGAATATACTTCTAAGATTGTTGTAAGAGTCATCCTTTCTATGGTCATAAATTATGTCAGTTGTCTTTTCCTCATCCTCTCATCTCCTTTGGAGTTTATCATCCATTTTTCTCATGCAGATTTTTATAATAGATTTGATAGCAGGAAGAATTCCTCTTGTTGTTCATTACATTACCATTACCATACTGTGCAATTACCAGACTAGGCAATAACTAGAAATTCAAAATCGTGAAGAAAATTGTAGATTTGAGAGAAAAGAGATGGTTGTAGGCGAGCATATAGGTTGAGAAATATAGGAACCTTTATCCATTGAGTTGTGTTTCTTCTAAATGCTTGAGAAGCCATGCATTAATGTTACAAGAAGTTCTCCAATAGTATACAAGGAATCCTTTTTTGTGCATTGGTAAGCATTCTAAGGGTTGGATTTATTGAGGGAACTGTGGAGCAATGATTAAAAATGCCTTCCTTGTGTTATGTGGACTAGTAGAGAAGAGTGCCATGGCTGGGATGACTAAGTGAAATCCCTATAGATGCTCAAAGGTAGGTATTTTGTCTAAGAATGAGAGAAAATGGGTCATGGGATGAGAGAGAGAATCCTATAGTTGTTTCCTTCACCTTGGTGGCCTCATATCCCAACTTGGGAGTGGTATCTACTATTGATACCTACAGTTGGGTGGAAAATCAGTCTTACATAGCCAATTGATTGTATCTTCTTTGTTAAGATAGAATTATTCTCTTGTATTTGAATATGGAATGATTTAAATTTATTCCTGTGAAGAATATGCTTGTCTATGCATGTTGTATATGTGGATAGAGTTTTATTTCCATTGTTTTTTACATTTATACATCTTCACATTCACTTCTTATTTATAAAATCGTAACATGGCCCTTGGAGCAAAATTTAGAAACATGTAATTCATAATTATCCGCCTTTGTTGGTTGGAATGATAGATGGAGACATCACATAGTGGTATCAGAGCTCTTGGTTGTGACATCGGGGCTCTATGTGCTAGAACCCATAGTTCAAGTAAAAAACTAGAGTGGCACATACAATTCTAATAAACTGTTCTATGAAAGTCATGGTTTTTGTTAATATATTGTTAAATTTTCTGAATTTACTTCAATCTGATCTAGGATCTTAACTGAGAGAACAACATGTACAACATATCTACAGCATATCAATCATGGAGACAATAATGCAAGCACACAAGAGACACAAAGATTTACTTGGGGAAAACCATAAAGGTGAAAAACCCCAATAACTTCCTCAGAGATAGATAGAGCAATGATACAACCAACCATGAGAGATAGACATAACCTAGCAGCAGATCCTCCTCCTCCATAAGTGCGCCACTCCTCCTTGAGTGCATGTGTGAGAAGTGAGTGAGCAAATAGAGTGCCTCCCGCACTCTATTTATACTTGACTTGACTTGCCTTTTTACCTAACTCATGTAGGCTCGAAATTTACCACATAACATAATGCTGCGTGGGCCGACCCCCAATAGGGTGGTCTAATAACCCTTTGACCCACATGACTTATATAGGGCCGACCCCAAATAAGGTGGTCTAATAACCCATCAAGTATAAGTTACGACACTTACAATATAAATAACGACACTTCCTTATAGAGGAATAATACCATCTCTATAGGAATACAATATACATATATGTGAAATACATTCCGAAGTTACATATACATCAACACTCCCTCTTAACTAGGAAGGTATTTCTCAGCACAGTTCTTCTAGCACAAGTCATCTTCTCTGGATCATCGTCACTGGATAATCGTCATCGAGTCATCATCATCGTCACTGCTGCTGCTATCTCAATCAATCTCTGAATCTACTCATCATAGGAAGTTCTACAGAGCCAGTCCTTTTTCATACTGGATGTAGGCCCACCACCTGCAGGTCTTCATCATCACTGGCCATACTGTGGAATCCTCAGGACTTATTACGTGCGTCACAAAACCTCGAAAGAGCATCCCAGGCTGTTACGAGCACACAGCTCTACCTATAGGATCTCCCAGGGCAACGAATTACATGTGACCTCACCACAAAACCTCGCAAGAGCATCCCAGGCTGTTACGAGCACACAGATCTACCTATAGGATCTCCCAGGGCAACGAATTACATGTGGTCATGAAAAAACCTCGCAAGAGCATCCCAGGACTGATTACGGGCACGCAGCCCAACCTATCGGATCTCCCAGGGAAACGAATTACATGCCATAGGACAAAACCTCGCAAGAGCATCTGCTAGATATCCCAGGGCGCTATTATATGCCATAGGCAAAACCTCGAAAGACTATCTGCAGATCTCCCAGGGCAACGAATTGCATGTCCTCCCAGAGCAAAACCTCGAAAGAGCATTTGCCAGATGTCCCAGGGCACCGAATTACATGCCATAGGCAAAACCTCGAAAGACCATCTGCAAATCTCCCAGGGCAACGAATTACATGCTCATCTGCACAACCTGATCCACGGCCACAGAGTATCAACCTGATACTCACCATACATCATCCTGATGCATCCATGATCATCCTGATCATCATCACTGCAACGTCCTGTTGCATGTCATCTGGAGCAACATCCTGAAGCTCGTCATCTATGATCATCCTGATCATCACTGCAACATCCTGCTGCATGTCATCTGGAGCAACATCCTGAAGCTCGTCATCTATGATCATCTTGATCATCACTGCAACATCCTGTTGCATGTCATCTGGAGCAACATCCTGAAGCTCATCATCTATGATCATCCTGATCATCACTGCAACATCCTGCTGCATGTCATCTGGAGCAACATCCTGAAGCTCGTCATCTATGATCATCCTGATCATCACTGCAACATCCTGCTGCATACCAAGTATCTACCCGATACATATCATCATACATGATCCTCCTAATCATCAATGTATCCACCTGATACAAATACATGATATATATCACCATACATGATCCACCTGATCACACAATGTATCCACCTGATACATATACAGATACATGGTCCAAGCATCCAACATGATGCATACATACATACATAAAATAATCCAACTGATCATATCCAGCATCCACATGATGCGTACATACATACATAAAATGATCCAACTGATCATATCCAAGCAGAAACCAGAACATCATCCTGATGCTCATCATCCAGCGCTTACAACCACAGCCATGTGAAGGATCCTCCTTCCAACATGCTTGGAATGGCTTCAGCAAATGTGTCCATCACTTCTTCCTTGAAGTGTCCTCGATCTGAAGAACGCCAAGCCTCTCTCTGAAGTACTCAAACTTCACTCTGGTTAGTGGCTTCGTTAGCACATCTGCAATCTGCTCGTCCGTCGCAACATACAGAAGCTTCACAGCTCCTCTCTGCACCATATCCCTGATATAGTGATATTTGATCTCTATGTGTTTCGACCTGTCATGAAACACTGGGTTCTCGGACAGCTTCACACAACTCTGGTTATCACAAATGATACCAGTAGCCTCCAACGGGAGATCAAATAACTCAGACAGTAGCTTTCGTAGCCATACTGCCTCACAACTAGCTGAACAGGCTGCAACATACTCTGCCTCAGCTGTACTCAGTGCTACGCAGGACTGCTTCCTGCTAAACCAAGAGATCACACCTGATCCCATACTGAAGCAACACCCAGATGTGCTCTTCCTATCTGCAGCATTGCCAGCCCAATCTGAATCAACATAACCCTGTAGGTTAAACTTTTGATTTGCTTCATACTTGAGCCCATAATCCTCTGTACCCTTCAGGTACCTCAGAACATGCTTTACAGCAACCAGGTGAACACTCCTTGGATCCGTCAGGAACTGGCTCAATGTGTTCACAGCAAAGCAAATATCTGGTCTCGTGTTCGTCAGGTACATCAAGGACCCAATCATCTGACGATACATCATGACATCACCCGGATCAGATGAAGCATCACACAGAAGCTTCAGGTTCGATGCCATAGGTGTGGCCATAGCCTTGCAGTCCATCATCCCGAACCTCTTCAGGATCTCTACTGCATACTTCCCTTGTCCAAGGAAGATTCCATCACTCTGCCACACCTTCATGCCAAAAACAAATAGTGCATCATCCCCAAGTTCTTCATCTCGAACTCGGCAGTAAGCTTTCGCTGCATGTCGGCAATCAATCTATCTTCATCTGTAACAAACAGGTTATCTGCATACAAAAGTAGTATCACTGGATTGCCTTCCTCAACCTTGTAGTAAAGGTTGGGATCCGCTTTACTCTTGGTAAAGCCCAAACTGGATAGAAAGCTGTCTATCCTACCATACCAAGTTCTGCACACATATATGACTACACCATGCTGTCTTGAAATCCATCTGGTGCATCTTCTATTTCATCACTTTTATATTCCTTAATGCTGCCATCTACAATGTGCTTGATTTGATAGTTCCATTTGGAAGTCATAATAAACTTCCCTTCACGTCTTGGGACTACATCCCAAACATCATTCTTCATGATCGATGGATCATGGCATTCTTCCCGTATCCTGGGAACTTCAATATCTTCAATAGATATTTTGTTGCTGAACAAATGTTGTAGTTCTTCTTTTGTAGGTGATGGCATACGATCTTTCCTACACAACAAGTTAAATTGCATGATTAGAAAACATCTCATAGTTTTCAGAACAAATTCTTACACATAAATAAATATGTTATACAGTCATGCATTTATCTTAGCCAATGCTTCAATACAACATTTATCCATATTCCGTAACTTTCTAGATGCCTTCCAATCTCTACCAGAACATTGTTAAGAGTGTGCACAACTCCCAACATGTTAGCAAATAGGTTTCATTCTAGATAAGTAGCAATGGAATGTTGTACAATGCCATAGGCCACTTACCCATGTATATTAGTAGTATATTGTTCATCAATGCAACTATTCTAATATGCACAATACATATCCTAAGTCTAGGAACATGAGCATATACATCTTTGAACAATTTTAGTTAAACAAACAAATATGCAAGAAATGATGATTAAAATACTTATCTTTCTTTGTTCGTTGGGTGGACTCCCTCTGAGTCTTTGCTTCCTTGTAGGGGCTGCTAGAGTCCTAATCTGAAGTAGCTTCTTCTACACCTTTCTGTTGTGGAATGTAGAGAGATGGTCAACTCCCTCTGAATATCTGCATCCTTGCAGAAACTACTGAAGTGTGCTCCTTTGATTTATTGCAGGAACAATTGGAGTGTGCTCCCTCTTGATCTTTGCTTCCTGGATTACTTGTTCTTCAACTCATATTCATCCTTGGTCCCTATGCATGCTTATTAGTATCATGATTGAGTTATCCTTGTGATCTCATATAAAATCATACATTCATTAGTATAATATTAAAACACAATAATCTCAAGCATGTATAGTCATGATCATTTCAAACAGAAAATAATAAGCATTAGCATTCAAGGTTTATGTAGGATTCTTAAGGTTAGTCAAATCATAAGAAACATAACATGTCTAAACCTGTAATTACTCAAACCTATAACTCTTCAAGTTAGTTGAATCATCAATCAAGATAAGAGATATAATATGCATAAAACCTGTGATTATTCAAACCTATACCTTCATGATTCTTCTGGTTAGTCATATCATTAAATATGTTAAGAAATATAATATGCATACAGCCATGACTTATTCAAACCTATGACTTCATGAATAATCATTATCAAACAACACAACAGTATAAGATCCTAACACAAGGTAGGATTCTATCTTGATATAGGAAAAACATACCTGGATTAGCATGCTAGCTATTTATGTCTAACATACTCACATGATGTCTTCTTGTTCTTCTTCAATGACTTGTGCTAGTAACCTGCATGTCTCATATGTTAACCATTACAAAACCAAGTTATACATACCTCGTAAATGGATCTTCTATGAGATCCATGACAATGGATGAGTCTTTATCCTCATGTCACCATGATCATATGTTCTTGAACTGGAACATGATTTGTCTTTCTTGGTGTACCTTTCATGTTAGTAGACAACATAAACCTCATACAACACCATAATGCATTAGTACAATCATAAGTGTCAACACCCTAAATAATGAATATCTTCTATCATGCATTCATAATTTTGTTAAGGTGATACGACAAATCTAAAAACAAAATTGTACTTAACTGTAATAACATGAAGACAAACATACCATAAGCTTAATCATGGACAAATATCAAAACATACCTCGATGAGTCATACCTGTCGAGATCGCTTGTAATCTTCTTATGTAAGGCCTTAGCCTCATCTCCCTCTGAAACAGGAACTTCTTCACCTATGTAGGTGACCAATCCATCTTCTTCTAGGATTAACCCAATCCACATGATGTGCAAGAACTGGACCTGGAGCTGGATATGGGTTTGTCAGAGAAACCCCAAAAATTCAAACTTTGAATTTCAAACTTCCGAAAGGATAGAAATATGCGCCTTGATGAGCTGATCAAATTGGTATATTCATAATTTGAAAACTGCAAAGTTTCACTCCTCAATTTTGCCTTTGAAACTTCCGGATTTACTGGACGTGACCCTGAACTGGGGTTTGATGAATCCCACTCTTTTTCCCAATCAAAAGGTTTGATCCAAAGCTCTAAGCTTCTATTTTTCTGAGGAGCTTCCAGCCGTGGTCTCAGATTTCAAAAATTCCCATTTTTACAGAAGCCCTAATTTTCCACTTTCCTGATCAAAGTCCCAAACTAGGGTCTGATCAAGCCCGGCCTTCTGCCCAACCAAAAATTCTGATTTTTGTCTCTAAATTTTTATTTTGATGAGTAGCATTCAGCCGTGGTCTCCGATTACAAAAATTCCAACTTTCTCCAAAGCCCTAAATTCCGGAAGCCATGAATGAAGGTACCAAAAAATAATTCTGTTTTGACAGAAATATGTACCTGATTGTTTCTAGTGTAACTCCGAAATTTTTGATCCACAAGGTCTGAAAAAGTTTCCTGAGATAGCCTGACCTGTTAGCTTTCCATCCTGACAGGTCTGACCTCAATTGGATTTTCTGAGAGAGAGTTATGCCAAATGTCGCAACGTGACCTGTTTTGGGATAAAACAGAAGAGCGAACTTGTACGGCGTGCCACGTGTCACTGTTTGAACTTCGGCCTCTGAAAACGTTTTTTGAGATAGATCGGCCTGTTATATTTCCATCCTGATAGGTCTGACCTCAATTGGACTCTCTGAGAGAGAGTTATGCCAAGTGTCGCAACGTGACCTGTTTTGGGATAAAACAGAAGAGTGAACTTGTACGGCATGCCACGTGTCACTGTTTGAACTTCGGCCTCTGAAAAAGTTTTCTGAGATAGCTCGGCCTGTTATCTTTCCATCCTGATAGTTCTGACCTCAATTGGACTCTCTGAGAGAGAGTTATTCCAAGTGTCGCAACGTGACCTGTTTATGGGATAATACAGGAGAGCGAACTTGTACGGTGTTCCACGTGTCACTGGTTCAACTTCGGCCTTTGAAAACGTTTTCTGAGATAGTACATACTGTGTACTACCTGTCACTTTTTACAAAATTTCATTTGGAGCTTCCTAGCCCAGGATATGACCTTTTTCCCAAGGTCACCTGATTTTGACTCAGATCTGGAAGAGGCAGAAACCCTATATTGTACAGATCATAAATCACAAAGTACAACGAATTAGAGGTTGTCCTTTGGACACAAGGCACCTGGAGATATTAGCTTCGGCCTGTAACAATTTTAGATCCGAAAACTTCGCCAAAACGGATTTATAGCGAAAGTGCTACGATGACTGGTTTTTGCTATATCAAGCCCTAGCATTGTAAGTGCAACAAGTGTCATACATGCCATATCATGCCTTCTTTCAGGCTAGCTCTGATACCATGTTAAATTTTCTGAATTTACTTCAATCTGATCTAGGATATTAACTGAGAGAACAACATGTACAGCATATCTACAGCATATCAATCATGGAGACAATAATGCAAGCACACAAGAGACACAAAGATTTACTTGGGGAAAACCATAAAGGTGAAAAACCCCAATAACTTCCTCAGAGATAGATAGAGAAATGATACAACCAACCATGAGAGATAGACATAACCTAGCAGCAGATCCTCCTCCTCCATAAGTGCGCCACTCCTCCTTGAGTGCATGTGTGAGAAGTGAGTGAGCAAATAGAGTGCCTCCCGCACTCTATTTATACTTGACTTGACTTGCCTTTTTACCTAACTCATGTAGGCTCGAACTTTACCACATAACATAATGCTGAGTGGGCCGATCCCCAATAGGGTGGTCTAATAACCCTTTGACCCACATGACTTATACAGGGTCGACCCCAAATAAGGTGGTCTAATAACCCATCAAGTATAAGTTACGACACTTACAATATAAATAACGACACTTCCTTATAGAGGAATAATACCATCTCTATAGGAATACAATATACATATATGTGAAATACATTCCGAAGTTACATATACATCAACATATATTAATAGAGCCATGAGTTAAATACGTGATATAAAAACAAGAATGGTAAATTGGCTGAGAAGTTTTGGGAAATTTTCAAAAATTGCAAAGTTGTCAATGAAATTAGATTTTTTCCGAATTATGAAAATTTGAAAATTTTGGGATGGTCCTCACCCATGCCATGTAGACAAAAATGTGATTTGGATGATCCATGCAAATAGGGGGTATGACATGGACCGACCACGTCATATGAATGCACATGTGGTAGGACTCGAAACAAGGTCATCGAAAGGAACTTATCGTGTGATACATTTTCTAGTGTGAACTCATGAGTCTGATGCGATGAGCTTGAGTTAATGGAAGCAACCCAATGGACAGGAGTCTAATATCATGAAGCATGAACATTGGGGCTAACGTATCGAAGAAACTCATTAGAGGTATAGCATCGAAAAATGTTTCCAAAGGAATGAGGATTCCTGATGGATCAAGATCTGATAGTTCGGAAATACCTTCGAGGGAGCCGACATATCTGAAATGCGACATCAAATCTAAGACAGTGGGAAGTGCTCCCGTAAATGTATGCGATAAGTTTCGATGTATTGGAACCTGACGTAGCAGGAAATATTTAATAGAGACTAGCCATCGAGGAAACCAGATGAGAATGCTTTGGGGAAAGACCGATGGAGCAAAGAATTCTGATGCTCATCATAAATCAGTTATCTGAGCGAATTTGATGGTACATCAGAGGCAATGTATTAGAAATGTTGTATTGTGAGTGTCACATCGAGGAATGCCATGAAAAATTACTCAGGGAAGACCTAATGTACCGAAGTCGATATCATATCAGGAATGACATAAAAGTCCGATGAAGCATGTGCAAGGTTTGATGAAAATTTGAAAGGCGATATCCGATGGGATTTTTTTACCTGATGTATCGAGAAGGGCCTCGTCAGAGCTACTCTATCGAATTTTTCACTTCATGATTAATCTATCGGGCATTAGCCATTGGAGCTCACAACATCAATGGTATAGAATAGTCCGATATGAAAGGTTTAGCCTAGAGGAAAGTATGATAGGGGAGATCCAATGAAGGTCGACAAAAAAGTTAAAAAAGAAGTCTAGAGACAAAAAATTGTTTTGGCCATAATATGATAAGTGTATCTTGAAATCCAATAATATTTGTGGCATTCTAACTCCATTGAGGAAGGATATAAAATTATTAGTGAGGGGCATATGCCCATTCTGCTTCAATTTGGAAAAACAACTGAAATAGTGGGTTTTAAAGATCGGTACCTAGAGACCTGATAGGGGCCTTGTTGGGGCCAAAATTATTATGGTGCAGTCATGGACCAAGCACACTGGTAAATCTTGAGGCTTATGGATAAATTCCAAAGGGTGTGAAGTCGAGGTGCAAAAGAAGGCCAAAATCCATTATTCTGGGGCACTTTTTGGGGATTTTGGAAACCTTGGAGAAGGTAAAAGTGATCCTAGATGTCGAGACCAGAAAAAATTATGAACTTGAAATTTTACCTACTTATTATAATGAACAACTTTTTTTATGGGAATTATTTAGAAACTTTTTAGTCTGTAATATAGCTAGTTTTGCTAAAAATTATGTCTAGAGAAAATGCAAAAGTTAAAAGTAGTCAATTCTAGAAAATTTTAGAGATTGACTGGGGCATCAGATAAAAAATATGAAATTTGATGAGTAAATATTATATTCTTCTCTTCTCCCGTATTATGCTCATCAAAATAGACTTCTAATTGTAGAAACCATTGATTCAACTTTACAATATCGATTTCACCTTGATATGCATTGATGTCCACTTTTTATTCAACTTTGAATAGAGAATGGGAAGATGTGATGTTGGAACTTTGTCTCTCTTTCTCTGTCTCTTATTTATCTTCAAGTTTGTTTTTATAGGAAAAATTCGAGTTAGATATTCCAAGCTCACTAAAAGGTTTGAGCTTAGTTTCTAGGATGAACATTAATATCACCATATTGCAAGAAATGTTAGAGACAAATACTTTTAGTTTTATGACTATCTCCTCTAATTCTCCTTTAGATTCCTACCATACTCATCCACCATGGATATGCTAAATTGACATCATCATGAGTCATTCTCCAAGTCAATCTTGTGTGTCAATATTGATCCTCGTGTGTTGAGGTAGTTCCTTATAGGATCCTAAGTTAGACTTAGGAAACTTGGAGAAGAATCTTGAGTTGGACTCAAGAATGGTTAAGCTTCACGTGTTGTGGCAAGTGCTTTGTTTGTAAAAGTGACAATGTTGTACATTCTGCTAGTCAAGGCTAAGGTCTTGTGTGTCATGACAAATCCTCATGTGTTGAGGTGGTGACTCATGTGTTGAGGTGATGCTTTGCATGTCGAAGCATGTATGGTGTGTGATGTACTAATAACCATGGTTGAGCTATTAAGTCTCCTCTAGAGAGTAGCCACATCTAGAGTGAATTACTTTAGTATATAACCACTTGGAACGATAGTAGAACAATATGATCATATCATTGGAAAAATATCCTTAGTATATTTGATATGATAATTAAGCTGGCACATGTGGACCATGCATATAAGACAAGAGATAAAGATGATATGTGATAAGATATGAGAGAATTCGAATTGCATATAAAAGAATTAATTAAGAGAGAATTCGAATTGCATATAAAAGAATTAATTAAGAGAGAATTTGAATTATTAAACTTTAGTGAAGACTTCAGTAAATCAAATGAGAACTCAGATTGATCACTACAGAGATGTTAACAAGAAATAATCAGTTAAAGAGAGTCTAGTCTCCTCTAGAGACTAGCCACATCTAGAGTGAATTACTTTAGCATATAACCACTTGGAACGATAGTAGAAAAATATGATCATATCATTGGGAAAATATCCTTAGTATATTTGATATGATAATTAAGTTGGCACATGTGGACCATGCATATAAGACAAGAGATAAAGATGATATGTGATAAGATATGAGAGAATTTGAATTGCACATAAAAGAATTAATTAAGAGAGAATTTGAATTATTAAACTTTAGTGAAGACTTCAGTAAATCAAATGAGAACTCAGATTGATCACTACAGAGATGTTAACAAGAAATAATCAGTTAAAGAGAGTTAACTAAGTGAAAACAAAGAAGATCTAGTTAACTAAGTGTTATTGCATGATGACACTTATGTTACACTAAAGATGACACTTAAGTTGCGACACTTGCATGATGACACTTACGTTAGCCACATAACTAAGTCGGAAAGCTTTTAAAGGGGCGAGTTCATCCCAAGACTCAGTTCAGTGAGTTAGTGCACTGCATGAGAAGTGGGGTGCTCTTCTTCATGCAAGATTGATGCATCCATATGGAGGGAGAGTTCTTCATGAAGTTAGAAGATAAAAATAGAAGTTGATGCATGTGAAGAATATATAAATATGTTATACAAGATTTATGAATTCAATGTGAATCGAATTCTCTTCTCCTTTGAAGGCAAGGTGCTTCTCTTTGTGCAGGATATTATTATGAGTTTCTCTTCTTTTTCTTTCTCTTGCTCTGTAATTTCACAGGGGGTGCTTGATGTAAAATACATTATTTTCTATCTATCAATATACTAAGGAAGGCTTTGTTGGGGTTTTCTCCCTCAAGTCATAGAAGGTTTCCCCAGGGTAAATTCATGTGTTGAATGTGATTGCTTAGGTGTATCATTGTTATTTGATTTCAAGTACTATTGCATTTTTGAATTAAAGATAAAAAATTAACATGGTATCAGAGCTCGGGGGGTGAAAGGGCCAAGTTCAGTAATCAAGCTTGAGCCTACATAGATCCCGAGTGTGCACAGGACTTAAATAATTATGGCTTCAATCTCAGTAATACAGGAAGACCATCTTGAAGGAACTTCAAACTTAAATACCTAGAAGGCCAGGATTCTGAATATCCTGGAAGAGCATGATTTCGATGGCTATGTATCTAGTGTTATTGAATAGCCTACTACTAATACAGGGTGCATCAAATTCAATAAGAATCAATCCAAAAAAAAGATAAACAATTATGATTCCGTGAAACACAACTTGATGCCCGTGATCACTCTATTGAAGACCACAAAGGAATGCTTCGACACTTTGAGAAATATTTATGAGAAGAAGGCACCCAGTCAAAAGAGAGAATTGAAGAACAAGATTCAAAATCTAAAGATGGAAAAGGATGAAGACATGGCTTCCTTCTTCACAAATATCTTCCAAGTAAGAGATCAACTCATGAGCATTGATGTGATGGTCGATGATGATGATCTTATTCAAATCGTTGTTGATGGTATTTCATATTCATGGGAGACATTCTTGGCTGCAATAAATGGTCGAGAAGTGAAACCTAACTTTGAGATACCATGACATGATTTCCTAAAAGAAGAAGGGTGAATCCAGAGAAAATATATTTCCTCCAAAGAAGAAAACCTTGCTCTTGTGGCACAGATGAAGAGAGGTAAGAATTCTCACAAGAAACTCTCTCATCAAAAGGAGAATGATTTCAAGAACTTTGATAACTCTAAAGTTAAATGTTTCAATTGCAATAAGAAGGGCCATTATGTAAGAGAATTCCATGCAAAGCAAAGAGGAAATTTCAAGGGGAGGTTTCATGCTTCTACTTCTATAGAAGATGAATCTACAAGAAAGAGTTCATCCGATGATCAAGAGACAAAGAAGGAGTACTATCTTGTCTCAGCCCTTTTTGGATCCATTACCACTATTGCTGAGACATGGTTGGTAGATAGTGGTGCATCCAAGCACATGACTGGAATATGGATATAGGAGTGCTATCACAGATCTAAAGGAAAATAAGTTTTCCTGTAAGGTGGAGCTTGGAGATAATACCATCCATTCTATCCAAGGCATTGGATCTAATTCTTTTTAGTTGGATTCAAGAGATGTACTACATGTGGATGGAATTCTATTTGTCCACAGATTGAAGAAGAACCTCTTGTCTATTTCATTTCTAGAAGATAAAGTATTCAGAGTTATCTTTATAGACAACAAAGCGCTTTTGTGGCCTAATCACGAAGACTTGAACTCTGCATCAGTGATTGGAGTTAGAGAGGGATGTATGTACAAAGTTCCTAGAAAACTCACTCAAGCCATGATCCATGACACATCCAGTCCTTGTGAACTATGGCATAGAAGGCTTGGTCATCTCCATTTCAAAGTGCTACTCGAATTGCAAAAGATGGTGAAAGGTATGCCCATGTTTAAATCTGATTTTGATAGTGTTTGTAGAGGTTGCGCTCTTGGCAGGAATATAAAGAATACTTTTCCAAGTAGTACCAAAAGATCCAAGGGGATCCTTGACTTGATTCATTCCGATCTACGTGGTATTATGTTTTCACCCTCCTTGAGTGGTTATTTTTATTATGTTCTTTTCATAGATGACTTCTCTCGCATGTCATGGATTTATTTTTTGAAAGCAAAGAGTGAAAATTTCAACAAGTTTCAAGAGTTTAAAGAATTGGTTGAGAATTAGAATGGGAAGCACATTCATGCTTTGAGATATGATAATGGAGGATATTTTGAGTCCCATGACTTCAATAAATTTTGTCGAGATGCAGGAATAAAAAGATAGTTGATTGTACCCTACAACCCCCAGCAAAATGGGGTTGCTGAAAGAAATAATAGAACAATATCTGAGGCTGTAAAATCCATTATGTGTGATCATGATATGCCCACATCCTTATGGGAAGAATCCTCCAACATTGATGTTTATATTCATAACAAAATCCTTCATGTTATCTTGGGATAAAAGGCTCTTGAAGAGGTTTTCACTGGTGAAAAACGAGATATTGAACACTTGAATATTTTCAGTTGTCTTGTTTACATTCACATACCAAAAGAGAAGAGGACAAATATGGAGCCATCTGGAAAGAAAGGAACATTTGTTGGATATAGTGAATCCTCCAAAGACTGAAAAATCTATGTTCCATGACAAAGAAACATTGAAGTCAACAGAGATGTAACATTTCATGAAGAGGCTTCCTTCAAGCCCTCCAAAGAGCTTCAGTGTGATTCAAATATGGAGGAGCATGATACTACTATGATGGATGATCCAATTTTTTATTCTCCCCTTTCAGATGGTGAGAGGGAGAATCTAGATGAGTCCGTAGATCCGCTTGATCCTAAAGAGCCAAAACATATGATAGAAAGATCTCTTGATGAACCTCCTACTAAGAGGAGATCTGCATGGTGTTGATACATTCTAGAAGAAGAAAAAAAGCATGGAGCACCTCTAGGCTCATCCAGAGAGTGAAAGAGACCTGGAATATTTTCAGGATATGTAGCAAAAATGAGTCACATCAGTGATTTAGAACCCTCTACCTATGAGGAAGCCTCAAAGCAACAAGTATGGAAAGATGCCATGGTAGAAGAATAAAAATATATCATAAAGAATGATGTGTGGGAAGTGGTTCCTAAACTTGATAGGAAGTCAATAGTAACTTCCAAGTGGATTTATAAAATCAAGCATGTAGCTAATGGGAGTATTGAAAAGTATAAAGCAATATTTGAATCCCTTGGTTTCTCATAGATAGAAGGGATAGACTATGATGATACATTCGCTCCTATGGATAGGTACACTACTATCCAAACCATAATTTCCCTTGCTTCAGTTTTGTGTTGGAAACTTCACTAGATGGATGTGAATACTACCTTCCTCAATGGTGAGGTTGAGGAAGAGGTTTACATACAACAACCTGAGGGGTTTGTAATTCATGGGAAGGAGTTCCATATATGCAAACTTAAGAAACACTTGTATGGGATTAAGTAGGCCGAGAGGGCTTGGTATTCAAGGATTCATAGGTATCTTCTAAGCTCGGGATTTTACAAAAGTGAAGCTGACCCCAACATGTACTTTAAGGTTGTGAAGAACCAACCATTGATCTTGGTTATGTATGTTGATGACTTGTTCCTTACTGGAGAGGAGTAACAGATAGCTCGGTGCAAGAGGGAGCTCACTTCTGAGTTCGAAATGAAATACTTAGTTCTTATGCACTATTTTCTTGGTTTATAAGTTTGGAAAAGGAAAGATGAGATCTTTCTTTCTCAAGGAAAGTACACAATTGATGTATTGCATAGATTTGGTATGATGGACTATAAGTTCATGTCTACTCCAATGGTGATCCGGATTTTGTGAGCAGAATGAAATCAATATAGATTATTATCAGATGCTTAACACAAAATAACAGAGATACAGTAAAACTAGTTTTCTATTCAATAAGGAAATAAGCTAGAACTGTAAAATGCAGCGGAAAACAAGCTTGCTGGAATGGCGGCGGCTTATCTCTGAGAAGAGATGTGATGGCTGCGCTCATTTCGCAAGAAGATGGTTACAATGAGGCTCTCAAGGCCTTTTACAATAAACAGGAATGTCAAAAACCCTAGACATCCAAAAACCTAACCCTAGGAGATGAAGCGCCAAAAGTCATGTGGGCCCTGTTTGGGTAAGTTAGTACATCAACTTCCCGGGGTCGTAACTTTTGCATACGATCTCCGTTTGGGGCGCTCAGTAGCCCGTTGGAAAGGTTTTGCATACGATATCCATTTGGGGTGCTCGGTAGCCCGTTTGGGGCGCTTGATAGCCCGTTTGGGGCGCTCGGTAGCCCGTTGGAAAGGTCTTCCATACATCTGTCTGTTCTATTGGGACCTGGTGGTAGCCAGACTTCAGATCAATCTTACTGAAGTATTTGGCCCCCGTGAGATGATCAAGGAGGTCGTTGATTCAGGGAATCGGGTACCGGTTGTGGACTGTGATTTTATTCAGGGCCCGGTAATCAATGCAGAGTCGCCAGGTCCCATCTTTCTTCTGCACCAGCACGATTGGGATCCCACAAGGTGATGAACTGGGATGGATGTGCCCTTTGTGGAGCAATTCTTGGATCTGCCTCTTGATCTCCTCATTTTCCAATAGAGAGCGGCGATAGACTGGCCCATTGGGTAGCAGTGCACCTGGGGTCAGATCGATGGGATGCTTGACCTGGCAGTGCAGAGGTACCCCGGTCGGAGAGGAGAAGATATCTGAGTATCCTTCCACCACCTTATCCACTTGCTTCTATTGTGTGGATAGATCGGTCATGGAGGCCCGGGATGTGGCTGCGATCTTTCTTTCACTCAGAGAGCGAATCGCGAAGAAGACAAATTTCCCGGTCTGAGAGATGACCTTCCTGCATTGCTTGGTAGAGATCAAGGAAATAGCACTAGGAGGGACTGCCTCGAGTATCCTGTACAATTTCTTGTTCAAAGAAATAATAACACTACGAGGCCTAGAATCGTATACAGCATGATGTTTCCATAAATAAGGTTGGCCCAAAAGAACATCTGAAACTTCGAGAGGAGCAACATCACACAATACCTTGTCCTTGAAGGGCTTGATGCCGTATGGCAGTCGGCACTATTGGCTGACGCGGAGATCGCTTCCCTTGCGGAGCCATCCAATGGTGTAGGGTTGTGGGTGCGGCGTTGTTGGTAGGGCTAGGCGCTTGACGACCTTTGCTGAGATGAGATTCTTCTGGCTACCGCTATCAACGATGAAGTGCAGCGGGGTGCCTTTTACCCACATCTGTGAATGGAAGAGGCGTTCTCCTTCTTCTGGCTCGTCTGGTTCATCAGGCTGGAGCTTGGTGGTAGCAATGGTGGCACTGGGTTCCACGTCAATGATCCGTCTTCCCCTTTCTGGTTCGGACTCAGAGTCAGAACCCACATCTGATTCAAATGCTTTCACTTTGGCCACCAGTGACTGCTTTGAGCGGCAATCAACAGTGTTATGCCAAGGGCTCTTATGGAAGTCGCACCACTTCCCGGTATCTTTCTTTGTTTTTCCGGTGTCCTTCTTTGCTTGCGGCTTGGACTGGTTGTCGTGATACTGTCCATCTTTGCTCTGTCCTTTATTCTGTGGGTTGGGACCACCCTTTCCTGTCTTTTGCTGTGAAGGGTTCCCAGGCCCAAATTGCCGCGTCTTTTGTTTGAGCTTCTGCTCGATTTTGACGGCATATCGGTAGGCCACGCCCAAGGAAGAGATGTCTAGAAATTCCATTTCAGTCTGGATGTATCTATGCAAACCACCATGATACTTGAGCACTAGATGTCGCTCTGAATCTTTGATACCCAGCTTGGTGCGCAAGGTATGGAAGATATTTGTGAACTCTGGCACTACTTGGTCTCTGTCTTGTCGCAGTGTGGTCCATTTGGTATACAAGTCGTCATAACTTCCAACAGGGTAGTATTGTTCCTTAATAGCATCCCTGAAGGATTCCCAGGTGGTCGTGACTGAAAATAATGAGGCTTCTTCTGTGTCCTTTTGCTCGCAAAATGTTTCCCACCAATCTTTGACATGGGGAATGGCTTTGAGGAGTGCAAAAGTAATCTTTTCTTTATTCGAAAAGTTATGGACAGAAAAATACCCTTCTAGTAGATTCAGCCACTTATCTACAGCATCTGCATCTATCTCTCCTTCAAATATAGGGATATCGAAGTTGATTTGTACCTTGAAGGGGGCGGTGCCTCCGCTCGAGGAAGATGCGTCACTTGTTGGTAGTCGCCGAAGGATTTGCACGAAATTATCCATCATCTCGTTCCTCTGCTGCGTGAGGGCTTCCTCAAGCAACATTTTGATAGAATCTCTTGTCCCGTCATCTTTCTTTTCTCCTGCAATGAGAGGTCTCTTGGGCATGCGAGAGCTTTTGTCCTCAAGAGAAACAAGCTCGAGACCCAATTCTTTGTACCCTGACCTCGTTGGGGACATGCATTAAGACGACAAGGAGCAGACCGCTCTGATACCACTGATCCGGATTTTATGAGCAGAACGAAATGAATACAGATTATTATCAGATGCTTAACACAAAATAACAGAGATACAGTAAAACTGGTTTTCTATTCAATAAGGAAATAAGCTAGAACTGTAAAATGCAGCGGAAAACAAGCTTGCTGGAATGGTGGCGGCTTATCTCTGAGAAGAGATGTGACGGCTACGCTCATTTCGCAAGAAGATGGTTACAATGAGGCTCTCAAGGCCTTTTACAATAAACAGGAATGTCAAAAACCCTAGACATCCAAAAACCTAACCCTAGGAGATGAAGCGCCAAAAGTCATGTGGGCCCCGTTTGGGTAAGTTAGTACATCAACTTCCCGGGGTCGTAACTTTTGCATACGATCTCCGTTTGGGGCGCTTGGTAGCTCGTTGGAAAGGTTTTGAATACGATCTCCATTTGGGGTGCTCGGTAGCCCATTTGGGGTGCTCAGTAGCCCGTTGGAAAGGTCTTCCATACATCTGTCTGTTCTATTGGGACCTGGTGGTAGCCAGACTTCAGATCAATCTTACTGAAGTATTTGGCCCCCGTGAGCTGATCAAGGAGGTCGTCGATTCAGGGAATCAAGTACCGGTTACGGACCGTGATTTTATTCAGGGCCCGGTAATCAATGCATAGTTTCCAGGTCCCATCTTTCTTCTGCACCAGCATGATTGGGCTCCCACAAGGTGATGAACTGGGATGGATGTGCCCTTTGTGGAGCAATTCTTGGATCTGCCTCTTGATCTCCTCATTTTCCAATAGAGAGCGGCGATAGACTGGCCCATTGGGTAGCGGTGCGCCTGGGGTCAGATCGATGGGATGCTTGACCTGGCAGTGCATAGGTACCCCAGTCGGAGAGGAGAAGATATCTGAGTATCCTTCCACCACCTTATCCACTTGCTTCTGTTGTGTGGATAGATCGGTCATGGAGGCCCGGGATGTGGCTGCAATCTTTCTTTCACTCAGAGAGCGAATCACGAAGAAGAAAAATTTCCCGGTCTGAGAGATGACCTTCCTGCATTGCTTGGTAGAGATCAAGGAAATAGCACTAGGAGGGACTGCCTCGGGTATCCTGTACAATTTCTTGTTCAAAGAAATAATAACACTATGAGGCCTAGACTCGTATACAGCATGACGTTTCCATAAATAAGGTTGGCCCAAAAGAACATCTGAAACTTCGAGAGGAGCAACATCACACAATACCTCGTCCTTGAAGGGCTTGATGCCATATGGCAGTCGACACTATTGGCTGACGCGGAGATCACTTACCTTGCGGAGCCATCCAATGGTGTAGGGTTGTGGGTGTGGCATTGTCGGCAGGGCCAGGCGCTTGATGACCTCTGTTGAGATGAGATTCTTCTGGCTACCGCTATCAATGATGAAGTGTAGCGGGGTGCCTTTTACCCACATATGAGAATGGAAGAGGCGTTCTCCTTCTTTTGGCTCGTCTGGTTCATCAGGCTGGAGCTTGGTGGTAGCAATGGTGGCACTGGGTTCCGCGTTAATGATCCATCTTCCCCTTTCTGGTTCGGACTCAGAGTCAGAACCCACATCTGATTCAGATGCTTTCACTCCGGCCACCAGCGACTGCTTTGAGCGACAATCAGCAGTGTTATGCCAAGGGATCTTATGGAAGTCGCACCACTTCCCGGTATCTTTCTTTGTTTTTCCAGTGTCCTTCTTTGCTTGCGGCTTGGACTGGTTGTCCTGATACTATCCATCTTTGCTCTGTCCTTTATTCTGTGGGTTGGGACCGCCCTTTCCTGTCTTTTGCTGTGAAGGGTTCCCAAGCCCAAATTGCCGCGTCTTTTGTTTGAGCTTCTGCTCGATTTTGATGGCATATCGGTAGGCCGCACCCAAGGAAGAGATGTCTAGAAATTCCATTTCGGTCTGGATGTATCTATGCAAACCACCGCGATACTTGAGCACTAGATGTCGCTCTGAATCTTTGATACCCAGCTTGGTGCGCAAGGTATGGAAGATATTTGTGAACTCTGGCACTGCTTGGTCTCTTTGTTGTTGTAGTGTGGTCCATTTGGTATACAAGTCGTCATAACTTCCAACAGGGTAGTATTGTTCCTTAATAGCATCCCTGAAGGATTCCCAGGTGGCCGTGACTGAAAATAATGAGGCTTCTTCTGTGTCCTTTTGCTCGCAGAATGTTTCCCCCCAATCTTTGACATGGGGAACGGCTTTGAGGAGCGCAAAAGTAATCTTTTCTTTATTCGAAAAGTTATGGACAGAAAAATACCCTTCTAGTAGATTCAACCACTTATCTACAGCATCTGCATCTATCTATCCTTCAAATATAGGGATATCGAATTTGATTTGTACCTTGAAGGGGGCGGCGCCTCCGCTCGAGGAAGATGCGTCGCTTGTTGGTAGTCGCCGAAGGATTTGTGCGAAATTATCCATCATCTCGTTCCTCTGCTGCGTGAGGGCTTCCTCAAGCAACATTTTGATAGGATCTCTTGTCCCGTCATCTTTCTTTTCTCTTGCCATGAGAGGTCACTTGGGCGTGCGAGAGCTTTTGTCCTCAAGAGAAATAAGCTCGAGACCCAATTCTTTGTACCTTGACCTCGTTGGGGACATGCATTAAGACGACAAGGAGCAGACCGCTCTGATACCACTGATCTGGATTTTATGAGAAGAACGAAATGAATATAGATTATTATCAGATGCTTAACACAAAATAATAGAGATACAGTAAAACTGGTTTTCTATTCAATACGGAAATAAGCTAGAACTGTAAAATGTAGTGGAAAACAAGCTTGCTGGAATGGTGGCGGCTTATCTCTGAGAAGAGATGTGACGGCTGCGCTCATTTCGCAAGAAGATGGTTACAATGAGGCTCTCAAGGACTTTTACAATAAACAGGAATGTCAAAAACCCTAGACATCCAAAAACCTAACCCTAGGAGATGAAGCGCCAAAAGTCATGTGGGCCCCGTTTGGGTAAGTTAGTACATCAACTTCCCGGGGTCGTAACTTTTGCATACGATCTCCGTTTGGGGCGTTCGATAGCCCATTGGAAAGGTCTATCCGAGATTTACAACTTTCAACTAGGACCAAATGTATGTTGGGGGCAACCATTTGGCCCCCCAAATTGCCAAAAAAGGTCGTTTAGGGCCTCAAAACGACCCCGGAAGTTCAGGACTCGAAAAACTACTAAAAATAGTACAATACCAAAATTGCCATAAAACTGTTTTGATCCAGTTGGAAAGGTGGGTGGCCACCAATATCCACCTGGATCAAATGGTGTCTAATCTAAATAAGCTACATGATTCAGATTCTGGATCAGATCTAGTGGATCCTACCATGTATAGACAGCTCATTGGTTCCTTGGTGTATTTGATACATAGTAGACCAGACATATTTTATGCAGTGAGTATCTTGAGTCAGTTCATGTCTAAGCCATGACATATACATTGGGTTGATGCCAAGCATGTGCTTAGATACCTTTGAAGTAATATTACTTATGGACTCAGATATGCTTCCAATGGTGGAGTGATGTTACTTGGATATGCTGACTCCGACTGGGGTGGTAGTATTGTAGAACAACATAGTACATATGGATTTTGTTTTAGCTTGGGATCAACTATGATCTCTTGGTCCAACAAGAAGCAGGGCTCCACAGCCCAGAGTACTACAAAAGCAGAGTATATTGTAGCTAGTACCACCTACCGAGAAGCTGTGTGGATTAGGAAGCTACTTGTTCGGTTGTTAGGTGAATATCTTGAGACTACAGTCATTCGCTTTGACAATCAAAGCTGCATTAAGCTCTAAAAAAACCTCGTGTTTCATGACAAATCGAAACACATTAAGATTAAGTATCACTACATCAGAGACATGGTCCATATAGGTTCCATAAGACTTCAGTACATTTCTATTGGTGAGCATATTGAATATATGTTGACTAAGCCTATGTCCATGATGAAGTATAGATACTTCCGATACAAGCTTGGCATTGTAGAGAATGCCTCCCTTGCTGAGAGGGAGTGTTAAAGTTACAACATGATGATTCATTCTCCAGGTCAATCTTGTGTGTCAATATTGAGCCTCGTGTGTAGAGGTAGTGCCTTATAGGAGCATGAGTTGGACTCAAGAAACTTGGAGAAGAATATTGAGTTGGACTCAAGAATGGTTAAGCTTTATGTGTTGAGGCAAGTGCTTGGTTTGTCAAAGTGATGATGTTGTTCAATATTTCTATTCAAGGATAAGGTATTTTGTGTCAAGATAGATCCTCATGTGTTGAGGTGGTGCCTCATGTGTTGAGGTGATTCTTTGCATGTTGAAGCATGTATGGTGTGTGATGTACTACTAACCATGGTTGAGCTATTAAGTCTCCTCTAGAGACTGGCCACCTCTAGAGTGAATTACTTTAGCATATAACCACTTGGAACAATAGTAGGACAATATGATCATGTCATTGGGAAAATATCCTTAGTATATTTGTTATGATAATTAAGATGGCACATGTGGACCATGCAGATAAGACAAGAGATAAAGATAAGATGTGATCAGATATAAGAGAATTCAAATTGCATATACATGAATTAAGTAAGAGAGAATTCAAATTGTTAAACTTTAGTGAAGACTTTAGTAAATGAAAGGAGAACTCGAATTGATCACTACAATGATGTTAACAAGAAAGAATCAGTTAAAGAGATTTAACTAAGTGATAACAAAGAAGATCTAGTTAAGTAAGTGTTATTGCATGACGACACTTATTTTAAACTAAAATACGACACTTGATTTGCGACACTTGCATGATGACACTTAATTTAGCCACCTAACTAAGTGGGAAAGCTTTTAGTTAAGGGGAAATTTCATCTTAAGACTCAGTTCAGTGAGTTAATGCACTACATGAGAAGTGGGGTGCTCTTCTTCATGCAAGATTGATACATCCAGGTGGAGTGTGAGTTCTTCATGAAGTCATAAGATAAAAATAGAAGCCAATGCATGTGAAGAATATATAAATATGTTATACAAGATTGATGAATTTAGTGTGAAGCGAATTCTCTTCTCCCTTGAAGGCAAGGTGCTTCTCTTTTAGCATGATATTATTCTAAGTCTCTCTTTCATCTTTCTCTTTCTCTATATTTGCATCAAAAGGAGAATGATTTCAAGAACTTTGATAACTCTAAAGTTAAATGTTTCAATTGCAATAAGAAGGGCCATTATGTAAGAGAATTCCATGCAAAGCAAAGAGGAAATTTCAAGGGGAGGTTTCATGCTTCTACTTCTACAGAAGATGAATCTACAAGAAAGAGGTCATCCGATGATCAAGAGACAAAGAAGGAGTACTATCTTGTTTCAGCCCTTTTTGGATCCATTACCACTATTGCTGAGACATGGTTGGTAGATAGTGGTGCATCCAAGCACATGACTGGAATATGGATATAGGAGTGCTATCACAGATCTAAAGGAAAATAAGTTTTCCTGTAAGGTGGAGCTTGGAGATAATACCATCCATTCTATCCAAGGCATTGGATCTAATTCTTTTTAGTTGGATTCAAGAGATGTACTACATGTGGATGGAATTCTATTTGTCCACAGATTGAAGAAGAACCTCTTGTCTATTTCATTTCTAGAAGATAAAGTATTCAGAGTTATCTTTATAGACAACAAAGCGCTTTTGTGGCCTAATCACGAAGACTTGAACTCTGCATCAGTGATTGGAGTTAGAGAGGGATGTCTGTACAAAGTTCCTAGAAAACTCACTCAAGCCATGATCCATGACACATCCAGTCCTTGTGAACTATGGCATAGAAGGCTTGGTCATCTCCATTTCAAAGTGCTACTCGAATTGCAAAAGATGGTGAAAGGTATGCCCATGTTTAAATCTGATTTTGATAGTGTTTGTAGAGGTTGCGCTCTTGGCAGGAATATAAAGAATACTTTTCCAAGTAGTACCAAAAGATCCAAGGGGATCCTTGACTTGATTCATTCCGATCTACGTGGTCTTATGTTTTCACCCTCCTTGAGTGGTTATTTTTATTATGTTCTTTTCATAGATGACTTCTCTCGCATGTCATGGATTTATTTTTTGAAAGCAAAGAGTGAAAATTTCAACAAGTTTCAAGAGTTTAAAGAATTGGTTGAGAATTAGAATGGGAAGCACATTCATGCTTTGAGATATGATAATGGAGGATATTTTGAGTCCCATGACTTCAATAAATTTTGTCGAGATGCAGGAATAAAAAGATAGTTGATTGTACCCTACAACCCCCAGCAAAATGGGGTTGCTGAAAGAAATAATAGAACAATATCTGAGGCTGTAAAATCCATTATGTGTGATCATGATATGCCCACATCCTTATGGGAAGAATCCTCCAACATTGATGTTTATATTCATAACAAAATCCTTCATGTTATCTTGGGATAAAAGGCTCTTGAAGAGGTTTTCACTGGTGAAAAACGAGATATTGAACACTTGAATATTTTCAGTTGTCTTGTTTACATTCACATACCAAAAGAGAAGAGGACAAATATGGAGCCATCTGGAAAGAAAGGAACATTTGTTGGATATAGTGAATCCTCCAAAGACTGAAAAATCTATGTTCCAGGACAAAGAAACATTGAAGTCAACAGAGATGTAACATTTCATGAAGAGGCTTCCTTCAAGCCCTCCAAAGAGCTTCAGTGTGATTCAAATATGGAGGAGCATGATACTACTATGATGGATGATCCAATTTTTTATTCTCCCCTTTCAGATGGTGAGAGGGAGAATCTAGATGAGTCCGTAGATCCGCTTGATCCTAAAGAGCCAAAACATATGATAGAAAGATCTCTTGATGAACCTCCTACTAAGAGGAGATCTGCATGGTGTTGATACATTCTAGAAGAAGAAAAAAAGCATGGAGCACCTCTAGGCTCATCCAGAGAGTGAAAGAGACCTGGAATATTTTCAGGATATGTAGCAAAAATGAGTCACATCAGTGATTTAGAACCCTCTACCTATGAGGAAGCCTCAAAGCAACAAGTATGGAAAGATGCCATGGTAGAAGAATAAAAATATATCATAAAGAATGATGTGTGGGAAGTGGTTCCTAAACTTGATAGGAAGTCAATAGTAACTTCCAAGTGGATTTATAAAATCAAGCATGTAGCTAATGGGAGTATTGAAAAGTATAAAGCAATATTTGAATCCCTTGGTTTCTCATAGATAGAAGGGATAGACTATGATGATACATTCGCTCCTATGGATAGGTACACTACTATCCAAACCATAATTTCCCTTGCTTCAGTTTTGTGTTGGAAACTTCACTAGATGGATGTGAATACTACCTTCCTCAATGGTGAGGTTGAGGAAGAGGTTTACATACAACAACCTGAGGGGTTTGTAATTCATGGGAAGGAGTTCCATATATGCAAACTTAAGAAACACTTGTATGGGATTAAGTAGGCCGAGAGGGCTTGGTATTCAAGGATTCATAGGTATCTTCTAAGCTCGGGATTCTACAAAAGTGAAGCTGACCCCAACATGTACTTTAAGGTTGTGAAGAACCAACCATTGATCTTGGTTATGTATGTTGATGACTTGTTCCTTACTGGAGAGGAGTAACAGATAGCTCGGTGCAAGAGGGAGCTCACTTCTGAGTTCGAAATGAAATACTTAGTTCTTATGCACTATTTTCTTGGTTTATAAGTTTGGAAAAGGAAAGATGAGATCTTTCTTTCTCAAGGAAAGTACACAATTGATGTATTGCATAGATTTGGTATGATGGACTATAAGTTCATGTCTACTCCAATGGTGATCCGGATTTTGTGAGCAGAATGAAATCAATATAGATTATTATCAGATGCTTAACACAAAATAACAGAGATACAGTAAAACTAGTTTTCTATTCAATAAGGAAATAAGCTAGAACTGTAAAATGCAGCGGAAAACAAGCTTGCTGGAATGGCGGCGGCTTATCTCTGAGAAGAGATGTGATGGCTGCGCTCATTTCGCAAGAAGATGGTTACAATGAGGCTCTCAAGGCCTTTTACAATAAACAGGAATGTCAAAAACCCTAGACATCCAAAAACCTAACCCTAGGAGATGAAGCGCCAAAAGTCATGTGGGCCCTGTTTGGGTAAGTTAGTACATCAACTTCCCGGGGTCGTAACTTTTGCATACGATCTCCGTTTGGGGCGCTCAGTAGCCCGTTGGAAAGGTTTTGCATACGATATCCATTTGGGGTGCTCGGTAGCCCGTTTGGGGCGCTCGATAGCCCGTTTGGGGCGCTCGGTAGCCCGTTGGAAAGGTCTTCCATACATCTGTCTGTTCTATTGGGACCTGGTGGTAGCCAGACTTCAGATCAATCTTACTGAAGTATTTGGCCCCCGTGAGATGATCAAGGAGGTCGTTGATTCAGGGAATCGGGTACCGGTTGTGGACTGTGATTTTATTCAGGGCCCGGTAATCAATGCAGAGTCGCCAGGTCCCATCTTTCTTCTGCACCAGCACGATTGGGATCCCACAAGGTGATGAACTGGGATGGATGTGCCCTTTGTGGAGCAATTCTTGGATCTGCCTCTTGATCTCCTCATTTTCCAATAGAGAGCGGCGATAGACTGGCCCATTGGGTAGCAGTGCACCTGGGGTCAGATCGATGGGATGCTTGACCTGGCAGTGCAGAGGTACCCCGGTCGGAGAGGAGAAGATATCTGAGTATCCTTCCACCACCTTATCCACTTGCTTCTATTGTGTGGATAGATCGGTCATGGAGGCCCGGGATGTGGCTGCGATCTTTCTTTCACTCAGAGAGCGAATCGCGAAGAAGACAAATTTCCCGGTCTGAGAGATGACCTTCCTGCATTGCTTGGTAGAGATCAAGGAAATAGCACTAGGAGGGACTGCCTCGAGTATCCTGTACAATTTCTTGTTCAAAGAAATAATAACACTACGAGGCCTAGAATCGTATACAGCATGATGTTTCCATAAATAAGGTTGGCCCAAAAGAAAATCTGAAACTTCGAGAGGAGCAACATCACACAATACCTTGTCCTTGAAGGGCTTGATGCCGTATGGCAGTCGGCACTATTGGCTGACGCGGAGATCGCTTCCCTTGCGGAGCCATCCAATGGTGTAGGGTTGTGGGTGCGGCGTTGTCGGTAGGGCTAGGCGCTTGACGACCTTTGCTGAGATGAGATTCTTCTGGCTACCGCTATCAACGATGAAGTGCAGCGGGGTGCCTTTTACCCACATCTGTGAATGGAAGAGGCGTTCTCCTTCTTCTGGCTCGTCTGGTTCATCAGGCTGGAGCTTGGTGGTAGCAATGGTGGCACTGGGTTCCACGTCAATGATCCGTCTTCCCCTTTCTGGTTCGGACTCAGAGTCAGAACCCACATCTGATTCAAATGCTTTCACTTCGGCCACCAGTGACTGCTTTGAGCGGCAATCAACAGTGTTATGCCAAGGGCTCTTATGGAAGTCGCACCACTTCCCGGTATCTTTCTTTGTTTTTCCGGTGTCCTTCTTTGCTTGCGGCTTGGACTGGTTGTCTTGATACTGTCCATCTTTGCTCTGTCCTTTATTCTGTGGGTTGGGACCACCCTTTCCTGTCTTTTGCTGTGAAGGGTTCCCAGGCCCAAATTGCCGCGTCTTTTGTTTGAGCTTCTGCTCGATTTTGACGGCATATCGGTAGGCCACGCCCAAGGAAGAGATGTCTAGAAATTCCATTTCAGTCTGGATGTATCTATGCAAACCACCGTGATACTTGAGCACTAGATGTCGCTCTGAATCTTTGATACCCAGCTTGGTGCGCAAGGTATGGAAGATATTTGTGAACTCTGGCACTACTTGGTCTCTTTCTTGTCGCAGTGTGGTCCATTTGGTATACAAGTCGTCATAACTTCCAACAGGGTAGTATTGTTCCTTAATAGCATCCCTGAAGGATTCCCAGGTGGCCGTGACTGAAAATAATGAGGCTTCTTCTGTGTCCTTTTGCTCGCAAAATGTTTCCCACCAATCTTTGACATGGGGAATGGCTTTGAGGAGTGCAAAAGTAATCTTTTCTTTATTCGAAAAGTTATGGACAGAAAAATACCCTTCTAGTAGATTCAGCCACTTATCTACAACATCTGCATCTATCTCTCCTTCAAATATAGGGATATCGAAGTTGATTTGTACCTTGAAGGGTTCGGTGCCTCCGCTCGAGGAAGATGCGTCACTTGTTGGTAGTCGCCGAAGGATTTGCACGAAATTATCCATCATCTCGTTCCTCTGCTGCGTGAGGGCTTCCTCAAGCAACATTTTGATAGAATCTCTTGTCCCGTCATCTTTCTTTTCTCCTGCAATGAGAGGTCTCTTGGGCATGCGAGAGCTTTTGTCCTCAAGAGAAACAAGCTCGAGACCCAATTCTTTGTACCCTGACCTCGTTGGGGACATGCATTAAGACGACAAGGAGCAGACCGCTCTGATACCACTGATCCGGATTTTATGAGCATAACGAAATGAATACAGATTATTATCAGATGCTTAACACAAAATAACAGAGATACAGTAAAACTGGTTTTCTATTCAATAAGGAAATAAGCTAGAACTGTAAAATGCAGCGGAAAACAAGCTTGCTGGAATGGTGGCGGCTTATCTCTGAGAAGAGATGTGACGGCTACGCTCATTTCGCAAGAAGATGGTTACAATGAGGCTCTCAAGGCCTTTTACAATAAACAGGAATGTCAAAAACCCTAGACATCCAAAAACCTAACCCTAGGAGATGAAGCGCCAAAAGTCATGTGGGCCCCGTTTGGGTAAGTTAGTACATCAACTTCCCGGGGTCGTAACTTTTGCATACGATCTCCGTTTGGGGCGCTTGGTAGCCCGTTGGAAAGGTTTTGCATACGATCTCCATTTGGGGTGCTCGGTAGCCCATTTGGGGTGCTCAGTAGCCCGTTGGAAAGGTCTTCCATACATCTGTCTGTTCTATTGGGACCTGGTGGTAGCCAGACTTCAGATCAATCTTACTGAAGTATTTGGCCCCCGTGAGCTGATCAAGGAGGTCGTCGATTCAGGGAATCAAGTACCGGTTGCGGACCGTGATTTTATTCAGGGCCCGGTAATCAATGCATAGTTGCCAGGTCCCATCTTTCTTCTGCACCAGCATGATTGGGCTCCCACAAGGTGATGAACTGGGATGGATGTGCCCTTTGTGGAGCAATTCTTGGATCTGCCTCTTGATCTCCTCATTTTCCAACAGAGAGCGGCGATAGACTGGCCCATTGGGTAGCGGTGCGCCTGGGGTCAGATCGATGGGATGCTTGACCTGGCAGTGCATAGGTACCCTGGTCGGAGAGGAGAAGATATCTGAGTATCCTTCCACCACCTTATCCACTTGCTTCTGTTGTGTGGATAGATCGGTCATGGAGGCCCGGGATGTGGCTGCAATCTTTCTTTCACTCAGAGAGCGAATCACGAAGAAGAAAAATTTCCCGGTCTGAGAGATGACCTTCCTGCATTGCTTGGTAGAGATCAAGGAAATAGCACTAGGAGGGACTGCCTCGGGTATCCTGTACAATTTCTTGTTCAAAGAAATAATAACACTATGAGGCCTAGACTCGTATACAGCATGACGTTTCCATAAATAAGGTTGGCCCAAAAGAACATCTGAAACTTCGAGAGGAGCAACATCACACAATACCTCGTCCTTGAAGGGCTTGATGCCATATGGCAGTCGGCACTATTGGCTGACGCGGAGATCACTTACCTTGCGGAGCCATCCAATGGTGTAGGGTTGTGGGTGTCGCATTGTCGGCAGGGCCAGGCGCTTGATGACCTCTGTTGAGATGAGATTCTTCTGGCTACCGCTATCAACGATGAAGTGTAGCGGGGTGCCTTTTACCCACATCTGAGAATGGAAGAGGCGTTCTCCTTCTTTTGGCTCGTCTGGTTCATCAGGCTGGAGCTTGGTGGTAGCAATGGTGGCACTGGGTTCCGTGTTAATGATCCATCTTCCCCTTTCTGGTTCGGACTCAGAGTCAGAACCCACATCTGATTCAGATGCTTTCACTACGGCCACCAGCGACTGCTTTGAGCGACAATCAGCAGTGTTATGCCAAGGGATCTTATGGAAGTCGCACCACTTCCCGGTATCTTTCTTTGTTTTTCCAGTGTCCTTCTTTGCTTGCGGCTTGGACTGGTTGTCCTGATACTGTCCATCTTTGCTCTGTCCTTTATTCTGTGGGTTGGGACTGCCCTTTCCTGTCTTTTGCTGTGAAGGGTTCCCAAGCCCAAATTGCCGCGTCTTTTGTTTGAGCTTCTGCTTGATTTTGATGGCATATCGGTAGGCCGCACCCAAGGAAGAGATGTCTAGAAATTCCATTTCGGTCTGGATGTATCTATGCAAACCACCGCGATACTTGAGCACTAGATGTCGCTCTGAATCTTTGATACCCAGCTTGGTGCGCAAGGTATGGGAGATATTTGTGAACTCTGGCACTGCTTGGTCTCTTTGTTGTTGCAGTGTGGTCCATTTGGTATACAAGTCGTCATAACTTCCAACAGGGTAGTATTGTTCCTTAATAGCATCCCTGAAGGATTCCCAGGTGGCCGTGACTGAAAATAATGAGGCTTCTTCTGTGTCCTTTTGCTCGCAGAATGTTTCCCCCCAATCTTTGACATGGGGAACGGCTTTGAGGAGCGCAAAAGTAATCTTTTCTTTATTCGAAAAGTTATGGACAGAAAAATACCCTTCTAGTAGATTCAACCACTTATCTACAGCATCTGCATCTATCTATCCTTCAAATATAGGGATATCGAATTTGATTTGTACCTTGAAGGGGGCGGCGCCTCCGCTCGAGGAAGATGCGTCGCTTGTTGGTAGTCGCCGAAGGATTTGTGCGAAATTATCCATCATCTCGTTCCTCTGCTGCGTGAGGGCTTCCTCAAGCAACATTTTGATAGGATCTCTTGTCCCGTCATCTTTCTTTTCTCTTGCCATGAGAGGTCACTTGGGCGTGCGAGAGCTTTTGTCCTCAAGAGAAATAAGCTCGAGACCCAATTCTTTGTACCTTGACCTCGTTGGGGACATGCATTAAGACGACAAGGAGCAGACCGCTCTGATACCACTGATCTGGATTTTATGAGCAGAACGAAATGAATATAGATTATTATCAGATGCTTAACACAAAATAATAGAGATACAGTAAAACTGGTTTTCTATTCAATACGGAAATAAGCTAGAACTGTAAAATGTAGTGGAAAACAAGCTTGCTGGAATGGTGGCGGCTTATCTCTGAGAAGAGATGTGACGGCTGCGCTCATTTCGCAAGAATTTGGTTACAATGAGGCTCTCAAGGACTTTTACAATAAACAGGAATGTCAAAAACCCTAGACATCCAAAAACCTAACCCTAGGAGATGAAGCGCCAAAAGTCATGTGGGCCCCGTTTGGGTAAGTTAGTACATCAACTTCCCAGGGTCGTAACTTTTGCATACGATCTCCGTTTGGGGCGTTCGATAGCCCATTGGAAAGGTCTATCCGAGATTTACAACTTTCAACTAAGGCCAAATGTATGTTGGGGGCAACCATTTGGCCCCCCAAATTGCCAAAAAAGGTCGTTTAGGGCCTCAAAACGACCCCGGAAGTTCAGGACTCGAAAAACTACTAAAAATAGTACAATACCAAAATTGCCATAAAACTGTTTTGATCCAGTTGGAAAGGTGGGTGGCCACCAATATCCACCTGGATCAAATGGTGTCTAATCTAAATAAGCTACATGATTCAAATTCTGGATCAGATCTAGTGGATCCTACCATGTATAGACAGCTCATTGGTTCCTTGGTGTATTTGATACATAGTAGACCAGACATATTTTATGCAGTGAGTATCTTGAGTCAGTTCATGTCTAAGCCATGACATATACATTGGGTTGATGCCAAGCATGTGCTTAGATACCTTTGAAGTAATATTACTTATGGACTCAGATATGCTTCCAATGGTGGAGTGATGTTACTTGGATATGCTGACTCCGACTGGGGTGGTAGTATTGTAGAACAACATAGTACATATGGATTTTGTTTTAGCTTGGGATCAACTATGATCTCTTGGTCCAACAAGAAGCAGGGCTCCACAGCCCAGAGTACTACAAAAGCAGAGTATATTGTAGCTAGTACCACCTACCGAGAAGCTGTGTGGATTAGGAAGCTACTTGTTCGGTTGTTAGGTGAAAATCTTGAGACTACAGTCATTCGCTTTGACAATCAAAGCTGCATTAAGCTCTAAAAAAACCTCGTGTTTCATGACAAATCGAAACACATTAAGATTAAGTATCACTACATCAGAGACATGGTCCATATAGGTTCCATAAGACTTCAGTACATTTCTATTGGTGAGCATATTGAATATATGTTGACTAAGCCTATGTCCATGATGAAGTATAGATACTTCCGATACAAGCTTGGCATTGTAGAGAATGCCTCCCTTGCTGAGAGGGAGTGTTAAAGTTACAACATGATGATTCATTCTCCAGGTCAATCTTGTGTGTCAATATTGAGCCTCGTGTGTAGAGGTAGTGCCTTATAGGAGCATGAGTTGGACTCAAGAAACTTGGAGAAGAATATTGAGTTGGACTCAAGAATGGTTAAGCTTTATGTGTTGAGGCAAGTGCTTGGTTTGTCAAAGTGATGATGTTGTTCAATATTTCTATTCAAGGATAAGGTATTTTGTGTCAAGATAGATCCTCATGTGTTGAGGTGGTGCCTCATGTGTTGAGGTGATTCTTTGCATGTTGAAGCATGTATGGTGTGTGATGTACTACTAACCATGGTTGAGCTATTAAGTCTCCTCTAGAGACTGGCCACCTCTAGAGTGAATTACTTTAGCATATAACCACTTGGAACAATAGTAGGACAATATGATCATGTCATTGGGAAAATATCCTTAGTATATTTGTTATGATAATTAAGATGGCACATGTGGACCATGCAGATAAGACAAGAGATAAAGATAAGATGTGATCAGATATAAGAGAATTCAAATTGCATATACATGAATTAAGTAAGAGAGAATTCAAATTGTTAAACTTTAGTGAAGACTTTAGTAAATGAAAGGAGAACTCGAATTGATCACTACAATGATGTTAACAAGAAAGAATCAGTTAAAGAGATTTAACTAAGTGATAACAAAGAAGATCTAGTTAAGTAAGTGTTATTGCATGACGACACTTATTTTAAACTAAAATACGACACTTGATTTGCGACACTTGCATGATGACACTTAATTTAGCCACCTAACTAAGTGGGAAAGCTTTTAGTTAAGGGGAAATTTCATCTTAAGACTCAGTTCAGTGAGTTAATGCACTACATGAGAAGTGGGGTGCTCTTCTTCATGCAAGATTGATACATCCAGGTGGAGTGTGAGTTCTTCATGAAGTCATAAGATAAAAATAGAAGCCAATGCATGTGAAGAATATATAAATATGTTATACAAGATTGATGAATTTAGTGTGAAGCGAATTCTCTTCTCCCTTGAAGGCAAGGTGCTTCTCTTTTAGCATGATATTATTCTAAGTCTCTCTTTCATCTTTCTCTTTCTCTATATTTGCATCGGGGTTGCTTGATGTAAAATACATTCTCTGCTATCTATCAACATACTAAGGAAGGTTTTGTTGGGGTTTTCTCCCTCAAGTCATAGAGGGTTTCCCTAGGGAAAATTCACGTGTCCAATGTGATTGCTTATGTGTATCATTGTTATTTGATTTCAAGTACTATTGCATTTCCAAATTAAAGATAAAAAATTAATAGAATATGCTTTGATATTTCTTTCATTGCACCAATTTATTGATCTCATAATATCCCAAAAAACCCAAATAAAACTACTTTTGTACCAATATTATTTGTAAATTGTCATGGGCAATCCATTGGATAATCCACCACAACAAATATTACAAGTTATTATATATAACATGAGGTTATCCTTTGATTTTAAAAAATGTAATATTGTGAGCATAGTGCTCAAATTCTGAAATAAATTGAACATAGAAAATAGAAGCTACAATTATAAACTAACCACACCATCAAGACATTGAAATATGTACCATATGAAACCAATATGGGAAAAAAATAACAAGAAGATAAGGACTATGCCTTTCCTTCTCTTCTTAGATATATATGTAAGATACAAATAAATATTGACTCACCGTGGATTTATAATAGAAATTGTGGATTAAATGGATGCTATAGGGTCTTATAGTTCCTATACTCATGGATCCAATTTTGCCACCAAAGAATATGCTAAATTATATAGTTATCCATTTTGGGTCACTTATATATTTTTATTTATTTCACAATATCACACTTATTATAGACATTGGATGAGACTAGAATCCCCTAATGGATTGTATAAATTATTTTTTTTGTTCTTGATTAAGAATAATGTCCTTTGTAATATCTAGTTTAAAACACATTATGAACTTGATATTGTATGGTTTTAAAGTAGTCAAGGGAAAATCCTACCAAATAAAAAATAAAAAATAAAATCATTGGCATAATAATGACATCAAAATTGCTTGCGTTATCAATGTTATTAAATCTTTTAATGGAGAAATTCATTGCCCCATGCATCAAGAGGTGTAGAAAAATTATTAAAAGTAAAGGGTGCCTTGATTAATCATATGCATCATAGGTAGATAACCACATTGAGTGCTCCCACTACAAGGAAAGCACCTTGTAGAGGTTTTTACAGAGGTTTATAGTGTAACACGATTGGGCAAAACTTTCAAAAAACCCTCTGCTACAACCTCCGCAATTAGTAGCAGAGGCTTTAGTGGGTGTTTATTATAACTAATAAATTTTGGGTGGGTGGAGTTTTTTTCTAGTGCGTATATTGTAGACATGCACTAGTATGTGTTATTAATACAAGTATTGATGCATATAAACTAAAAAAGCATTGGTGCTTGTATAAATACTAAGCACTGGTGTCATTTTTGGTTAGATGACGCACTGATGCTCATATCATTATTACGCATTGTGTTGTTCTATGGTTTACCGGTGCTCATATAACATTAGGGAATTGATGCTTTGATATAATAGTACACACCAATGCTCTTACAAAAAATTACACACCGGTTTCTCTCTTTTGTGTTGTAGGGAATTCCCAGTTCTTGTATAAATAGGAAGCACTGATGCATACATAAATTTTAATGCACTAGTGCGTATAATATAAAAAAAATAATTAGTGCATTTAATATATAAAAAAATTGGTGCATATTTTTACTCTGGGAACCATGATATTTTGCGATGATAAGTATAATTGTATGTTGTCGATTAAATCAATGGTGCTTTTGAACAATTGTTATCACTGGTACTTATTTTAAATTAATAAGCATTGGTGTGTATAATTAATAAAATGCATTGGTGCGTATAATTAATAAAACACACAGGTTATCGTATTTTTTATGGCACACACTATATAGCGACTTCAAAAGAATAAGATGCGCCAATATGTAATATATAATTTAATTAATTGTTTTTTTATAAAATTTCATTTAGTGATCTCGAAGTCAAATTTATTTTAATATTTCAATATTGTCTTTGCATATAATGATTGCATTAATGTGTTATGAAATGGATTACACCTCGTTTATTTGTAAGAATGTAAATCATCCATATAGAATTTAATTAATAATGCAACAATTCACAACATTGGACAATGCAATAAAGTAAGAAACCCATTTTATTATACATGAATAAGAAATCCATCGTCATACAAAAATGGACAATGTAAAGGTCCACAATAACCAAAATGCAACCAATATGTAAATGATACACTTATTGTTAACATGTCGGCATCCATTTGGGACAATCTGTCTAATACATTAAACAAAATGTCAATATGTAATTGTTACACTTATTGGTAACATGTCCTCATGCAATTGGGAGAATATGTCCAGTAGTAAGTACATTAAACAAAATCTCTAACTTTTACAGTGGACAAATATTCCAAAACATACTACTTGTAGTAACAAACATTTTTATTGATTGTCATTCATCACTTGAACTATTGTCATCACTTGAGCTGCGTGCATCATTTCTTCATCACTTGTAGCTGATATTGTATTTGGGTTATTTAACCTAATGTTTTGATCTTCAACTTGTTTTTTGTGACATTTGTCGTCTTCATGTTCCACGTACAATCATAAAAATAAATTTTAATAAGTATATGCACATTTATATATTAGAATATACATTTTTGTATAAATTAGAAACCATACCATACCAGTGATTGCTTCATAAATTGTTCACATTCTTTTGAAGCCATGCACCATGCCATTTCTTAAATTATCTTATGTTGCCTCCACTCCATACTTTGTTTCCTGCATTTTTAATATGCCATGATGAAGCATACATATAATTAATATAAATAATTCTTGTTGTTCCATTAATTATAAAATAAAGGAAGTTAAACCGCAACATAGATACTTACAAATTGTTCAATTAACCCTTCATACTTCAACATATACTCACAACCCATACTTAACCTAATGTTGATCAATTCTTCGGATGTCTCTTATTTGTATATTAACACCTATTAGAAGACTTAACACCCATCTCATTAAATTTGGACTTATACAGCAGAATCTAGACAAAAAAGGTGCAAAAGCACACTTTCTAAAGACCAAAAACAACCTTTCTAATGTGCAAAATCAGATTCAAAAAGCGCAAACCAAGTTCAAAAAGTGCAATTTCCAATTCCAAAAGTGTGTTTTTCGAATCATTTTGAACCCAAAAAGTGCAAGTTTTGATTCAAAAAGTGTAATTTTCTATTTGGAAAGTTTTTTTTGCTCGATTCAAAAAGTGTCATTTTCAATTCAAAATGTGTGAGTTTTTATTCAAAAAGTGTGATTTTTGATTCCAAAAGTGTGATTTTTTATTTCACAAGTGTAGTTTTCAATTCCAAAAAGTGAAAATCACATTTTGATTTCACAAATGCGATTTTCAATTCCAAAATTGAAAGTTACAATCCCATAAGCATTATTATTAATAAGCTATCATTTTTTTTATTATTATTTATAAGCAATTTGATGCATTCAAATATATGTGTTTAATAATTAGTTTTCCTTTATCATGATGTTAACTTGCCCAAAATGTTATTATAAGAATTATTATTATAATTTATTCAATTAAGTTTCTTTTGGTTAAAAAATTGTGAGAGGAGGATATTTATTATATATGTTGAAGCACATTTACAAGAGCAAACAAAAATACTAGCATGTTACTTAGTATGAATTGAATCCCAGTGAGACTATAATATAAGCAGAAGAGCTCTTAGGATAAATTATTATGAAGCCCACTTAATTTGTAAATTGATGATTTTGGGACTTTTGAGACTATGAGAATATGCCTATCTCTAGATATAATAAATATTAAGATACGTGAGGGGAGATAAATAGGAAAAAGTGAATCGACCTAATTCACATGGTCTACATCATCTAAGATTAATAAAATAGTAGAAACATTGTTAGAGGCGAGGCTATGAGAATATTTGAGATGGTTTATGCGCATCCCTCTCCCTTCATCAACACCTTGTACTGGCTTATCCAATCTGGTCAAGCTCTGAATATGTTTTATGTGCAATCGGGCATTAGAATATTTAAGATTCTCTACGTGCTCTTTGAGCGTCCCAGTCCCTTCATGAACATTTTTTCATCGGCATATACAATCTAGTCAACCTATTAAGAAGTTATCCCTGCAATGATGTTAAGGAGTCTTTATATGCATTAGCTTTAATGTCAAATAAAAAGTAGGATCTCTGATAATATGATTTCTTCCTATTGAAGAATTATTTTGCCAACATATTCTTTCCTACACCACCTAAACCCCATATCCCCAAGAGTTGAGTTCTATCTGTTTGTTGTCATTGTAATAGGACCGTATCTTCAAAATATTTCAGCTTCTCATCGAAACCTGTTGAAAATTTGGCCACATGCAAGGACTCTAATGTTTTCACCATTCTCAATAGACATTTAACCACCTTATCCAACAACTCCAATTGCAATTCCTTACTAGTTATTTATAAGAAAATAAATAGATATAGTGAGAAACAAATGACTATGTCCATCTATCAAACATAAAATACAAACATATAGAGATGGGAAGTTGATTTCTCACCCATTACGCATATCCAACTTGAAACCATTGTTTTCCACTTGAAGAAGTACATTTCTCCATTTTTCAATGGTATGAGAGTCATATCACATTATCCCTTAATGATTCTATTATTTTCTTGATGTTGTAGGGATTCATCATATTTCCCCTATGCCCACTAAACTTGAGTGGGCATTACATTGCAAAACAATGGAATAATTGGATCCTTTGACTCCAACATTAGTAGGAGTTCATTTAGGAACCAATATGATTCTACATATCAGGGAGAGAAGATTACCTCCATGATGATGATGATGTGTCCAAACCATGAGCATATGTTTTTGGTGTTCTCAATCATCCAATTAGACAGCCGACCATATGGATATGATGTGATGGCCAAGAGAGCATCGAGGTCCCTTTTATCGTGGGAGTCCATTGATGATAATACAAATTCAACTACATTCAACATGTGTTCAGAATTAGAATTCTATGGAAGTGAGGTTAATCCACCACTCTTGTAATCATAGAGAGATTGATGATAATCATAAAAAGAAGGATGTGAAGATGGGTTGGAAGTTGACTAATTAATAGATGTGGGTGTAGGAAGAGAGGCAAGCATGTAATGTTTTCATTGGCATTATAAATTTTAATCTAATTAAACATAGATTTTGTGACTAAACAACATATAATCAAAGTGTAACCATAACAACATATAAATAGAATATAAGCATTTTGCAATAGCATCAAATAACTAAGAATTTTTAAAACTTCATTGGTGATTCACACAACTTAAATTAACATCATAAATCATGTAGCAATAACATCATATGAGAAGTTTACAACAACATATAAACAATTTAAAATCAGAAGAAAAATACCTCGTTATAAGAATGGTGACGGAGTCCAAGCTGAGCAAGCTTCCCTCTTCTCCTCAAGTTGCTTCCATCTTCATTGCCCAAAGTGGGACCATGGTTTTACCTCCCAGCCAACTAGGGGCCTAGCCGGCTCCCTAGCCCCAGGAAAACCATTGAACAGTCCCATCCAAATGGCCTCCTGGCCCTCCGTGCCCGAGAACCCCCAAAGAAGAGAATAATGATGCACTAGTAGGCTATGTATCAAATCTTCCAAGAGTTCTCAAACTCTTCCAACTCTTCCCAACTTCTCATACCCCAAATTATCCAAAAGACCTCTTCCTATCTCAAGTCTCCTATTTATATCAAAACTTCTCATCATCCTCCTCATCCATCAATAAATTCCAAAAATAATAGTCAATAATCAATAAATTCATTTTCTAGAAAAAATATAGCAATTTGATTTAAATAATTAAAATATTAATAAACATGGTTGCAAAGTCTTACTTGTAATGCTCCCTTCTTAATGCAACTATGACAACTCTTTTCTAAAAATTTGTGCAAATCCTATCTATCCATTTATTTATATTATCCTTTCATTCATAAGTCACATAAGATATTTTCATATACTATATTATACTATGCCATAATTTATATTATATTATATAATTATATATGTAATTCAATAATACAATCAATCTATGTAAATCTAAAACATATTTGACAAGTCAACAAACTCATACTTTCAACACACAAGTAATACTTTCAACAATTCATCAACCAATATACTTTTAGCTAATAATTTATTCATCGATCGACCAATCATAGTATTGTACTCATGAATTGGCGTATGCATGGCCAGTGCACACGTCTTAAGCGTGGGTACTAATAATCACATTTAATGCTCCTAATAGATCATTATTACATGCTCTCAAACAACATATAGAAGTACAATTAAACCATGCATCATTCATCATTCATAATCATTCATAGATAATCAATAAAAAAAAATTACATAAACAGAATGATGAAATCAAGCATATAATCACGATGGTTAATAACAATCAAGAACACCATCCAATCCATCATTGGTCCCATCCCTCCCATTAGTACTCCAACCACCTAATCACCACTACTTCCAGCTCCTGACCTCACCATCCCATCCTCTGCTAGAATATACCATGGAATCTCGACTACGCGTATGACCATGTATAGAACCCATAAGCGGAAGTGTCGATTGACCACATCGACCAAGCTTCCCCAGCAGGCACCCACTAGTTGTCATCACACATCCACGGGAGCGTGCTCAACACAGCCCTCCCACAACTCAGGGTTTCGGAGGTTCGATGGTGGGAAATGCCTCCACCCCTCCTGATAGTACTAGGTCCAATACCCTACATCAACCATACTATGCCATCACTGATCTAAGGGGTCCCGTCATTGAAAAACCACTTTGGGCAAGTCACAATTCCTGTCAAAACTCACACTCACCCACAAGTCATAGAAATATTGGAATTCATAATTGAATAGCATGGAATTTGATATATAACATCATTATACTCATGATGTTCAAGACATCTCGTGCACTTTGGAAATATAGGAATCCGCCTATCTCATAGACAATCAACATGTGTAATAGTTCACATTAACATGAAACATATATATAGCCATACCCAACTCTTTCAAGTGCCAATCCATATCACTAATACGCCATTTACAAATAATCATGTAAGTTCTTTTTGCAACAACTAAATTAGCATTCTACACATGGATATTCTATATTAAATTTGCATGTTCAATATGAAGTGACATATTCATTTCCATTAATGAATTCAATAGTAAATTCCACTTACCATACACACCTCAAGGGAGTCCACATGTCCATATAACAATAGTCTTAATCAATCTATCCTAGTCAACATATAATAAGCAAATAAAATGGTAAGCTAAATCACATTAGAGTTTTTAATTAACGATTGTCAAGATATGGGGTGTTACATACACCCACCCTTTAAGAAACTTCGTCCCGAAGTTATGGTCATTCAGAATTTTAAGAAAAATCTCGATACCATATCTCTATTCCTTCCGATTAAAATACATTAGCCATGCTAGTACCATGAGACCTTCACATGATCAACATGTCATTATTATATAATTTTACCTCTTCCATCACATAAGATGTGTTCTCAAGTTACGCTATACATGTTATACACACAATTGATCTAACTTCATCAAGGTTTATCACTTCATTTAGTCCTATTTAGTTAACATATAATCATAATTTGTTGTTGTTTTCTATATCATAGTTCATAATAAGACCTTGTCTCCCATATAGCATTTCCTTAGGTTCAAGATGTATTGTTGTGACTCATTTATTGATTCTTAGCTTCATTGAATATTTTCTAATAAACACCATTTACTCCCTCATTAGTAATTTAATTATATCTAAATTTCTACAGTATTTTAAATGAATTACTATATAATAACTTAGTAGTGCTATGTCTATCTACCAAATACACACTATTAGTGAACACGTGTCAAAGGAGAACTCCTTCACACAAGACTCATGTTATACTAAAATAGTTACCATCGATCACTTCCATCCTGACTAAATTTATCAATAGTGCAATCACTAATGCACATCATGAATCCTGTCCTACCACCTCTCTTACTCACTATTTACTTATTTTATCCTAAATGCCTATTACAATTTTTTTTTTTGTAAACACTCTCATGACACTAAATAGTTATACTTAGTGCTATATAATCATATTGCTATATAGTTTTAACCATAGTCAAACTTAGTACTATTATTCATATGCCTTTCCTTATTTGACTAAATTTCACTAAAATTACACATGTTTCATGTTTACATTTACATAATTTATGTACATACTTTATGGTATTTAATTTTTTAACATTGTTTGTTTTATATAAAATATTTCCTACCTATTTAATAATCTCAAATTTAATTGGGCTAAAAATTATTAATTTAGTCTTAACTAAGTCCATATTAATCTTGTTTATATACACATATATTATCATTTTCTTTTTCTTTTAATATACAAAATGACAATAACCAAACATAAGCCTTCAATTTTTTATTTTTTTTAAATGTGAAAAGTGTGTTTGAGTTGTTATAGTATCTATAATAATATTGATCATTACTTTAATTTAGTTTATTATATTATTTTCTTTATGGATTTTCCCTATAAACCATTTCAAATTTTACGATTTTTTTTTTCCTGTATGTACAATCCCCCCCTTTTTTTCCTATATTCTACAATCTATAAATTGAATATATATATAATGTAATTGACTTTAAAAAAAATAAATTTGACCTACCTTTTAACAATCTCTTAACTTTAAATCTAACATGGCCCAAGCCAAAATTTCTTTAAGTGGACAAAAAGGTAAGCTTAGACCTCCATTTGTTGAGGTTGTTAGTGTTATGAAATCTTAATAAGATAAATTAAATTTGAACAAGTGTAAATTTTAAATCTACACAAATGGTACAATGCACAATATGGCAAAAATATTTGTGTGTATTCAATCCCTTAGAATCATGCTTACCTCATAATTCACATTCTTCATTTCACATAAATAGATTTACATCTAATTTTTATTTTTTTTTCACATATTTATAACATATGTTGAGTTGGACACTACTCATGTAAACCAATTACACAATCCTTTTATAAATAGATTAACCAAATTAAATGTATTTAATAACTAAACCAACCAAAACCAACTAAGAATATATTATTCACACTATTATCATTTATTACTCATTTTACAACATATTAAATATATATAACTATTCATTTACTACTCCTTTTACAATATATTAAATATATATATAATAGTTATATATTGATTTTTGTTATTTATTTTATATATATATAACCAAAAATAAAAATAAAAAACATAATTTTAACCACGAAAGTTTAATCCAGAGAAGAAATTTCAAATTATAAATAAATAAATGAAATTATAACCAATCTTCACCATCATAAATTGGTTCATATTATCATAACGTAGATGCCGATCCTCCTCCTACCTAAACTGTAGGTCTGAAATTTTTTAATATATCATATTTCTAGGGAACAATCCCAATAACAACCTCTGTCATCCTATTCTTATTCCATGTTATTGAAATTTATGTAATTTTGAAGTTCATTATTTTGGCAACCAAATATATATATATATATATATATATATATATATATATATATATATATATATATATATATATATTTTAAATGTTCACCCAAATTTTCAAAATTTAAAAGATTTATTTTTAAACTAACAAAGTATGCATTTCCTAAAATTAGCATATTGTTATATATATAAATGGTTCTCAAATTCTTTTCTTAATCTACAGTTTCATCGTTGCAGGATGGGTTTCACATGCCACGAAAATCCACGCATTACATGTGCAATGGAATCAGCGCTTGTGGAAATTACTTAAAGCTTTCCTTATTAATCTATAACATGAATGGGCATACAACCGTGTCAGTACTATGTTGATCATCAAACTACAGGTGTAGAAGATATTGTAGTTGAAGTCATGGATTTTAGTTGGGAGTTTATATATATATATATATTACAAAGACAATTTTATAATCTTTAACTCATACCCAAAAGTTGTTAATATTCAATATTTTATTAAATATTTTGAAGATTATAATGTGATTTAAATCAATTATTCTCAAAGTTAAATTTTGAGTAAAATCATGATTTTTTTTTTGTATGTGTGTGTGTGTTTTTTTTTAACAGATCCTGTACTATACTAACACATATTTTCACTTTAAAGCCTTTACTCAATTAATTTTTTTTTTTTTTAATTTATTAATATGCTCAAACTATATCAGTTTTAGAAAGACATTTAATTAAGTTCTTTTTTGAAAAACTTCAACGAATTGTCGTCAATGAAGGGCCCGATAGCGTTCTCGATTTTGCATTTAGCCTATCTGTGTAGTTTGTGAACAATGAACAATTGCTTTGTTGAATGGTGCAGTAGATCATAATGAAAATTGTTCTTTTATTTGTATGCATTTCTCCTGTTTCATTTACAATTTTTATTTTTTATTTTTTTTAACCTAACTATTTCATACAATTCAATAAACATTATTATTAAATTTATTTACTTAACTCTTTTTTTTTCTTTATTTATTTATGTATATATATATATATATTTAGGCTTCAAATGATGTCCACGCCCTACATACGTAAGCTAGAAGGATACGTACTAAAGATGACCATGTCTTACAAAATGTGAGCAAATGAAAATATCAAGATTTGATATTAATCTCTTCCCAAATACGACACTGTCAAAACCTTCAAAGGCTTTCAGTTTCTTTTGGGGCCCTCACCTCACTACCCAATGTTTAGACTTTATGATGCATTTATAACCCTAGGGCACAACCATTGAGGGAGTTATTACAGACAAGGATGGGCGTCGCCAAACCTTATACGTTATTTTAATATTTTATTATAAAAAATACAGAGTTTTCTTTTCCACAGTCATTGTTTGAATAGAAGATACCTAGTGTCGAGTATTTTAAGTAGACTTCTGGATGAAGGATTAATGGTGCTGATTGCAGTACAATCTGTAATCACATCAACTGTAGATCTCGAAATATCTCTTAGTTATTTTATCTTATTAACTTAATGCCTGCAATCAGTTTTCCTATATGCACAGGGAATTGGGAAGTGGAAAGTTGGTTTTGAATTGTAAAATCCTCAAGGTACTAAATTAAATGAGGTAAGGTAAGGATGAGAAATTTATCTGGCATCGTCATTCAGTATATATATATGTAGTCCCATCCATCAATTGGTCACTTCAGCCACTTTTCAGCAAGTTATTTCATTCTCAGTTAACTGTTCTGCGAGTTACTTCATTCTCCCAAAACAGAATTCGAGCCAGGGACTTTGCCGATCGTGTCAATGTCATAAATGTTTTGATATCAATTTATGGTTCTGTTACTATTGTGGTTTACATATTACATGCGGTCTGGTTGTTATTGCTCCCATTGACAATTTGGTTTTAAAATCTCTAAGAAATAACATCCATTTTCTCATTAAAAATAGGATGTTAAACTTTATTCCATCTTTAACTGATGCAATTAATATTAAACCGATCTCTCTATTACCCCCCAAACTGTGAAGTGCACTTTTAACTGGATATTTCATATCCATAAAACGCAGGTATTGTTTTTATTATTATTAATAATTTTTTAGGAAGGAATGGAGTACTTAGCCCCAGACCAAATTGATTCTCTGGTGCCTCTCCATTGTAAACAATGAAAAGGGTTCTAATTTTTTTTTTTTTCCCGGAAGGAATGGCAGCAAGATCAACTGGAGGAATTACGCCCAGCTCGATCTCACATGGACATGGGCTGCTTGGCTTGTACCCACGACACATTGAAGAGCTACCAAGTATGGAAACATTGATATCTTTAAAGAGGGACGTGCACACAACACACTCCAGGAGGCCACCCAAGGTCGTGGCTTCTTGCAGCTACTCTGCCTGCCTCTCCAGAAAACCTGCACCCATAACCTAGTTTACAAGGCGACTGCAGAAATAGCTAGCCACCCGATATTAAGTAGATAGGTTTCAATGCTTCCAATTGTTGCCAGGTGTTCAGTAACCTGATGCAGTCGATCCAGGGAGGGAGGAAAAGGATGGAGGAAAATAAATAGATAGGTTTCAATGCCAGGAATCAACGCGGAGAAGCCACTGCTACTCACTCGATTCAGGTAGCCATCACTTTACTACGATAGAGTTTAACTAATACTAATAAGGTTGCTTCATTCCCAGTTGTTCTGATCTCCTGGCTCGGATATTGTTATCATTCTTATTTTATCCCATATATCTTATCTTACGTCATCTTTATTTCATCTCATCTTGTTTCACTAGCTAGTTGGTGTTCCCTTGTCTTTCCCGATCGAGGTGACTGGCTGGTTGGTGTTCCCTTGTCTTTCGTGATCGAGGTGAAAGCTAGCCCTTGATTTATAGGTTTACTTTATAGGTTGGTTGGTTGGTTATATAGATAGCGAGGCATACAAATACATTCTCCAGGAGAACTCCATGATTCACATTGACCAGGTCCTGCTCAAGTAGCAAGTCAGGTTCGTCGCTATCAGAGGGTGAGCAGGATGCTAGCTTCTTGAGCTGCATCGTACTTTGCTGTAAAGTGATTTCAACAAGTTTTATGTACAAATTCTATCCCTGCAATTCTTTCCATTGAAATCCCATAACCTGCTTCGTAAATAAATGGATCATTTGGCCGGGCACCAGTCAGAGGAAACATAGAAATAATAATTTCATTTTTTTTTTTGGACACAATGGGGCATATCATGGGCCCCTTCAAAGCACCCAATGGCGATATTTTTTGGGCTTTGATGTTTCTTTACAGGAATCGAATCCAAGATCCTTCAAAGATAAGGATTTTTTTTTGTGTGTGGCCTATAGTTGCTTTTTAACAAGCCAAAGGGGCGCAGCCCTGGCTCTGACTATATTTCTTATATATGTTTCTTGCTATAGCGAGTCTTCCACGAAGGGAGTAACCCTAGGGGCATGGCTGGGTTTTTCTTGCAGTACTACTTTTAACATTTTGTGGTTTGCTGTAGAAAAGGCGGTGCTTGTACTCTTTCTTTTAAGTGTACCCAGTTTTGTAGGAAACATATCCATATTTTAATTTCGTGGTATCTTGCAGGTTCTCATAGGTTTTTTTTTTTTCAAAAAGGTTATGTTTTGTTCAAATAAATATTGGTTTTTTTTATTTTTTTATCGGCAATAATGCGAGCAGGACTAAGCATAGTGCAGCAGACGCTAACCCAGTAGGCGGCTGCCATGTTTGTTTGGCAGCCCCTGCTAGCCATCTGTGCCAGGCTTGCTTGGCAACAACTTCAAAGTTTAGGGGTTCGTGATGAAGTCACTGGAAATAGCAATGATGAGATTAGAAGACTCATAGAAATTCAAAACATTCATTCCATTAAGGTTTATTGGTATTAGAGAGCAATCATTGAAGACTATTGCAGAGCATGAGGTTCTGTGTTGGTTAAGTTCTCTCTATCCTTTCTAGCAGACCCGGGCTTGCGGTAATCTCTTAGACCAACAGAACCCTTAGCTCACTGGCCCTTTCGGCAACAGGTCGCAGAGGCAACCTGAAGTCTCACCCGAAGTGATTCTAATGGGAGGCAGAAGACTCAAGTGTCCTCAGCCAAGTTCCGAGGCATCCAGGGTGCTTAAATCCACCTTAATCCCTTTGACTGGAGCTGTCTATCTCATTCCATTACTCCGGCTACGCCTCTGTCTTATCGCATTACGCAGGGGGTGCGATAAGTCCTCCCCCTACGTGAGACCGTCTAGCGATACCTAAGATATCGTAGGCGCGATATCTTCCCCTTCTAGTTCCTGCGGTAAGTGAATCTTGACCGCTTCCTGGATTAATAAGTGGTCTCCGCTATCCTTATCCTGGTACTGCAGTTAGCTACAACATTCAGTCTCCAAGCCTAACCCTCACTAATGAACTTGACCCTTGATATCTCGCAACAACGTAACTAAGTAGAATATCACTTTGCGCAGTGTCTAAGTAGACCATTCATGACTTACATTCAGTTCCTACTCGCACATCATCCTCTGTTAACAACTATCTAGTTGCTATGCGGGTAGCTATGATTATCGCAATTATTATACATCATTCAGAAGTTAAACTGACGACCATGTACATTACTTATAACAGACTGAAGCATTCATATATAACACAGACAAGTGAATGAGAGCAGTAGCTACACAAATACAATAGTGCTACTTGAATAAGCACGTTGTTACTCCCAGGGCGAGAACTACGCCCAGGGGAACTACGGTTCTTGTTTACAACTCTGAAGAATAAACACAGTTCCGTTCCTCTCTTTACAACAAGGGTCTTCTGGGAAACTCCACCTCAGTGGGAGCCCTTCTCTATAGACCTCTTTCTCTTCCTGCCTTTTACAATGCACTCTCTTTCTCTCACAATCCCTGCGGATCGCACTATCTCTCAACAGGTTGGCCCTTGTATTCTCTCAGGGATGTCCAGACTCTGCAACCACAAAAGGCTTGACTAACCTCTACCTGATGTCTCTATCACTATGTGGCCAACCCCTTATCATATAAAAAGACTACTATATATAGATGGCCCGAAGGTCTCATCGCAGTTACAAAACTGTGGGCCTTATCCCAACAGTGACTCAACCCTAACCACTTACAGTCAACTGGCTGTACTTCCATGGCCGCCTTCTGTCTCGTCGCCGCTTCCTGCAGTCCTTAGTCTTTAATGCATCGGCCCGTCGCTTCTTCTTGGTTCAAGCAACGCTGACTGTAGTCCTTCTTCTTTAATGAGGGTAGCTGAACCCTCTCTTCATCTCCGGCGCCTTTATTGCGGTGGTTGAGCTCTCCCTTCGGCCTCTTCTTTGTACCACATGCTTGACTTTTCTGTACCTATCGCCGTGATTCCCGCCGGGATTTGCGCTACGGCGATATCTTTGTCTTACCGCCAAAATTGGTACTTTCTCTCCAAAATTAGTTATCCTTCCCAAAATTAGCAGCTTCCTAAATGCTGCGGAAGTTCTCTCCAACAACTCCCCTAACACTTACTTGTGGCTCGTCCCCGAGCCACTCGCAACAACAGCCTGATTCATCTGCCTAAGCTTATCCTTTGCTGCTCGTGAGATTGCTGCGAATTGTGCCTTAAGCGCTTTAATACTTTCATCCATGTGTGTTACTTCTTCCTGCGCTGCGCTGAGCAGCTCAGCAGTTACCAAGGATTCCTCTGTGCCCTCAATGACTCCTTTACTTGAGGTGAATCTTTTCACCTTTTTCTCCAGTTCATCAACCAGATGTGCGACTTTGCTTTCGTGCGGGCTAACTTCGTTAGCCAGGTTGATTTGCTGTGCTCTGTATTTCTGCACCTGCTGCTGAATTTGTGTGATTTCTCCTTTCTTTCTTATCTTCGCAAGAGCACTCAAGCCCTTGTACTCTTCTTCAGCTCTTGCTATCGCATCTTCACAGTGCTTAATGTGCTGATCGAGCTCGGCTTTCTGTGGGAGCTCCTCTAGCTCCAGCCATGTTTTTGATGCATCTTCCAGGATAGCCTCTGCTGCTTCCACCCGACAGTGCATCTGTGTCTGTACAATTCTGAAAGCTTGCACTCATGCTTCTTGGATTTCCTCTGGAGTAGGTGGCTTATTTTCTTCAAGTGCAGCAATCCTTGCTTCGTATTCTTCCTCCATCTTTTTCTTCTCTTCATCTAGAGCCTTTGCTCTTTCCGCTATTTTTCTGATCTTCTGAGTTATTTCTAACTCAGGCCTGATATCGCACTGCGGAAGTTCTGCTGCAATATTCTTTAAAACAAGAGAGACATCCTGCTCTCGCTGAACATATTGCGTCAACTGGGCACTTTCTGCCTCATGCTGTGCAATGAGCTGCACATTGTCGTTAGACAGCAAAACATTTTGCTCATATGTGACTTGTTCTCTGTGCCTCAGCTCCGTGCCTATCTGCTGGAAAATTTCATACAACTGATCCACAGGTACCTCTGGTAGGTTCACCTCAAGAGGATGAACCATCTGCACTTCCATCGGTACAGGGAACTTAATGCTTCCTGGCGGTATACAAACAATGTTCGTGCGGTCCCTTGCAATGCTTTCTTCTCTGCTCTGTGGAGGGGGCTGCGAACTTTCTGCGACTGTAGTTGGAGCTGGCTGAATCTGCATGGAAGCAGTCTTCTCAGTGATTGCCTTCAACTCTCGCAATTTGTTGTCAAGGCTGATGCGCATACGATCCTGCGATGACTGAATCGCAGCGAATTTATCCCGCATCTTCTCCTGTATTCGGCTGGCGATGAGATCATACTCATCCTCTGTCATGATTGGTGCCTGCGGTTCGTCGGAAGTAACCGCCTTTGTTCTCTTCTTCTTTGGTCGCACCGGAGAAGGGCCTTCAATAGCCTTTCTCTTAGAACCTATTGGTTCTTTCTCTTTGTCTTTAGGATCTACCTCCTGAACATCTTCTGGGTCCTCAGCTGGGGGATCAACTGGAACTAGGCCAGAGGATAGATCATCATACATTTGTTTCATGTCCTCATCAAAACAATTCTTAATGGTATCTTCAACCTGCTGGATTTCCATGCGATATGGGCCGGGGGCCCATTCGTTATGTTTCCTGAATCCTTTGGGTCTGATGTAGGTTTTATCCCTGTCGACTTTAAATTCCAGCTTGGACTGATAAAGATCAACGACCGGCGAGTCGACACGCGGAATCGTTGCGACGGATTCAAGCAATAGCATATAATATTCATGGAATACCATTGCGTTATTCTTGTGCTTCTCGGGGTGACTACTCGCCCAAAGATTTGAGTACCTCGACCCTCTGCATGCCCCTGGTGGCAGTTGTGGAAACTGCGAATTGGGCGGCTCTTTCCATCCAATGAAAGCCATAAGGATCAGCAGCCACGAGAAGTGGAAGCTGTGAAGTGGATCCTGCTGCGCCTGCGCACAGTCTTGAAAGAAACTATTTAACAAAAATAAGCTCCAGTTGTAAGGTTTACCTTTTATGACTTCAATCGCGAGGCGGATAACTAAGCCTGTGACCTCCTTCGGCCTCACCTTGAGGAGGAGTTTTCCGGCCAACAGACTAACAGTAAACCGCAAGGCGTCATCCTGTATTGAATTGACATCGTAGGTGCGACCTCCTCTTTGCAGCTTATACTCCGCAACCTGCTTGGTTGAGAGCCTGGTATCCTTTGTGGCGCCATCAATATTTATCTGTGGGTCGAAACCAGTCTTCGACAGACCGGTGATGCGGTGAATGAGGTCAACATTGACATCAATTCGGTTACCCAACCATAAGTAACCACCATGCACACATGACAGTAGCGTCCGCACCACAGCATTGACCTCCGGGCCCCGTCCAAAGTGTGGAATCTCCAGGAGATTGAGCAGTCCCGACGGTCCTAAATGGCTTACATGGTCCATGGGGACGAACTCATCGTGCTGTGTCCTTGGGTTCCTCTGAATCGTCATATAACGATCGCGGTGGAATTGTGGGTACAGCGTATAATCTCTCAGATTATAATCAGTAAACTTAACAGCATGCATATTCCCCCACAAGTTACCTTCTTCCTTCACTCGGTTATCCAGCGGTGGGAGTATGAGTTCATATTTAAAGTCTCGTGGAAGAACAATGGCTGGCGCATTCTCTATTCTTGGTGGGAAGTATATGGTAGTGACTGTAACTTCTTCCGGAAGTTCCTGCGCCGGTTCTTCTGAGTCTGTGCTATTCGGGGTCTCGCTACGCTCCATATTAGCTAAGGTTCCTGGTGACTGGCGTGTAGACGGAGAACCAGCAGCAATTTTCTTCCCTTTCTTCGCCACAACCGAAGTCATAGCGCACTCGATTCCACCCCTTTGGAATCTCTGCAACACGTCTTCGAGAGGCTCGTCTGGCGCGAGGGACCTTCCCCTGTGGTACTCTGGACTTCCTATGATTGCTAATCTTAATGCAAATCAGAGTCTGCAATTGTTTTTGGTTTCCCTGCTCAGAACTCTGCTAAGAATACGCTTGGTTCGGCTCAACTGCGCTCAACTCTTTTTGGTGAAAATGACCAAGTAGCCCCGTGCTTTGAATAGAACGTGCATTTATCATAAGGCGGAATTTTAAATGGCAACGGATCAGTGACTGGACCCGCTGGCGGCATTTAATGCATAGACAAGACAACACCCCGCGCCTATTTATTGCAAACGCCGTTTGAATTTTCGCTGGGAAACTGTGCGCCGGAGTGGTGTCGCATCAGATTTTCCAAATCTAGAAGAATCGTCGTACTGCTGCCAAATATTAGTACAACAGATACTTGTCAGCCGTGCAGTTAATGCTTGTCAGATGGCGAAGTGACTAGCCCTCTGATGAATTCAAAATTTGGTAGCGCATCCATCTGTTTTCTGTCCTCTGCGATAAGATATCGCATCGTCTGGAGATGGAAAGTGCCACAAACTCGCCTCATATCAAAATTATCGCAACCACCAGGAAAGCTGGCTGTGAATTCTTACCTAAAGTATTTCCCGGTGTAGACTCCTTAGGGTGCGATGCTTCATTTCAACTACACTGAACATCTGCACCACTAGCTTCCTTTCTGGGCTAGGGCTGGGAGGTGGCATGGCCGTCGCGATACAGCTTAAGCCGACTGCCATTGATCAGGGTAGGAAGAAACTCCCCACTCATAGTACGAAGCTGTATAGCACCTCCATCTGTTATTTGCTGAATTTGATATGGCCCTAACCAATGAGTTTTGAATTTTCCAGGGAACTTTATAAACTTACTGTCATAAAGGAGTACCAAGTCTCCAAGCTGAAAGATTTTGTTCTTGATATGCCTATCATGCCAAGCTTTTTCTCGTGCTTTCTGCACTTTTTGATGGAATCCTGCGATAAATCTGTCTTCCTCCAGATTGAGCAGCTGCGCCAATCTCTCCTCTAAAGTATCAGAATCAGCCATCTCTGTAAGCTGAGCAATCCTTAGACTGGGTAAGATGTATTCCATAGGCATAACAGCCTCTTGTCCATATACCAGGCTGAAAGGTGTGTGCCCTGTTAGTTTCTTACACGTGGTCCTGTAAGCCCATAATACAGCATTAACTCTGAGGTCCCAATCATCCCTTTGACTGTTACAAATCTTTGTAAGAGCCTGTTCTAATATCTTATTGAAAGCCTCCACCGTACCATTAGCTTGAGGGTGGTAAGGTGTACTATTATGGTGCTGTATTTCAAATTCCTCTGTCAAGGCTTCTATGGTGCTATTCAAAAAGTGTGTGCCTTGATCACTCATCAAAGTCACTGGGCATCCAAATCTAGTGATGATGTTTTCAAAAATAAATTGTGCTGCTGTAGCAGCATCACAATTCCTGACTGCTTTCGCCTCAGCCCACCTGGTGAGGTATTCTGTTGCTGTAACAATATATCTCGCACCAGTTCGTTTTCCTGGGGGGTTAATAGGACCCACGAAGTCTATGGCCCACTTATCGAATGCGCGTAGCGTTATCTGTGGTCGCAACGGCATTTCATCTCTTCTGGAGGGCTTTCCTGTCCTTTGGCAGATATCGCATGATCTGCAAAACTCTTTACTGTCTTTATGTAATGTAGGCCACCATAGTCCGGCTGCTAGGATCTTCTGAGCGGTAGGCTTCCCTGCGAAATGGCCTCCTGCGATGCCCGAATGTGCTTCCTTAAGAATGGTCTGTTTCTCGTGGGGCATAACGCATCTGCGCAAGATTTCATCTGGTCCTAACTTATAGAGGTGTCCTGCAATCAGGGTGAAGTCTGCTGCTTTCACCACTAATTGTTTCTTTTGTTGCTTGGTAAACTCAGGTGGTGCCCACCCTGTAGTAAGGAATTGAATTATGTCTCCATAATATTCATCTGCGACCTGAATGGAGAACAATTGCGCATCAGGCAAGTTGTCCTCTAAATTACTTGGTTCTTCACCTGAGTCTAGCCTTGACAGGTGATCAGGTCCTGCATTTAGTCTTCCTGGCTTAACAATGATTTCGAAATCATATTCCTGGAACAACAATAGCCATCTGCATATTCTTCCCCCTAACACTGGCTTATTGACCAAGTACTTTAATGCAGAATGGTCGGTGAACATCTTGAACGGGGCACCCAACAGATAGTGCCGAAATTTCTGTAAAGCATACACCATTGCTAACCCTTCTCTCTCTGTGGTGGTGTAATTCTTCTCAGCTGTCGATAGTCTCCTGCTCGAATATGCGATAGGGTGGTCAATACCCCCTTCGCCTGGTTGCGTGAGAATAATGCCCAGTGCGATGCCAGATGCATCCACATGAACATGAAAAGGCTTGTTCCAATCTGGAAAGACCAGAATAGGTGCTGTAACCATTTTTTCTTTTAGAGCGTCAAGACTCTTCTGACATTCCTCATTCCACTGAAATTTGATATCCTTCTTCAATAATTTCTCCATTGGTGCGGTAATCTTGGCATAACCTTTGATAAACTTTCTGTAATACCCGGTATGACCAAGTGTAGTTCTCAGCTGCTATACTGAGTTAGGTGCTGGTAAATTGACAATGATGGCGATCTTCGCGGGATCTACCATTAAGCCTTGTCTGCACACAATGTGACCCAACAACGTACCAAAAGGCGCACAAAATATACATTTTTTTAAGTTAAGGGAAATCTGGTGCTGTCTACATTTTTCAAACATTAATCGCAGGTTTCCTATGTGCTTCTTGACTAGTCCAAATACAGTCCAATCATCAAAATAAACTTCTAAAAATTGATGGATGTATTCCTTAAAGACAGCAACAACTACTCTAGAAAAAATTGCTGGGGCGTTCTTAAGACCAAAGGGCATTACCGTATACTGAAAGGAGCCCCATTCTGTCGCAAATGTGGTCTTGTGCCTGTCGTCTGGATGGATTCTTATCTGGTGATAGCCTGAAAAGCCATCAGTAAATGAATAGATTTCTTGTCCTCCAACATTGTCTAAGACTTCATCAGTGAATGGTGTCAGAAATGGGTCATGCAGCGATGCATCATTCAGTTTGCGCAAGTCGACACAGATCCTGATGTCTCCTTTTGTTTTCTTTTCTTGTACTACCATGGGACTAACCCACTCACTTTCTTCAACAGGTTCAATGATGCCTGCTGCTAGCATCTTATCTATTTCATCTTTTACTTTTGCTTTATACCGCGGGTTCAACCTGTATGGACGTTGCTTAACTGGCCTAGCATCCTTCTTAAGCGGTATTCTCATGACTCCTAAGTCACCCACTATTCCCTTCATTTCTGTAAAGTTGGTAGGAAATAGGTCCTGATACTCGTGTAATAGGTCTGTGATTTGGCCAATTGTCTCATCATCCCAATAATCTCCAATAGAGGCAAACTTAGGGTCTGTTTCTGTGCCAATATTGCTCTTTCTAATCTTGATTGGTTCTGTTACAGCTGGGATTTCTAAGTGTGGACCTTCAACTTCACGCGTACCTTCTGTTTCTGCGATATTGATACTGCGAGGATCTTCATCCTCATCGCTTGAATCTTGTGCGCAGTTGTAACATTCCAGTGCATGTTCCATCTGAATAGCCCACTCGGGTTGCGAAGCCGCTGGTGATGGGCAATCCTCAAATATTTTAGTCTTTATGATCTTCAAGGCCCGATCAATGCTTGGATGCTCAGATTCAAAACTGAACGTGACCAAAAAGTTTTCAATCATAATAGGCCATGAGATAGTTCCTTTTCTTAGCTCTGTTTCTGTATACCAGTTCCGTGGAACTGTATCCAGTGTGTGGATAAACAAATGAACCCATTCTTCTGCTGGAATTTCTAGCCAACTCTGTTCACAGTTCATAATGTGTGCTCTGGGATCACTCTCCCCTGTGTATTTCCGCTGTGTACAGTCTCTTTCTTTAGAGAATATAATGCGCATCAATCTCTTACAATCATACCATGATGTGATATGTTCCTTGTGTGTGTACCACCATCTTGCAGGTGTGGCTCGAACTGCAAGGTCAAAAACCTCCATCCTCTGCTCTTGAGGAATCTCTTGTTCAAACTGCTGCAAAAAATCATTGACGTCTGCTAATCCATCAAAAGTTGGAATATACCTGTTTTCAGTCCCAATCCATCGCAGTGATTTAGTCATGAATGCGCATCTGCGAATAGAGACTTCGTGGAGTCTATTTTGCCAATTCTCTAAGCCAACATCTGAATCTGATGTGCAGGAGCTATCACATCTCCAGCTGATATGTCCATCAGCTGTAGGGTCAATGTAATCTGTCTGATTAGAAGTCATTTGGTACAAATTTTCCATGTTATGCACCTCCTCTTCTGCTTTGATTGGCTCAATGTAGCGAGGACCCTGTAAAGGGTCTAATGGTGCGATAACCCGGACTTGAGCGTCTTCAAATGTCACCTGCCTTTTCTTTAAGTTGATCACAGCCTTGTTATCAAAAGCCCAATCAATACCTAATAGAGCTGGATAGGGTTTGGTGTCACCAATAATTTCTATGATCTCAAAATCGGCATATGTGTGAACTCCGTCGATGTCCACTGGGACATGCGATAAGCGACCCATCGGTGATATTCTCTGCTGATTAGCTAGTCTAAGATGGATAGGGGACCTGCTTAGTTTTGGACTTCCCATCTGTTCCCATGTCTGCTTAGTCAAGACATTTACTTCTGATCCTAAGTCTAGGATAACCTCATCCATTTCAAATAGTCCGATCTGCGCTGTGAGCCTCATCTCTCTTCCTGTCCTTGTATGGCCCATTATATGGTGAATGGTGCGCTGTGTATTGCTCACAGAAGGGCTCTGTTGACATTGGTCAATAACTTTCTGAAGTTCCTCTACAGCTTTCCCGTTTCTTAGAAGTTTCAAACAACTCTGCAAGAAGGACTGTACACTCCCGGTCAATTCCTCTTCGTCGCATCTTCCAGATGTGCTAGCCTGTGGTATCTGCGCAGTACTAACATCCTGCGGTGGTTTCCGTGGTATACCCTGAGATGGTAATAATAGTGATCTGGGCGGTGTCTGTTCAGCAAAGGAAGTCTTAGTTTGTTGAAATGCCTCCTTATTCTTCTGTAGATCAAGTGGGATAGGTTTTCCTGGAGCTTTGCGCACCCACTGCGTTCCTGTCGTTTTTTCCACGTCCTGCGATATGTTGCTTGTGGAGAGACCACTGCGAGTTACAATATTGACCCGTGGTTCGGTTTCGTTCTGCTCAGCAGCGATAAACTGGATAGTTTGATTGGTTGCTGGCTTGGCGTCCTTGATCTTAGCTATCAGTATGGAACATTCCTCTATTGTGTGATCATAAGATTTACAATACTTGCACGTTGTAGTAGGGTTCTGACAGTCTCTAGCGTAATGTCCTGTGCCTCCACAGTTGTAACAGGTGATAGTTCCACGGCCACGGCCAGATTCATAGCCTCCTCCGCGTCCTCGGCCTCTGAAATTTCCTCCACGGCCTCCCTGATTCGGATCAGTTTGTGCACGTACTGCTGGTCCGGATGCTTCTGACTGAACTCTGTAAAGGTCATGCTTCCTTTCTATCATTAACTCATAAGCTCTACAGTTGTTTTCGTCATGTCCCACAGATTTACAGAAGTTGCAATATAGGTTCTTTGGTGTCTGCACATATTTCTGAAGGAGAGGGCATTCCTGAGGACTGTGTCCTCTGGTTCTACAAATCTCGCACCATGGCCCCTGGTTCTGCATCAACGGGTTAGGAGCTCCACTGGCGATATAGTCAGCAAAGACAGGGCAGTTATCCTTACTGTGTCCCTGCGCTTTACACTTAGTACACCAAATTTCATGCGCAACCTCCTTTCCTTTCTTAATTTCGTGCAGCTGTAAGGTGAGGTTGGCTAGCTGATTCTGCAGATTAGTGATACCGGTGCTAGTTTCTGCTAGAGGTGAAGCCTCTAGTTTCATTGCCATTTCTAATGCTTCATCTTGTGTATTTAATTTCTGTTGCATTAGCGGAAGTCTGATGTGTGGTAATATTGCTGCGATAAACCATTCTTTATGCTGTTGAGGCGCAAGCTCAAAGCTTACCTGATCAATGAGGGTCTTGAACCTCTGGTCAAAGTCCCAAACCGTTTCCGTAGGCAATTGTTTAATATCTTTAAGTTCTGCTATGCACTGTGACTCGGATTTAGGTTTTTTAAACTCTTTAATCATAGCAGTTCTAACCTGTGCAAGCGTTCTGTTATGGCCAGTGGTATACTTCATATACCAAGTTAATGCTCTTTCTCTAAATGTGGTGGCCAGCTGGACAAGCTTGACATTATCATCTTGTATTTGCTTAATGGTCCATATGGCTTCGCATAAGAACCAGTGTTGCTCAGGGTCCTCCGACCCTGTACCTTTAAATGTTGGTAGCTTCATATCATCTCCCATTCTGTTTCTAGATGGTGGGTTCTGGTTTGCTGTATGATTACCACTCGGTTGTGTAGATGTGGAGGGTGTAGCGGCAGTATTCGCTGTGTAAGAGCTACTGGACGGGGTTCCTGCGGGATTATTCTGAGTTCCGACTAGCTTTTGAGGAGTCCTAGGGTTCTGACTCTGCTGTCTCGGGTGATCTGAGCTGTCTTCTTCAGAAGAAGATGAATCGTTGACTCTATATCTTTTACCACTACGTGTATGTCCAAGATACTCGTAATCACTTTCAGAGTCTACTGACATTACAATATCATGCTACTATTCATCTGAGAGTATATCCAGTACTCCTTTTTCATATAGTAATTGCTTAATGGACAGACTTAGAGAATTTAGGTACTTACCGCGATAACCCTTGAAGAAGTACCGTTCTTCTGCGCTGAAACTCTTTCTCTGATCAACCGCGAACTCTGTGATGAAGCCTTCCAGCAGACTCGCAAGCCAGAAGTCTACTGCGCGTGAGATGGGGTTATCGACACCTTTCAAGGTCTGAATCAGCTCTGCTGTCCAGACAACTTCTCGATTCTTCTTGACACCGCTGTTGTCAACAAGATTTGATAACCAACCATATAACTCAATAGCATAAGTTACGAAGAATATCTCATGGAGATCTGTAAAAATGTGCTTCTGTAGCCAAGCCTCAGTGCTCAGTCTAGGATTCTTGTTTTCTTTTGCAGCAAACTCTCTTTCTTTTGACTCAACCCACTGGTTAAGTTCTTGCTTGGTAGGATGCCAACAGAACATCAGCTCAATGTGTTCAAACCGGCAACGGAACCATTTGTTGGTTAAGTTCTCTCTATCCTTTCTAGCAGACCCGGGCTTGCGGTAATCTCTTAGACCAACAGAACCCTTAGCTCACTGGCCCTTTCGGCAACAGGTCGCAGAGGCAACCTGAAGTCTCACCCGAAGTGATTCTAATGGGAGGCAGAAGACTCAAGTGTCCTCAGCCAAGTTCCGAGGCATCCAGGGTGCTTAAATCCACCTTAATCCCTTTGACTGGAGCTGTCTATCTCATTCCATTACTCCGGCTACGCCTCTGTCTTATCGCATTACGCAGGGGGTGAGATAAGTCCTCCCCCTACGTGAGACCGTCTAGCGATACCTAAGATATCGTAGGCGCGATATCTTCCCCTTCTAGTTCCTGCGGTAAGTGAATCTTGACCGCTTCCTGGATTAATAAGTGGTCTCCGCTATCCTTATCCTGGTACTGCAGTTAGCTACAACATTCAGTCTCCAAGCCTAACCCTCACTAATGAACTTGACCCTTGATATCTCGCAACAACGTAACTAAGTAGAATATCACTTTGCGCAGTGTCTAAGTAGACCATTCATGACTTACATTCAGTTCCTACTCGCACATCATCCTCTGTTAACAACTATCTAGTTGCTATGCGGGTAGCTATGATTATCGCAATTATTATACATCATTCAGAAGTTAAACTGACGACCATGTACATTACTTATAACAGACTGAAGCATTCATATATAACACAGACAAGTGAATGAGAGCAGTAGCTACACAAATACAATAGTGCTACTTGAATAAGCACGTTGTTACTCCCAGGGCGAGAACTACGCCCAGGGGAACTACGGTTCTTGTTTACAACTCTGAAGAATAAACACAGTTCCGTTCCTCTCTTTACAACAAGGGTATTCTGGGAAACTCCACCTCAGTGGGAGCCCTTCTCTATAGACCTCTTTCTCTTCCTGCCTTTTACAATGCACTCTCTTTCTCTCACAATCCCTGCGGATCGCACTATCTCTCAACAGGTTGGCCCTTGTATTCTCTCAGGGATGTCCAGACTCTGCAACCACAAAAGGCTTGACTAACCTCTACCTGATGTCTCTATCACTATGTGGCCAACCCCTTATCATATAAAAAGACTACTATATATAGATGGCCCGAAGGTCTCATCGCAGTTACAAAACTGTGGGCCTTATCCCAACAGTGACTCAACCCTAACCACTTACAGTCAACTGGCTGTACTTCCATGGCCGCCTTCTGTCTCGTCGCCGCTTCCTGCAGTCCTTAGTCTTTAATGCATCGGCCCGTCGCTTCTTCTTGGTTCAAGCAACGCTGACTGTAGTCCTTCTTCTTTAATGAGGGTAGCTGAACCCTCTCTTCATCTCCGGCGCCTTTATTGCGGTGGTTGAGATCTCCCTTCGGCCTCTTCTTTGTACCACATGCTTGACTTTTCTGTACCTATCGCCGTGATTCCCGCCGGGATTTGCGCTACGGCGATATCTTTGTCTTACCGCCAAAATTGGTACTTTCTCTCCAAAATTAGTTATCCTTCCCAAAATTAGCAGCTTCCTAAATGCTGCGGAAGTTCTCTCCAACATTCTGTTTTATTGAAGATTTCCACTACTTCACGTAGGAAACACATGTTTATCAGTATTGAGAATCCTTAAATATTACACACATAAACCTTGTCGGTCTGATCCAACTCTGATTTCACCGTGAAGAATGTTGTTGTATATGTTTGTGGGTATATTCAGACTTCACAAATACATATAACCAAAAGTTTAAGTACTTCGTCTATAGAACCAGTAAGGAGTTTTTCTGTGTCTCCATATAAACATAGGTTTTATAGGCTCATCAGTATTAATATCCCATCAACATTTCAAACACAAGTAAACCTTGTTATTCCGTTCCAACTCTTACCTCATAATGGAGAATATACCAAATGGTTTTAGAGACTTAGTAGTGAGAATCCATAAATATTTATTCTCTGTTTGCATAAAACTAAAAATTTTACAGGCTTAAGAGCATTTAGAACCAGTAAATATTAACATACCCAAAAAAAAATTAAACCATGTGTATTTTATGTTGTATTTAAGTTTACTTCTTCATTTACAATGGAAATTCATATTTCACATTTATTCTTTTTCAGTTTATGCAAGCCCTTCAAGTTCCAGTTTTTGAACCAAGAGCTCTGATACCATATGTAATGCTTTCATTGGCATTATAAATTTTAATCTAATTAAACATAGATTTTGTGACTAAACAACATATAATCAAAGTGTAACCATAACAACATATAAACAAAATATAAGCATTTTTGCAATAGCATCAAATAACTAAGAATTTTTAAAACTTCATTGGTGATTGACACAACTTAAATTAACATCATAAATCATGTAGCAATAGCATCATATGAGAAGTTTACAAAAACATATAAACAATTTAAAATCACAAGAAAAATACCTCGTTATAAAAATGGTGACGGAGTCCAAACTGAGCAAGCTTCCCTCTTCTCCTCAAGTTGCTTCCATCTTCATTTCCCAAAGCGGGACCACGGTTTTACCTCCCAGCCAACTAGGGGCCTAGCCAGCTCCTTAGCCCCAGGAAAACCATTGAACGGTCCCATCCAAATGGCCTCCTGGCCCTCCGTGCCCGAGACCCCCAAAGAACAGAACAGTGATGCACTAGTAGGCTATGTATCAAATCTTCCAAGAGTTCTCAAACTCTTCCAACTCTTCCCAACTTCTCATACCCCAAATTATCCAAAAGACCTCTTCCTATCAAAACTCTTACCAAAATATCCTTCAAGAGAAAATACTCCCCTCTTCCTATCTCAAGTCTCCTATTTATATCAAAACTTCTCATCATCCTCCTCATCCATCAATAAATTTCAAAAATAATAGTCAACAATCAATAAATTCATTTTCTAGAAAAAATATAGCAATTTGATTTAAATAATTCAAATATTAATAAACATGGTTGCAAAGTCTTACTTGTCATGCTCCCTTCTTAATGCAACTATGACAACTCTTTTCTAAAAAATTGTGCAAATCCTATCTATCCATTTATTTATATTATCCTTTCATTCATAAGTCACATAAGATATTTTCATATACTATATTATACTATGACATAATTTATATTATATTATATAATTATATATGTAATTCAATAATGCAATCACTTTATGTAAATCTAAAACATATTTGACAAGTCAACAAACTCATAATTTCAACACACAAGTAATACTTTCAACAATTCATCAACCAATATACTTTTAGCTAATAATTTATTCATCGATCGACCAATCATAGTATTGTACTCATGAATTGGCATATGCATGGCCAGTGCACACGTCTTAAGCATGGGTACTAATAATCACATTTAATGCTCCTAATAGATCATTATTACATGCTCTCAAACAACATATAGAAGTACAATTAAACCATGCATCATTCATCATTCATAATCATTCATACATAATCAATAAGAAAAAATTACATACACTGTAAAATTAGTCACAACAGATCTAATGAACAAGTAAATCAATCACAATAGATGAGCATAGAAAATATGGTGTAAAACTGTGCAAAACATGCAGTAGTGCTCAATATCCCAGTAAGGGTGAATGATTACAATAGAATACAGTCACAATGACTGAGCAATTCGAATTGCCTAAGGAGGTCATTCGAATCACTGAATGGAGTAGCTTGACTCCAACTAGGAGTCCTCATCATCAATCAGTAGTGGTCATCAATGCACAAGAACTAGTCATCAAGGTGTAAATATGAGTCTAACTGAGTGTAACATGTGTAACTGAAGTGTGTAGCACTGATATAGGGAAGTGGGATCAGTGGAGGTCGCATGGGAGGCTAACTAAAGTCAGAACAAGTCATCTAGTCAATCTGGAGGTCCAACGGAAGTGAAACAGTCAATCGGGAGTGAAACTAGCCTCAAATCAAGGAGAATCGGAGTTAACTGAGTGTAACTGAAGTGGAACTGTAGTGGTAGGTGAAGAAGTGCGCCCTTCTCTGGTAGTAGGTGAGAAGTGGGCACCTTCCTGACTAGGAGGGCTAAAAATCTGAAGTAAGTGGCTCCCAGGTGCTAGAATAAGGTGGCTAAGGTGCTGAAGGCATCAACTTGGTGACTGGGATGCATGCAAAGTGCATGCAAACCCTAATTGCATGCAAGATCCTGAAAAAGATGATGTGGATATTTGAACACCCCCCCTCAAGCTAGACTATGATGTGAAAAAAATAATGTGGGGCCTTGGTAACTAAGACCAAAGGTCACCCCAATACAATAATCCAAAAAAAAATGCTGAAAATAAACAAAGTGAGGAAAGAGGGAAACCCACTGGGAAGAAAGCCCCCCCTCAAGCTAAAGCATAATAATGGATCAATCTGTCTCCACCATGATGGAACTCACCCCCAACAGTGAACGGAGGTAAGAGAACTTCTCAGTGAAGCTCTCGGTGAAGATGTCTGTAATTTGCTCATCAGTAGGGCAATATTGCAGAATGATGGTGCGATCATGCACCAACTGTCGAATGTAATGCATATGAATCTCAATGTGTTTGGTCCTCTACCGTTGAACTGGATTTGTGGATATCTTGATAGCACTTTTATTGTCACAAAATAGGACAGTCAAAGTAGTGCCACCAAAACCAAACTCGGAAAGAATACCCTGCAACCAAACTGCCTGTATGCATGCATTGGCTGTCCCTCGATACTCTGCCTCTGCTGAAGAAAGTGCAATGGCTACTTGATTTTTGTTGGACCAACAAATAGCACCATGACCAATCATGAAAACATAACCGGAAGTGGAATTCCGATCAATGCTATCACCTGCCCAATCTGAATCAGTAAAACCAATGAAATCAAGCTCAGAATCTGCAGCATAATGTATGCCAAAATGTTTCGTACCTTGCACATACTGCAAGATCCGCTTGGCTTCCCACCAATGAAGCTCATGGGGCTGCTGCATATACCTTGACACGACACTCACGACATATGAAATATCAGGCCTTGAGTGTATCAAATAAAGTAGTGAACCAATCAACTGTCGATACATACTGCAATCTGCAAGCGGTGTGGAATCTCCCTCCTCAAGACTGATTCCTGAGAGGAATGGGAATGGGGCTGCCTTACATTTAGCCATATTAAACTTCAATAACAGGTCGGAAGCATATTTTTGCTGAGATATAGTGATCCCATCAAAATTTTGAGCTATCTCCAAGCCCAAAAAGTGACTCAACAAGCCCAAATCGCTCATGTCAAAAGCTAGATTTAAGGCAGTTTTTAGCTTGTTTATTGAAGTAAGAGTGCTACCAGTAATGAGAAGATCATCAACATAAAGTACAATAACCAACAAATTACCTTTAACTCGCTGAAGATACACATTCGGATCAGATTTGCATCTTTGAAAATTCTGAGAAAGAAGGAAGGAGTCCATCTTTGCATACCAAGCTCTTGGGGCCTGTTTTAACCCATACAAAGATTTCTTCAATCTGCAAACTAATGATGGATCTGATGTGTATCCCTATGGCTGCTGCATATATACCTCTTCAGCAAGGTCTCCATGTACAAATTCACTCTTCACATCCATGTGGTGCACTTCCCAGTGCTTGGATGTGGAAATAGCCAAAACAAGACGGATGGAATCCATCTTTGCAACCGGTGCAAAGGTCTCAGTGTAGTCCACTCCTTGGACTTGGGAGAAACCTTTTTCCACCAACCTTGCTTTGTATTTGCTGATAGAGCCATCATCAGTAACATTCGTGTAGTAGACCCATTTACACTTTACTAATTTTCTTCCAGGTGGAAGAGAAACTAGCTCCCATGTGTTGTTCTTTTGAAGAGAACTGTACTCTTCATCCATGGCACTTTTCCATCTCGGATCTCGGTGGGCAGAATAGTATGATGTGGAATCTGAACCAGCCATCAAATAAAAAATCTCATTAAGTAATGGATCAGTAATAGAAAGGGCCATACCTGCTCTTTGAAAGTCTGCTCTTGTTCGTCTCGGATCAACAGGATTTCCAAGGTTTGAACCAGCAGATTGGAGAGTGTTTTGGCCCCACTTTGGTAACTGAGGAGGATCATAATGGTTGGATTCTGAACCTGATATGTCATGATCATCATGTGCTGCTAAAATATAAAAAATATCAGAACTCATACCTTCATTATCACTGCACGGATCTTCTTCTGGTGAAGGCGGTGAATCGATAGTCTCTTCCTCAACTAGTTGCAATTCTTGAAGCGGTTCTTCAAATTGCACACTGCGCTCTATGAATATCTTTTTAGATCTGATATCCATGAGTTTATATGCTTTTGATTCTTCCCCATATCCTATCAGTATGCACTCAATACTTTGTGGATCCAAAGCTCGTCTCTTCTTGGGAGGAATTCTAGCCCATGCAGTAGAGCCAAAAACTCTCAAATTTGACACATCCGGTTTGTGACCAAAGAATGCTTCGAAAGGAGTCATACCTTTCATGGATGAATGTGGAACATGGTTCTGTATGTATGCAACAACATTGATTGCTTCAGCCCAAATATTTGCAGCCAAACCTTTTGATTCAATCATGCATGTATCCATCTCTTTCAATGACCGATTTTTCCTTTCCGCTACACCGTTCTGCTGGGGTGTGTAGGGAACTGTATGTTGGATCTGAATTCTGCTTTGGGAACAAAGTTGCAGCAACTCAGCCTTGATATATTATCCACCATTATTAGATCTAAAAGCTTTGATCTTGCTCTCAGTGGCGGTCTCAACAGAAGCCTTAAAATCCTTGAATTTTCCAAGCACTTCTGACTTGTTTTTGAGAAAGAATACCCATGTAAAGCGGGAAAAATCATCAATAAATGTCAAAACATACCTTGAACCATTTAATGACATACGGGGCAGCGGACCACTGATATCAGAATGTATCAACCCCAAAACTATAGAAGCTCTGCTAGCTTTTCCGTGGTCAAATCTGTGCTCGGGGTGCTTCCCAATAATGCAACCAGTGCATATTCCCTTCGAGGAACGGAGTTATGGAAGACCATCTACCATGGAATTGTTTGATAGCAGCATCAAATAATTATAATTAAGATGTCCAAATATTTCATGCCAAAGCCTACTAACCTCATTACCATGTGTGCAAAGAGCAGTGGGCTTTGCAAGCGGAATAAATTGTGAAAACTCATAGCATTTTGCAGTGTGGTTTGCCTTTCCGACTGCAACAAGTCTTCCACTTTTGATATCAGAAATTTCAACTGTATTAGGGATGAATGTAACTTGCTTCGGTTCACCAATGTATGTCATTTGATACACAGAAAGAATATTTGAAGCCAAGGAAGGCACATAGAGAACATTCTGAAAGCTTCCATGATCTACATGAATCGTACCTTTGCCCTTTGAAGAAATTTTTGAGTCATCTCTCAAATGGATGGGGATGGAGCTGTTTGGATCGAATGAAGACAAAGAATCAATATTTGCAGCCATATGATTCGATGCAGCCGAATCTATCAAGAGAGTAGTGGGATTCGAAACAGTTGCCATGAGTGCTTGTCCTCTTTCATGATCATCATTCCTATCCTTCTTCCTTGCACCGTCAGGAAGAGTTATGTTGTTCTTTTCCAAAAAGGAGGGCCATTTGATCTATAGTCTTCTTCATACATGAACTTTCAGGATGAAAGCCACGGTTCCAATAAGTACATTTAGATTTTTGGTTACCTTCTTTGCCCTTTTGCTTGAACTTTGAATTGGATGGTGCATCCGTCTGTTTTCCTTTCTCTCTTTGCTTGTGAGGTTTGAATTTGGGCTTCTCCTTCTTTTGCTTTCCTTTACCATTCGAGATCTTGGGTCCTTGAACATATAGGGCTGAATCTTTGGAGCTTATGGACCCCATTTGAATCAACTTGTCATGCTCTTTTGTGACGGACTCAATGAAGGCATTCAAGGTAGGTATCTTCCAATTCGGGGTAGTTAGCCGACTGGAATTGAAAGTAGAGACAAATACCGAATAATATTTACCAAGCTTGCTGAGAATGGAGAGGATCAATTGTTTATCCTCTTTGATAACTCCACTGTTCTTCAACTACAAGTTCAAGTTCTTGAATTTTGTGAAGAATTCATTAATGGTCTCGAAATTCTCAGGACTAAGGGCAATCAATTCATTCTCTAATTGAAAAGCCCTAAGCTCGTCCTGCTTGCCAAATAGTGTTTCAAGTTGCTCCCATATAGCTTTTGGAGTCTTCAATCCGCTGAGATGGAAGTGAAGATCTTTGGAGATGGAGAGACAAAGAAGACCATAAGCTTCATCAAGCTTGTTGTAGTGTTTGGTTCTATCTGACAAGTTGTTTGGCTCCAATTCAAGACCAAGAGTGACTCGGTAGTAACCTTTTGAACGTAATATGATCTCCATATCATCTTTCCAATCAAAATAATTGAATGGGGTGAGGATAGGCTTTGAAGAAGAGTATTCCATTGCTAGGAGTGAGTGCACACTGATGTAGAGAAGCTTGCAAGGGCAGAGTAGCGAATGCAAATGATGGAGACAGTAACCTGCAAATCAAAATAAACCAAGAACAATGAGGTCGAACAATCCACCCTTTTAGAGTTGCATCACACCTGGGATTGGAGATCAAACAATGTTGACTGGGTCCAATGTATTAGATCCAGGATTTATGTGGAAACTCAAGCTTCTGGAGTGGTATTGGATGTATTTTCAAGCTTTGCATGCACAGGAGCGAATGCCCTTGAGATCTTTCATGCCAAAACTTTTTGCAATTTTTGAGCAATTCACTCAAATCTTCTTGTAGAAACACCTGTAGAAAGGAGATCTTGTCCCTGCAATGGCTCTGATACCATTTAAAATTAGTCACAACAGATCTAATGAACAAGTAAATCAATCACAACAGATGAACATAGAAAATATGGTGTAAAATTGTGCAAAACATGCAGCAGTGCTCAATATCCCAGTAAGGGTGAATGATTACAATAGAATTGCCTAAGGAGGTCATTCGAATCACTGAATGGAGTAGCTTGACTCCAACTAGGAGTCCTCATCATCAATCAATAGTGGTCATCAATGCACAAGAACTAGTTATCCAGGTGTCAATCTGAGTCTAATTGAGTGTAACATGTGTAACTGAAGTGTGTAGCACTGATATAGGGAAGTGGGTCCAGTGGAGGGAGCATGGGAGGCTAATTGAAGTCAGAACAAGTCATCTAGTCAATCTGGAGGTCCAACGGAAGTGAAACAGTTAGTCGGGAGTGAAACTAGCCTCAAATCAGGGAGAATCGGAGCTAACTGAGTGTAACTGAAGTGGAACTGCAGTGGTAGGTGAAGAAGTGCGCCCTTCTCTGGAAGTAGGTGAGAAGTGGGTGCCTTCCTGACTAGGAGGGCTAAAAATATGAATTAAGTGGCTCCCGGGTGCTAGAATAAGGTGGCTAAGGTGTTGGAGGCATCAACCTGGTGACTGTGATGCATGCAAACCCTAGAATTTGCATGCAAACCCTAATTGCATGCAAGATCCTGAAAAAGATGATGTGGATATCCGAACATAAACATAATGATGAAATCAAGCATATAATCACGATGGTTAATAACAATCAAGAACACCATCCAATCCATCATTGGTCCCATCCATTCCATCAATACTCCAAGCACCTAATCACCACTACTTCCAGCTCCTGACCTCACCATCCCATCCTCTGCTAGAATATACCATGGAATCTCGACTACACATATGACCATGTATAGAACCTGTAAGCAGAAGTGTCGATCAACCACATCGACCAAGCTTCCCCAGCAGGCACCCACTAGTTGTCATCACACATCCACGGGAGCGTGCTCAACACAACCCTCCCACAACTCTAGGTTCTAGAGGTTCGATGGTGGGAAATGCCTCCACCCCTCCTGATACTACTAGGGTCAACGCCCTACATCAACCATACTATGCCATCACTGATCTAAGGGGTTCCGTCATTGAAAAACCACTTTGGGCAAGTCACAATTCCTGTCAAAACTCACACTCACCCACAAGTCATAGAAATATTGGAATTCATAATTAAATAGCATGAAATTTGATATATAACATCATTATACTCATGATGTTCAAGACATCTCATGCCCTTTGGAAATATAGGAATCCGCCTATCTCATAGCCAATCAACATGTGGAATAGTTCATCATTAACATGAAACATATATATAGCCATACCCAACTCTTTCAAGTGCCAATCCATATCACTAATACGACATTTACAAATAATCATGTCAGTTCTTTTTGCAACAACTAAATTAGCATTCTACACATGGATATTCTATATTAAATTTGCATGTTCAATATGAAGTGACATATTCATTTCCATTAATGAATTCAATAGTAAATTCCACTTACCATACACACCTCAAGGGAGTCCACATGTCCAGATAACAATAGTCTTAATCAATCTATCCTAGTCAACATATAATAAGCAAATAAAATGGTAAGCTAAATCACATTAGATTTTTTAATTAACGACTGTCAAGATATGGGGTGTTACAAGCAATGCTTTTTGCCTAGCCGACTTCCTATGCATATCATCGTGCAATAGTGAAATAGTGCAAGTAAATATTTTGACAAAAACTTTAAATGAACATTACACACCTCACGCCTCTTTATATTTAAAAGGGACACATTTATGTCGCCTAGGCCACAGGTTGGCCAATTGAATAGGCATGAGTCTCAAAGTGGAAAGGTGGTTGATTTAACGCGGCTACCATAAGTTCTAATTAATGTGTAGTTACAGGCATACCGAAATAGGTAGGCTACGCCATGGTGGGGAAGATAGTGTTAACTAATGCGTAATGGACAGGAAGCTTATAATTAAAACCCCCGCGATCATAAGTGGGACCTGCCGACGACATTTTACAATTGGGAGTGGCGCAACAACGATGATTTTTAAGGCTAACTTATGTGCCATATCAAAGAAAAAATCATCAAGACTTGCGCTGGACAGGTCGCAAACAGTGTAGTGACATTATTAAGCGTAGCGCTTGCGATCGCGACGAGGAAATTATCACTAGGACTTGCGCCCAAAATATGCGCCAACGACCAAGTGAACAGGATCGTGAATGTAGCGGCAATTGTTTTGGCTATGTCCTATGCATGTAGCGGCAGTCTTAGTGTTAAACTTTGCGCCGAAGGGCTACAAAAAGAATTGAACTCGGGGCTGCGTCCAAAGATGAGGCACGGTTATGATGGCGACCGTTATAGGGATCGGTTTTTTTGTGCGTCGGCAGAGAATTTAGTCACAAAATGTGCGCTAACGAAAGATGTGCCAAAGAGTTCCAAAGACTTAGAAGATTCTTGTGCCGACGTCCTTTATGAAGTTAAACTCTGCGCCGAAGGCAGCCAAAATAATGCTAGGACAGGTGCCATGGTTGGGCCGAAGTGAGCTCTTGAAGTGCACCTAAAGTGGCCAAGGTAGTTTTAGAATTTGCACGATAAGCAGGCAGCTTAAATCTAAAAGTTGCACCAGCGAGGATCAAAAAATAATGGTCAAAATACAGTTAAGTCTTTCGTCGAAAAAGTAAAGTTTGGTTTAAGATTTGCGCCCAAAGGCGAAAGACTTATGGTTAAAACCTGCGCTAAAGGTGGAATACTTATGGTTAAAACCTGCGCTGAAGGCGGAAGACTTATGGTTAAAACTTGCATTGAAGGCTAAAGGTGACTTTGCCTTAGAAATGTTTTTAAAAAACTTCTTTGGGAAACAAGTGTTAAAGTTTTTCCAAGTTAGAGCAGGATAAGCTTCAAAAGAAAGAGAAAGAAAAATCAATACAAAAGTGTAGGAGGAGGGGCCCCAATATTTCTCAAAATTTTGGCGGGATGTTGCAGCAACAACAATTGGCGAATCACTAGCGAACACAGATCTCTGAAAACTCTCTCTCGTCCATAGGAAATTTTAAAAGCTGCTCACCTTATGCGCAATAGTAAGCTTGAGCGTTCGAATTTACACAAAGGAAGTGATCACTTTATACGTTGGTCATTAGGAAAGGGGAGGTTCGATAAAGACATCCTTAAAACTCTCCAAGGGCCAAAATATGGGGTTCATTTTTATAAGATCCATCTTTCAGATGACCACTGTCATTGGACTCCACAGGATTGTAACAACGTCTCATAGACAATATTCTCTTGTTCCTCATTCCCATGTTGCTTGCATCCTTTTGGATGTTCTTTAATTATCGACTTTTGTCGTGTGAGTATTCCAGAAAAATTTCTTCAAGACTTAGCCATTTGCCTGAGTTCTTCAATCCACTGATGTCCTTTTGTGTGAGCAGGATATTTTCTTGGTTTCTCATGCTCACAGACGGAGAAGAACTCTGCTGGGCATTTTGGTGTGGCTGCTTAAATTAAAAGTCTTTATTGTTCTCAGCCATGCTTTAATGGAGGTGAGATTTTCTGGAAAACAAACTCTTGATTATAAGCTCTTTTGGCTTTAGATTTGCAGCATGGAGTCATTTTAATACCCTATGCCTTCAAGATGTGCTTCATTTCCGTGGGTCTAACTACAACGATCTTCTTGAGATGCTTATAAATGTGAGGGTGGATGGAGCCCGAAGATAGTGATAAAGATAATCATGGATTTCTTCTATGAAACAGGGGTTAATGCGATCAACAGAATAGGATCTCTTCATTCTGGAAAACGATTAGCAAAGCCAAAATGCATAGATAAAATTTCTTTTGAGGGTACATTTCCAACTTCATGAGTTGTGAGATTTCTCGAGAGATCTATCTTCATGAAAGACCAAATTGCAGGGCTACAGGAAAATTCTATACAAAGGAAAGGGGAAAAGGGAAAACTCAAATAATCAGAAAAAGAGAACAACTTGGCTGAAACAAACAGAAATCAAGAGACTAAAGTAAAAAGTAAAAGAAAAAGAACAAAACCTTTATTTATGTACAAAGGTTCTCTTAGAGACCTTGAGCAAAATACTGTTTCAAAGCCAAGCCGTTGAGGGGAAGATTAACTTCCTCTCCCTGAAGGCTTCTTAACTTATACGTTGATGGGCCAAGCTTTACATAAATTTGGTAAGGGCCAACCCATAAGTGTTGAAATTTTGTATGCATTCCCTTACCATCATGTTGATGATCCCACTTCAGAACTAAATTTCCTACTTCGAAACTTCTTTTTCCAGATTTCCTCTTATCAAACCATCTTTTGACTATGTCTTGATGATGATGGAATTGATCTTTGGGCTTTTGCCGTGACTCTTCGAGTTTTAGCAGGGTATCAATTCTTGATTGAAGAACTTGACTATTGGAACCTCGGGAGGCTTGGGACAGCTGCAAGGACGGGAGTAATACATTCGGGGGAAGGATGGCTTCCTTACCGTAAGCCAAGGTAAACGGGGACGCACCTAAGGCATTCTTGGGGGTAACCCTATCTGTCCATAAAGCATTTGGAAGGGCTAGGTGCCAGGTTCTCTGATTTTCAATTACAGTTTTCTTAAGAATTCGGATGAGGTTTTTATTGGTCGACTCAGCTAATCCATTTCCTTGGGGATTGTAATTTGCTGAATAGTACAGTTTGATCCCTTTCTCATAAACAAATTCATTGATCTTAAAAGATGAAAAATAAGTTGCATTATCAAAGACTAGGGAAATTGGAACCCCAAACCTGGTTATGATGCTTTCTTCGAGGAATTTGATAACTGCATCTTCGTTGACTACGCGCAACGGAATGGATTCAGCCCATCTCGTAAAATAATCAATAGCTATCATGATGTACTAGTGCTGTAGCGAGGAATTTGGGTTTATCTCTCCGATAACATCTATGCCCCTTTGCTCGAACGGTTCAGAAATGATAACCGGCTGCAACGGTCTCGCTGCTTTTGGCAATTTCCTGGCACTTCTTTGGCAAACATCACATTTCCTTGCATATGCATGAGCATCCCTGAAAAGAGTGGGCCAATAATACCTGGCTCTGAGAATTTTATGAGCTCTGGTATCCCCTGAATAATGTCCCCTAGCAGGGCCATCATGTAATTCTTCGACTACCTTCCTTGCATCTTCTTTCTCCAAACATCCGAGGGAAATGCCATCATAATTCTTTCTAAAAAGGATTCCATCAATGATTTGGTACGCTGATGATTTCAGACGGAGTTCCCTTCTTTGTTTTGCTCCCTAGTGTTTTGGCAAGTAACCTGACTGCAAATAATGCACTAAGTCTCTGTACTAGGACTCAGGAGCAGTGAAGATGGGATAAACGTCAATTACATTCAGTTCAGCCTCGTTTTTCCAATCTAGCCCTTCGTCAGCTGGATTTTGCATGAGAAACTTGCACAAACCTTGACCCTTTATGATGGTAGCCGGCTTGAATTCCAAGTCATATTCTTGAAGAGCCGTAACCCAGTTTCCTGGCCTTTCTCCCAGCTCCTTTTGAACAAATAGAGGTCTAACGGCAGGGTGAGGGACTATGAATTTAGTTCTATTTTTTAGAATATATGGCCTGAATTGCTTAACCGCTTTGAATACTGCATACGCTTTTTTATCTACGACAGGGTAATTCAGTTCAGTGCCCTGCAGACCAGTGCTCATAAAAGAAATTGGGTATTTATCCCCTGATTCTACCTTCTGAGTAAGTACTACTGCTAAAGAGTCATCCAAAGCAAAGGTATACATTATAAAATATTTATCAAAGTCTGGACTACTCAGAGGCAATGCATTGGTTATGGCTGCTTTGATTTATTTGAACGCCACTTTCTTCGAGTCAGTCCATTTGAACTGCACACTTTGCTTAATCATTTGTTGCAATGGCTTGATGATTTGAGCAAAATCTGGAACAAACCTTCGAACAAAATCAATTGTGCCCATAAATGATTGCATAGATTTCTTGCTATGGGGCATGGGAATCTTGTTGATAGTTTTGACTCATTCTTGATCTATTGAGATTCCCTTCTTCGAAATGATATGACCAAGAAGTCTGCCTTCAAGAACAACAAACACACTTTTCTTAGGGTTCAAAGAGATACCATATTTCCTGCAGCGATAAAAAATCTGCTTCAAGTGGAAAACATGATCTTCCCTCTTCTTTGAGAAAACTGTCACATCATCCAAGTAAACTATTACACATTGACTGCCCAGTCCTCGAAAGGCAATGTCCATGGCCCGCTGAAAAGTTGCTCCTGCATTTATCAAACCGAAAGGCATCCTTTGGTACGCAAAGGTCCCCCACTTTGTACAAAAAGTGGTTTTGAGTTGGTCCTCTTCCACTACGAGCACTTGATTATATCCAGAAAAACCGTCTAGCAGCGAGAACAATTCTGATCCTGATACCATCTACAAAATATGCTCCATTGGGGGTACAGGATAGTTGTCTTTATCGGAAGCCCTGTTCAAATTCCAGAAATCCACACACAGTCTGATTTCTCCTGACTTCTTTTGTACAGGGACTAAGTTAGCAACCCATTCAGAATGTCTGACTTTAAAAATGATCTTTGCATCTAGCAATTTCTTTAATTCCTTTTGAATTAGAGGCTCGAGAGTCGGATGCATTCTTCTTAGCTACTGCTGAAAAGGTTTGACACCTTATTTCATTGGTATTACATGTTGAATGATACGAGTATCATACGTTTTCAAATCGTTGTAAGTCCATGCAAAGACATCCTTATACTACTTGAAAAGTTTGATAAACTTTTCTCTTTCTCCCGGCGAGCAACACTTACCGAGATTAACATATTTTGGCTCTTCCTCTATTCCCATATTAATCAATTCATGCGTCATAGAGGAGCTATGAGTTTTAGCATTCATTGGTGTCTTGAACTTTCTCTATAAATCAAACAAAGCTTCAAGAGTCCTCACTCCTTTAGGCATAAAATTTCCTTTAATAGCGTGTTTGCTTTGAAGGTCTGAGTCATGCTTCTCATAGTCTATTATGGCTTCATGGAAGGCATATTAATTTGTAAAGAAGCCGATGATCTAATCATCATCATCAAATACTCTGAGATTCGTAATGTTATCTGGAACAGATGGCCTGAAAATCAATTCAATAGAGCATTTATTATTTGTAGGAACTAATATGGAAGCAGAAGTAGCCAATAAATCAGCTGCAACATTTTGCAATCTAGGAATGGAATTTATATTGAAAGCATCAAAACACGAAATCAAATTACAAATCTCAGATTGGTAACCTTTTAAATGAGGAGAAAGGCATTGAATTGTATCTCTCACCTTCCTAACAACTATTTTAGAATCACCAAAGACTTTCAAATATTTGACACTTAAAGCAATAACCTTCTTTAACCCGTGGACTAGAGCTTTGTACTCAGCAGTATTATTAGTACATTCAAATTCTAATCTACAAGATAAAAAGTGTTTATTCCTATTGGGGTCAATCAAAACACAACCGACTCCTGATCCTTCTTGGGTTTTGGAGCCATCAAAGTAAAGAATCCAAAACACATTTTCTTATTTAGCTAAACTAGCATCATTAACAACTACGTCAGTGACTAATTCTACTATGTTACAATCAATATCATCAGTCCGAGAAAACTGAAGGAGATCGGACTGTTCATCTGGATTATGGCTAGCATCTTGTGCTTGATAATTTCCTGGTTCAATCTCTAAGAAATAGTTTCCCAAAACTGAATATAAGAAAGCAAGAGCTTCGTTCTTTTCTTCCAACTAAGTTACATTTTGTTTCATATGAGGTTCTCTCAGTATCTTGAATTGGTTTTTCCTATTCTGATAAGGCAGCCACAGATGAGACCAGTCTGTAGCAAAATAGCCATTCAGTTTCATAAACCAGTCCCTACTCAAAATCAGACCGTAAACCTCTGGGATATCAACCACCATTATATCAACGAACTGACACACCCTAGGGTCTGCTGACAGCCTAATGAGAACATCTTTCATTTCCCCAATTACCTTAACAACGGTCCTATCCAACTGTATAATTTGAGATGGACAAGGGATAGGCTTCCCATTAATCTTTTTGTAAATTGACAGAGGCATGACATTTGAACTGGCACCTGAATCTACCAAACAGTTATGAACATTTTGGTTGAAGATTTCAAAAGTTAGGAGGAAAGGCAAAGATTGTGATTTGGATTTCCCGCTGATGCTGGCTTCGTTTATCTCAGGGTCGTCTTCTATGTTTTCAGACGAAGGACTAGCTTGTGGGTCAAAAACCTCTAGCAACTTTTGTCTTTGCTGGGGAAAATTGCACATGTCAAATATGGAAATGTTGGCTTTAGTCTTCTTAATGTCTTCAATTATATCGTAACCCATATCGCATACCTTAGAAATCTTGGGCTGAGTTCCTGTTTTGTTTGGAGTAATATTTGGTTGTTTGGCTTTTTCAGCAATTGATTCTTTCATAAGTGTTGGAATTACCTTGGGCTGCTGTGGGACAATTGTTATATGCTGCCTTGGAAATTCCCTTGAGGATTTCACTTTAGGAATATCTAAAGTTTGATCAGGTAAGGGGCCTTTACTTCTAGTGGAAACGTTTATGGATGCTGCTTGAGACTCATCAGCGAGCTCTTCAAGAGAAGGTTCCTGAGTTGGTGACCAATCCCAGAGAACCATGGTGGTGTCTAGGGCGGTTTCCTACTGATCAGAAACTTGTTCCTCTTGAGGATCCTTTTGTTCCAATAATTGTGCATCAATCATTTGATTCATCACTAAACTCATTGAATTAATCCACCGCAGGCAACGTTTTTTAGAATGTTGTTCTTGATGGAAAGTACAGAAATGATCCATACCTACTTCATTTAAATTTAAAACAACGAAATTGTTTACGGGCGGAGTTGGCTATCCATTTTCTTCTCTTTCTTATAATAAGGCTTGAATGGCTACCTAGAGGTACTGGCTGCTTTATCCTTTTCTAAATCCACAATTTTGTTTGAAAGCTTTTGCATCATTTTGACAATGTTTTCCATATCAGTTGATGGCTCTTCCTTGTTTTTGGTTAAAAGAAAAGGTTTCTTAGCAGGCTGCTTTGTTTCCAGATCTAGAGCATGTTTAGCAATGATGTCTGCCTCTTCTTCTACCTTCTTTGCTTCTTCAAATTTTTGTATTAAGGTAGTTTTCTTTGCTCTTTTGACAAACATGGCTATGGGAGAGTCAAGAGCTGTCGTATAGTACTCAACTAATGATTCCTCAACAGGCCTAGATGCATCGTTGAAATTATTCAGCAGGGTAGTGAATATTTGGTTAAACTCTTGGACCTTCTCGTTCTTCTCCATTCTCATGGACAACAATTATTTCATTAGGGTAGCTACCGTTTTCTGGTTTCCATACTTCTTTAAAAAACATTTTTCGAAGTCTTCCCAATCGGATATTGAACTCGCTTGAAGGCTAAAATACAAGGAAGAAACTTTAGGTTCAAATGTGTAGGGAAACAGTCGGCAAAACAAATCTTCATGTTCTACATTTAGAGGATTCAATGCTAGATAAAAAATTTTAAGATGATCCTCTGCAGTGATCCCTTTACCTGGGTCATATTTAGGCAAAAATTTCTCAGGGTTCTTAGGCAGATTATGGAAAGGACCTGCCAGATTCAGAGCTCCTGCTACTCTCCAAGCCATGATTCTCGGAGTACGCGGTGGAGAGCTACGTGGAATATGAGGTGGAGAATTTCGTGGAGTATGCAACTCTGGAAGAGTTTCAAATCCAATTTCTCCCAATGGCTCAGTAATTTCTTCTAATGATAGATCTACCAAATCTTCTAAGTTTTGAACCAATACTGCGTCTTTGGTATACTGTGGTTCTCTCTTAGGAGCTGCTCATCTGGGAAGTAATGGGATTGCGTTCAAACCAACGAGTTTCCTAACATAAGCACGGGTATTCCTTCTTAAATCTACTATTTTAGCAAAAGGAACAACATACAGTTTTTCTTGCTGTTCACCTTCAGGATTTGGATTTTCTTGATTTATGGATTCCAGATCTAAATCTTCTGGAACGACTGTTTCAAATGGGTCTTCAATGGGATTTATTCTAATGAAGGGATCTCTTCTGCCAGCCATGCACTGGTGGCCCTCCTTCTAGCGCCAAAAACTGTTGATGCCCCGAAAATCGCAGCATCAATCAGCAAGGGATTCTCCCCGGTAGGCAATCCCAATTAGATCGCTCACTATTTGGTGTGGGGAATCCGTCTGGTTAACGGTTCTAGCTATTGTGTAAGATTTAAATATTTGTTGTGTTCTTTACCGGTTGCGGCCCGATCCACTGTTTATGTGTTTTAAATTTATGTATGAGATGCAAGTGCTGTAAACTAATATAATCTAAATGCAAAGCTGAAACAAATCTTAATCTAAAAATGTGATAAGCAAATCTATTCTATCCTCGCGAGGAGCCAAAATAGGAGAATGAGAAGCGTGCTATAGATACACATAAGGGTCATGCAGATAGCTGTTTGAACCAGTTTAAATGTAAACTACAGCAAAAAGGGAGATACATTCAAGATAGCTCAAATGAATTAAAACGATTTCACCATTCATAGTACACAACATAATACATAGAAAATGAGAAACATTCACAGCAATGGAGTAAACCAGAATGAGTTAGGATGATCTCATAATAAACCAGTGGTAAGAGAGTCGAAATAGTTCCACATATCTTTACACAGATCCCAAGCAAATGTCGTTCAGGCTTTCAATAGACAAAAACAAACTCTTGTATCTTTATATCTAGAAAATAGTTCCCATACATAGTGTAGTCTTTTTTCTTTGCCTGTCAAAAGTCCTTATTCTCTCCTCCGTTCACCTATTTATAGATTTTACAATGCTTCTCATTTTCCCAAAAACCTAAACCTAAACCTAGGAGGGAACAAAATTTTTGTCTTCTAGTGGTCAATAAGACAAAACCCAGAACGCAGTTGTCTTTTACAAAAATTAGAACAAAACAGCAATAAAGTTCCCTTTTCTTTATTACAAAAAGACAAATAACAGTTGTCTTTTGTTTTAGAATAAATTAATGTATGGATGGCTCAATTGCTGACTGCGATGCTTCTGCTGCTATGCCTGCTTCCTCAGGGATATAAGCTGGTGATGGATTATCCTCTTGCTATATATAGCTGGACCAATGAGTCATTTCTCACTGGATGGTCCTTGCTCGCGCCGAGACTATCTTTTTTTTAATGCAATTTCATGCTTTCGCAGATCTGACTTGATAGTGGCTGTGCCTATCGCTAAGGCTTGATAAATGCTTTTTTCCTAGCCGACTTCATATGCATATCATCCTGCAATAGCAAAATAGCGCAAGTAAATATTTTGACAAAAACTTTAAATGAACATTGCACACCTCACGCCTCATTATATTTAAAAGGGACACATTTATGTCACCTGGGCCACAAGTTGGCCAATTTAATAGGCACGGGGGTCAAAGTGGAAAGGTGGTTGATTTAACGTGGCTACCATAAGTTCTAATTAATGTGTAGTTACACGCATACCGAAACAGGCGGGCTACGCCATGGCGAGGAAGATAGCGTTAACTAATGCACAATGGACTGGAAGCTTATAATTAAAAACTCCGCAATCATAAGTGGGACTTGCCGGCGGCATTTTACGATTGGGAGTGGCGCAACAACGATGATTTTTAAAGCTAACTTATGCTCCATAGCAAAGAAAAAATCATCAAGACTTGTGCTGGACAGGTCGCAAACGGTCGGCATAATTATCGTTAAAAACTGCGTCCAGCGCAAAGATTGATTTTAAACCTTGCGATGGTTTGGGATAAACGATGTAGTGGCTTTATTAAGTGTAGCGCTTGCGATCATGGCGGGGAAATTATCACTAGGACCTGCACCCAAAAGATGTGCCAATGACCAAGTGAACAGGATCGTGAATGTAGCAGCGATTTTTTTGGCTATGTCCTGTGCGTGTAGCGGCAGTCTTAGTGTTAAACTTTGTGCTGAAGGGATACAACAAGAATTGAACTCAGGGATGTGTCCAAAGATGAGGCGTGGTTATGATGGCGGTCGTTATAGGGATAGGTTTTTTTTTCACGTCGGCGGAGAATTTAGTCACAAAATGTGCACTAACGAAAGAGGCGCCAAAGAGTTCCAAAGACTTAGAAGATTCTTGTGCCGATGTCCTTTATGAAGTTAAACTCTGCACCGAAGGAGGCCAAAATAATGCTAGGACAGGCGCCATGGTTGGGCCTAAGTGAGCTCTTGAAGTGCGCCTAAAGCAGCCAAGGTAGGTTTAGACTTTGTGCGATAAGCAGGCAGCTTAATGTTAGGATATTCCTATACTCCATCCTAGTCCCACCAGTATTTTGATCATTTACATTTTCAGTCATGCATGCACCTTTTAGGGTTTGCATGCATTCTAGGGTTTGCATGCATTTTGCATGCATCCCAGTCATCAGTCCAGCACCTAGCCCTCAGTTAGCCAGCCCCCAGGAGCTTCTCACTATTCAGTTTTAGCCCTCCAGTTGCTTAGTGCGCCCTTCTTCCTTGATTTTAGGGAGCAACTCGCCCTTCTTCACCTACCAGTTCAGTTACACTCAGTTACACTCAGTTACATTCAGTTACTCTTAGTTACATTGAGTTACACTTAGTTACATTGAGTTACACTCAGTTACACTCAGTTACACTTAGTTACACTGAGTTACACTTAGTTACACTGAGTTACACCTACCAGAGTTAGTTTGACTGATGGTTGACAGTTACTTGAGCATTGATGACTCCAATGATGATGATGAAGACTTCTAGTTGCACTCCGATGATCATGAGGACACCTAGTTGTGCTCCGATGACACTCCAGTGATCCTTTGATCACTCCATGAAGGCTAATTCGAATTGCCACCTTAGGCATTCGAATTCCTCATGCATTGTATTATTTATATGTCCATTTGTGATTAATAATCTAGTATGACCGAAGTATTATTGCTTCTATCTGAGTTCTACTGTACCATATTATTCTGTTGCTCATTATACTGCATGTATCACTCTTCTTCTATTTTCTTGCTTAATCATAATTATTCTCTTGTGAGATACATCATCTCTTAGATCTGCTGTGAGGATTTTCACATGGTATCAGAGCGAGGTTGAGAGTATTGTTTATCTCCATTCTTGAGAGTTTTTTGCAGGTTATTACCAAGATTTCGAGTTCAGCAGTTGCAGCAGAATCTGCATTTTTGCAGCAGTAGCAGTTGCAGTTATTCTATATTGTTTTTGCAGGTCTTCTACATCTTCAATGTATCCTGAATTAGAAGAAATCACTCCTCTTTCTCTATTCAACTATGATGAATGGAAACCAAAAATAATAGCATATTTAAAGAGCCATGATCTCTTTGATTGCTATTTTGAAAGAGAGTTCGAATCCTCTACAAAGAAGATTAAATGGTTGAATAAAGGTGACATGCACATTGGAAGAATGAAGCTTACTATGACTGATTACATATTGTACCCGACCATCTTTGAAATTGAAACTCCAAAAGAGTTATGGGCTCATCTGGATGAAAGATTCGGCAAAAAGAATGATGGTTTTGGTCCAAATCCCTTCAAAAGCAAGCAAGTTGATGCATTCGCTCCACTTGATGGTCTCTCAGATCATGTTGCATTCGCTCCCCTTGATGATCTCTCAGATCATGAACCAGTATCATCTCATATTGAAGTTGTTGACAAAGAACTTGCAGATTCTCCGCTCATGCTCAAACTTTCTTCTCTTTCTGTGCCAGCTCACACTCTAGATATTGCAGAAGGTCCTAAATCCTGCCTTGCACCAGAGTTTGTTGGTTTGCATCATGATCACATGATTATTTCGGAGGTAACATCAGCTATTGGAGGTAATGCATTCGCTCATCTTCAGCAAACATCTCTTATTTACTACTATATGATCATTAGCACATGCTTTCAGAAGGTTATTGAAGAATATGGCCATTGCCACCCGCTTGAGATAATTTCTCATGCATCATATGATAGTTTTGATCTCACCCCTGCTGGTTCAAAGGAGATCTCAAGAAACTGTTTTGAAAGTCTTAAATCTGATTTTGATTTCAAGCAAACATGTAATAGTTCTTTTTGGCATAATCTCACCCATGGTGGTTCGAAGGAGAAGACAAAGGACTATATGCACATTCAAAAATTTGATCCTACCTCAGCTGATTCGAATCACAGGTTCAAGGATCATTCTAATACTGTTGGATTTGTTCTCATCACATTCGATCTGAAGAGCAAGTACAAGCACATGCTTTTTGAGCATGATCCACTTCTTCCCAAGAAGAAGATACCTCCAGACATATGACCAAGCATCACACATGCTTGAGTTTGGAGCTTTTATTTTTTTTTATGTGTGCCTTACAGTCTATTTTTGAGGAGGGGGTATGTTTCCCATGAAATTTTCCCACTTCCTTGGTTTATTGATTGTTATTATTCATTGTATTGGGTGACCTTTGGTCTTAGTTACCAGGGCCCAGGATGGATTAAGGGGGGGTGTTAGGATATTCCTATACTCCATCCTAGTCCCACCAGTATTTTGATCATTTACATTTTCAGTCATGCATGCACCTTTTAGGGTTTGCATGCATTCTAGGGTTTGCATGCATTTTGCATGCATCCCAGTCATCAGTCCAGCACCTAGCCCTCAGTTAGCCAGCCCCCAGGAGCTTCTCACTATTCAGTTTTAGCCCTCCATTTGCTTAGTGCGCCGTTCTTCCTTGATTTTAGGGAGCAACTCGCCCTTCTTCACCTACCAGTTCAGTTACACTCAGTTACACTCAGTTACATTCAGTTACTCTTAGTTACATTGAGTTACACTTAGTTACATTGAGTTACACTCAGTTACACTCAGTTACACTTAGTTACACTGAGTTACACTTAGTTACACTGAGTTACACCTACCAGAGTTAGTTTGACTGATGGTTGACAGTTACTTGAGCATTGATGACTCCAATGATGATGATGAAGACTTCTAGTTGCACTCCGATGATCATGAGGACACCTAGTTGTGCTCCGATGACACTCCAGTGATCCTTTGATCACTCCATGAAGGCTAATTCGAATTGCCACCTTAGGCATTCGAATTCCTCATGCATTGTATTATTTATATGTCCATTTGTGATTAATAATCTAGTATGACCGAAGTATTATTGCTTCTATCTGAGTTCTACTGTACCATATTATTCTGTTGCTCATTATACTGCATGTATCACTCTTCTTCTATTTTCTTGCTTAATCATAATTATTCTCTTGTGAGATACATCATCTCTTAGATCTGCTGTGAGGATTTTCACACTTAAATCTTAAAGTTGCGCAAGCGAGGATCAGAAAACAATGGTCAAACTATAGTTAATTCTTTCATTGAAAAAGTAAAGTTTGGTTTAAGATTTGCGCCCAAAGGCGAAAGACTTATGGTTAAAACATTAACGCTAAAGGCGGAAGACTTATGGTTAAAATTTGCGTTGAAGGCGGAAGAATTATGGTTAAAACTTGTGCTGAAGGCTAAAGGTGACTTTGCCTTAGATTTTTTTTTAGAAAACTTTTTTGGGAAACAAGTGTTAAAGTTTTGCCAAGTTAGAGCAGGATAAGCTTCAAAGGAAAGAGAAATAAAAATCAAAACAAAAGTGTAGGATGAGGGGCCCCAATATTTCTCAAAATTTTGGGGGTATGTTGCAGCAACAACATGACCTTGGACATGTCGACTCTCGACCTTCCACTCCTTATGTCAATCTGCACATTGACTGCTCCTGCTCGACTCATTGACTTCGACAGCCAATCTGCTCTTCCACACCAGTGGTCGTCGGCAATCCCTCTGGTCGGCCTTCTCCATGTCGATCATCCTCGACTGTTTTTCCTAGGACCTGATGCTCCTGCATCAGAGTTGGTGGACTTGATTTCTATGCAAGGACCAAATGTTGTAGGATACATTACTTGTGTTCCTTTTTGAACTGGATCTTCATGATGTATCTTCTTATGTACTTCTTCAAACTTGTCATGCATGACATTGTATCCTTGATACACATCTTTAGAGTGAATGCACTTTTATATATAATCCAAAGTTTCATATATGTCTATCACCTTCACCATATGCACATATATTTCTGGTGTTCATGTTCTTCTTCATCTTGCGCATGTACTACTTCAAAGTGGCTTCCATATACTTCTTCATACTTCTGCAGGAATGTTGTATCCACTTTGACATTAGTTGATATCAATGACTGGAATTGAATCAGTTGTCACCCTCTTTGACACTAGTTGAAAGTCAAACACTTGACATTATCTTTAGTTGACATCAATGACAACCAATAATAAAAAAAGAGGTATGCTACATTGATCAAGCCTACATAGATCTAATAACAATTGTTAAAAATATAAAAATTAACATAAAGGAACTTGTAAATAACAAATGCGTAAAACAAACCATAATAAATGAACAAGAGAACCAATAAAAAAAAGAGGAAAGGACACCCTGGTTATAGTGGAGAGATTCTCCTAATTGGTAAAAGCTTCACCCTCAAATAATCATTATATTCATGTGTCGACCATGTGATAATACAAGCTAGGATCCTCCTTAAATAGAAAGCTCAGTGTAAAATTTCCTATGATATTACTGTAATAGGCCCAATTTTAACCTTTGGAATGTATTAAATCAAATTATGCCATTATGATGATGTAATTATGTTGGTATGGATTCCTAGCGCAGAGCTCAAGGCCAAGGCTTGACTAGTGAATGTTTAGGCATGTATAATGTAAATATTTCCATATGGGCCATGTGGGTGGATTGCCATGAAGGATCAAAATATATATAAATATTATGTTGGAAAATAATAAAATGGTCCAAGATGGTTGTGTAAAGAGAAGTATAGGGTATATGGTTCCACTAGAGGGGAAGAGGAAAGGGGGCTTATGGGATATGAAATCCTCTATTGTCAAGTGTCAACCTTAGAACTCATCCACTTTTTCCATGTGCCTTAAATGAGTCAATTAATTTGTTTTGAATTATTAAATCCAATCAATGAATTCATGTGTGAGGTTGGTAGGAAAGTCTTCGCATGTAGTTATGGAAGCATGGGATGAATATACTTCTACGAAAATTGTAACAATATTTCCTTCTATTGTTAGAAGTAATGATAGTTTTATTTTCACCATTCCTCTCAATTGCATTGGGGTCTATCACTCATACTTCATGTAGATTTCATACACTACAGAGCTTCATGTTGTTTTCTCCACTACCAATTACCAGACTATGAAATTAACTATAAATAAGTATTGTGGAGGGAAATTGTAGACATTAGAGGAAAAGAGGATGGTTGTAGGTGAGCATAGAGTTTGGGAAAGATAGGAACATTTACCCACTATTTATTTGTTGTTCTAGAATGCTTGAGAAGCCATGAATTGATTTTACACGAGGTTCTCTAATATCATACAACATGTTGGACTCTTTATACACACACTAAAGAGAATTGTAAGGGTTGGGTACTATGAGGGACTGTTGAGCAGAGGAAGAGTAGGCCTTCATTGTGTTGTGTGGGGCAAGGGAAGAGAGTTCCATGGTTGGGCTGGCTGAGAGTCATGTAATCTATCAGTGGTGAGCATAATGGTTAAGCATGACATAAAATGGGTTTTGAATATAGAGGGAGAATATTGTAGGTGTTTCCTTTACCTTGTTGGCCTCATATGCTATCTTGGGGGGGGGGCATATCTCTAAATGATACCTACATTTGGGTGAAAAATTACTCTTACACAACCAGTTCCTTGAATCTTCTTCTGTTAAAAGATACATATTATCTTTGTTTATGAATGTGAAATTATTATATTTACTTTATGTTATGAATATGATGGTTCATATATGATGTTTGTGTGAAGTATAGTTTTATTTCCACTATGTTTTATATTCATGCACTTGTAGATGCATTTCTTAGTTTATGTTTCCCATGGGTGGATTAAATTAGTTATGAATTCTAATAATGGCCCATTGGGTGAAATTTAGAAATAAGAAATCCATAACTACTCTCTCCTAGAGTTAGAATGATGGATGGGGACACTACAAGTGGTATCAAAGATCTTGGTTGCAATACCAAAACTGTATTATCCAGAATCAATAGTTAGAGCAAAGAAATAAGAGTTTTCACAATAATGGTTTGACGAAATGTTTATATAAAAATGGAGGTTTTAGTTATCAGATGGTGTTTTAATAGAGCTCAGGGATTAAATATTGTGGTCTATTAGTAGTAATGGTAGAATATTTGTGGAAACTTTCAGTAGAATTTCAAATTTAGTGAAAATCACAATTCTGTTAACTATAAAAAATTTCAATGCCAAATTGTTGATTCCCAACTCTAATGACGAGTTAAAAGATGATCTAATGATTGAGATCAATTCAAGCTCAACAAATTATTAGATATAGACAATCCAAAAAACTATACGTGATCATGCTTTAATGGAATGAGTCACTCCATGAACAACTCATATTGACTTGAGCATCTTCTACCATTAAATCAACAACATTTGCACAAATCAAAGTGCAAGATCCTTAACATGGGGAACTTCAAAACAAATTGCCTAGATTAAATTGTGTAGGTCCAAGTGATGAATCCCGTCCATTTGTACACATAAACTAGATAACAATAAAAGGTATCTCGCCATGAATGATTGGGATTGGGTTGTGCAAGTTGGATCTTTAAATATTAATTGTTTACGCATTGGAATGTGATTGGGATTTGACATAAGGGGAATTGTTGCGAATGGATCAAATTTATCTGTGCATGTTCAATGGATATATTTTTTCCATTTTCATGTAAAAATAAGTGACTAACATTTAATAAAATGGGTCCTATAGTGAATGACTGCAATTTAGTCGGGTCCAAAGGATTGTGAGATCTAGACCATTTGTGCAAAGGCGTAAAATCAAGGTTTGGCACAAGTGCCGTGAACGGCCCATATCATTTTGGGATATGAGATCGGTATATCTTGATTTTTCACGAGATTTCTTTTGCAGGGGTAAAAATTGTGGCACAAGAATATTGGAGAATCATGATGACATGGCAGGTAGGGATCGAGAAGTATGACATGGAAACACTAGAGGATGCCATGTAGGTTTCATATGGAAATAGTTCCACATCACCCCTTCCATGCTCCATGCCATATCAGTAGGATTCCATGTCATCAGTATGGAAATTAAAAAAAAAAAGTGTCTGGAGACATTTTGTTATTTTTGGCATAACAAGAGCATTTTTTTTTATCAATTTTCAAAGAAAATTTTGGGGTTGGATCCACAGTACCAAGGGATACAAAAAGATCAATGAGGGTGGAATCCTCATTTAGACAAAAGCTTTGAAAATTGAGGATTAGATATTTTTAAACACCTTGATCATAAACCCAAATAGGATCCCTGTTCATGATGAAAATGGGATACTATAGTCTATGAATAGGCATGCAGAAATCCTTTAGAGCCTTTGAAAAAATTCTCAAGCATTTGGTATGAAGGATTAAAAAACAAACCAAAATACACTATTCTGAGGCACCTTTTAGGGATTTTGAAAATCTTGCAGGAGGGAAAAGTGACCCAAGAAATAAAACCTCATTTTTTCTCAATTTCAAAATTTTACCTATTCATCAATCTAAACAACTAGAGGAGCTTTTCCTAGAAATTCTCATTTTGAGACAGAACAATTGTTAACGCCTAAAAGTCGCACACATGTGACATTTTGGCGATTCATCCAGTAAGGAATCATCAACATAAAGAATGCATATCACCACAGACATCCTCAACAGATCCAAAACATAGCATGAGTCCATAAGTGCCAAGGAATAGTCAAAACAAAGGGGTAGCGCAGGTAATACACACTTGACCTGCATTATATCTCATGTTATCTAAACAACGCCGATGCCACACCCGTGTGAATTTTCCTTCGATAGCCACATTACTATCAAAACGGTGGGACCACTCACTCCTAACAGCACATTGAAGACTCATTCCTCTCCAAAGATCTAAATTCGGATCCTCACACACTTGGTGTCATTAATCAACCCCCCTTGTGTACCTTGGAGCTAGTTCATGAAGGAGAAGAGTTCACATTTGGATTGAGTTGTTTGTTGGCCACCTCTTGGCCTATAAAAGGTAGCCATTGGCATGCATTTTGTAGAGAGAAATTAGAGTAAGGTTATACCATTGTATTTGAGTTGGAGCTTCCCCATAGACCACCATTTCCTACCATTGTAATCATTCCCAAGCTCCCTTGCCAACTTCCATCTAGGGGAAAGTGTTTCTCTCCATTGTTTTACCATCTACTTAGCATTTAGTTTGGACAAGAAATGACTCCCTAAGGGATATTGTTGGCTTCACTTGAATACCACTCCTCCTAGGTGTTGTACATCTATTCCATTGGGAAATACAAGAGTGGTTTAGCATATCTTTGGTTGTTGTTGAAGTTTACATTCTCCCCCCATCTCTTTCATTTTGGTTTTATCAATATTTCTATGTTTGAATGTGAACAACATTAACAATATCTTGCAGGATCACTTGGAGGAATACCAACCAAACCAAAAAGGGGCTCCAAGGACTGAGGCCTTGATGCAACCTACAAGGCTTAGCCCCTTACCAAGTGGAAGAGTGCACTTGTGCAATTTTTTCCACAACAGTTCTAATGGTGACCATACTTATTTTTTTTCATTTCTATTTAAACTAGGTTGTTTTGTACTAAGTATATAATTCTGGGTATTTATCACTTGCAGGAGATCAGGTATTCCACCTCTTGCTTCCAGAAATTGGCCCCATCACGGCCATAATTTATTTTTTTACACAACCATGCTGTTCCTAGTGTCTTTTCCACGCTAACAGTGTGGAATCGACTCAGATAGTTGCTCGCACAACACAAGTTACCAATGTTATACCCGCTCTACACTGCTCATCGCATTATCATGGAAAGTCAGTGTATTACCTGAACTACTAGTGCATCTATTTTGTATTAACCCGCGCTGTCAACGTGGTAGAGTGTGGTTTAGTTGCGCTACTGTTGGTTATTTACTTTTGCTCTCCATAGCTTAGTTTGGAAGTCCAAATATTGCTTACTAGTGAACTTAAATTAACGATAATTCGCATAATTTCTTCACTTTTTAGTAATTAGTTCACATAGACAAATATTAGGAAGTAAAGAGTTCATATCTCTTGAAAATTACCTAGGTAATCGACTTTGAGGCTTCCAATGGGCCCCATTGTTGTCACTAGTATTCAAGACCATTTCTTGTTCATGCACCAATTGACATGTTTTTAGTAGTATTGCTAGTGTATAATACACTTTTTACACACAAGCAAGGACCTAAAGACCCTTGTCTCCCGAATTATGCTCTTCACCTTGCACTTCATGTGAGATTGGTGAATCAGAAACGGGTGAGAAGTGTGAAATACATCCATTTCACACTTACTTAGCATCTTTGATTTTCAAAACATCATTAGCTTCTTTTATAGTTAAAAGTACATATTAATTGATATGCTCTTCTAGTTAATTTGTTGATATCAATTTGCTTTCATCACATGTGTTTGCACCACTAGCACACACTAAGAGACCTAAAGACTCTTTAGATCCAAGTATGCTCTTCACCTCGCACTTCATGTGATCTTGGTGAATCAGGAAGGTAGGGATTGTGAAATACCTCTCTTACACTCCATAAGTGAACACTCAAAACCCATTAAAATCAACATTATAATTGTCTTAACTAACTAAAATCCTCCACAAGAGGTCACAAAAAAATATTTGGTTTGGTAGGATTGATTGGGTTAGACATCCATTAATTCCCACCAATCTAGTTTCATTAGAAATATTTTGAAACATAACATTGTTGTCTCATAGGGTACATACAAAATCTTGCTATAAGCAAGTGTTAAAATAAAACCCGGATCAGAAGTGTGTCATGACCAAGGAGGTGAATGCGGAGGTATAGCTTCCCTGCACTCCCCTACAATCCACTCAAATTGTTGTAGGGATACGACACTATACCATGTAGGTAGAACCATTGATCCACACTTGACACAAGGTTTCTTAGTGGCTTAACTTAGGATATCACCAAGGAGCAATTGTGAGTGCAATTGTAGCCTAAAGTTAGCTATTTCCTTTGGAAGGTGTTGCCAAATATTCTTGATTGGAATAGTGGCCCCATTGCCGATAGAACTAGCTCTTTGTTACCTCCACTAGTCGATTGGTGAGTGGATACCATTATCACCATCAATTGTGATTTTGGGAGACCCAATTACATTTGAGAGGAAGGACATCAGGTCTTGTTAGAAAATTTACATTTATTTTCTTTTTAACTACAATTTCACTAAACTCGTAATAAAACGAACCTTCATGTGGGAACTCATGCACTTAAAACCGACATTGCACATCTCACTCACTTATCACACCATTTTGCATGTATTGTGGTTAGCATATTCTTGCATTTGTTCAATTGTGTTTAATTCCACTATTACTCTCATATTGACACAAAACCTTCACCATTGAGGAACAAAAAAACATCCTAAGACAGTCTTGTAGACTGCAACGCCTATACCGTCTCTCGAGGGGTGTTATTACACCTTCTTCCCATGGTTCACAAGGAAGGTACCCTAGTGAGGGTCATTCCCAATCTACCTTGATAGGATCATCTGGTTGAGGCCAATTCTTGCTAGGTGCATTTTCCCCTCTCGAAGAAACTATTAATTACACCACTTCTTGCCCCATCGGAAGCATTACCCCGCTGGATTCTCCCCTAGAAGATCCCTTGGTTCCCTTTGACCCATCCTCTGTCATAGGAGGTAAACCATTGTTTACAACACCACCTGGGTCTCCCCCTTCTGGAAATCACATCCCACATAGAATGGAAAGACTGGTAGTCCATACCTTACCATTCATGGATAGTTTAAATCTACCCGATTTGTCCAAACTAATCAATGATCTCATAGCTCATGATCCCACATGGACAACTATGATAGATAAACTTCCCTCTGATATCCCAAAACTCGAAGGAAAGCAGGGGTATGATCCCTCCAAACACGTTATTTTTTTCGAATTATGGTGTTCATCTAACAACATAATGGATGACCACATGAGGCTTCGCCTCTTCCAGTGTACCCTCACCAAAACAAAAGAAAAATGGTACATAAACCTTGCAAGTGGAACCCATTCCACATTTGTGACATTGGCCACTACATTTCTTATGTACTTACAACTGCCAATCCGTCACGATATAGGCCTCAAAATTCTCACTGAGTTTCAGCAAAATACTTCCACCCACATCACGGACCACATCCATGAGTGGCGTAGATGCTACACACTATGCAAGATTGAAATAAAACCTCCCTTTTTGTTGGATTGGTTCATCAAATCTCTCCAAACCGTCATTGCTAAATATGTCTCCACCTCCATGCCACAAAGGGAGGATCAAGAGGCTATTATGAAAGCGCATCATTTTGATCTTATATACGCATAATCTAACTACCTTTACACTATCCTCCCTGATTCCCCTCGACATCGGTCATTGGATCCTACACCTTTGGGCTCGTCACATTCGATGGATGGGATTATTGGGTCCATTTCCCATTTAGGATAGGTTCCTCCTACCATGTCAGTGCCATTTAATATTGGTTTGTACTACCCATCCATGCCACCTGTGTCGGTACCCCCTACACCGGTACCAATCACACCAATTGGTCAATACTAGTATGGACCGTATAGTCATGCGTACCTGAACGTTAGCCAAGTGACAATGGTTCCTACACCACCAATGGCACAAGTAATTCCTATGTCCACCTATTATGGAATGCAAACCTCATTTATCCCAACCCCGGGGTACAACCCTTATTATCCTTTCCCATGCTCAACTGTTTAGCAACCTACCCCCCACATGGGGGTCAATCTAGTCCAACCTTCTTACGTCCAACAAGCTCAATAATTTGAGCAGTTGAACGCTGCAAACCCCAATAATCCACAAACTCAAGGGAAGAAGAAAGGTAAGAAAAAGCAGAATCTGTAGCCAAGGTAAGGGGGCAATCCCCCTCCCCAGAAAAACCAGAATACGGGTGACCAAAATACAGGTACTAACAACCCCCTAAACAAGGGAAGAACCCCACCCTAAGAACCAATTATTGTTGCTCCATTTTTTGCAATTATGGCCATTTCAAACACCATTGTCCTCTTATCCCTGACTTCCAACAATTATTCTAGGATAAAAAGAAGATGGTGACAAAACCTCCTTAGGTAGTGAATCCTCCCCAACCACAAACCGTCATGTTACAACAACCCTTTGTGAATTAAGGGGTAGTCACACAACAACAAGACCCTCACCCACCTAGCAATGACTCTTTTCAAAATATCTATATATTGGACGTAAACCTTCAGACGCGATCCAAATTTTATGACGGGCCTTCCACCCCCCAAGTGGAAGATGATCCTATCTCCTTAGGGGGCCCTCTACAGATACCACACCAGAATACCGAACAAATCCCATAGATTCTGAAATTTCCACTTTGGCGTAACCCTAATAACCCTCACATGAAATCTTCCCATAATTACAGTATTGCAGATGACTTGGCTCAATTCCATGTGGCTATGTCCACATTAGAAGTGTTACATTCTTTCCCAAAAGAGAGAAAGGAATCACTCAATGCACTTGGTTCTGTCGACCCTTCCAACTCGCATCTCATGATATTTGATATTGACAAAGGTGACCCGTGACTACCATCGTCAGTCGCATTTCAAGTTCCAGTTACAGTAAAGAAAGTCATGATTTATCGTTGTATTATCGATGAAGGTGCATCCACTTGAGTTATGTCTACCAAAGTCTGTAAGCAATTAGGGTCTCCTGAGTTGGTCCCCTCTTTTATTGATCTTCGTGCCTATGATGGGAGACCATCCCAACCAAGAGGATTGTACCAAAATGTCCCCATAGAGCTGGGGGTAAATATGGTTATGATCAATATCGAAGTAGTCGATGTTGAACTCGACTACAACATCCTCTTGGGGCACAATTATATGTATGCCATGAATGCGGTCACCTCCTTGGTGTTCTATATCATGATGTTTCTGTTAAACGGGAAGGTAGTTACCCTTGACCAGCTTAACTACTATGACCCTAATACTACAAGCAACCCCGACAATGTCCTACCGAATATACTAGGCAATGATCAACCGTATGCCGACATTTCCCCTGGTATGTACAAGGACTCCAATTTTTTAGGACGATATTCCGGACCACCACCAAATATCCCTACATCGGCTGATGGCCTAATGTGCACAATTTTCACAGCTTAAAATGGAGCCCCCTCCACGTCAACATCGTCATTAGCACCACCATTGAGTCATGGCATTGAACAAACATTCAGTCCATCGATACCACCAATATTTCAAATCCCATTCTTGTACCCTCCCACGGGTGTACAAGGTACATCGATCATGTCTCAATTAACTCTACCTGGACTAACCTTGAGAATCCTAGTTTGGTGTCGTACACCACCCTTTCCAAAGATGGATTCTAAACTAGTCTCCCATTATGATTTTGTCCCTATTTAAGCTAGTACGACTGCAAGGATCATAACACGTTTAGCTACAACAACCCAACCTATGACATCCACAAATACACAACAATCGATCGTCACTAAGACCGCCAATGGGGGCACCAAACAACCAAATTTGAAAGGTCCCCTATAACCAATCCAACAGTTACTACTAAGCCTAAAGAAGGGGGCATCAACCAATAGGAGTTACAAGCCCCAGTTATGATCAATACTCCCAACCAAAGGGTCACACCACCGTGTTCTCTTTGTGGGATACAATGCCACACAACCAACTTATTTCCTACTCTATTGGAGCTAAGGATTTGCTCAACACTCTCATTAGCATAACCATGCTACATCTATAGTAAAATGGGGCACATCACCCTTGTCCACATCTAAGTACATAACACTGCACACAAACCATGCACGTTCCATATGTTCTCAGTATGGGAACTATACACATCACTTCCCTTACCTCCCTCTCTATCGGGAGGCTTTGGAAACCATTCACCTCACTGCACCCTTGGAATATATCTCACCTCCCTTATCACTCGAGGTGACCCCTATCCCCATGATTACCAAAGTGATCCCGACCAGTCCCTCCCCATGGTGGGATGACTCCATACTCGATCAATAGTCACCGCGATGTCCATAAATCCCAACCATTGTCTAAAGCATTCTAACGCCACGAGACCGTGTATCTCATGCAACTTAATGTCTTACCATTCATTCCAATGTCCTCTCATCACTGCATTTAACACTCCACATGCAACCCAAAGTAGATTGGCTAATAAACTCACCCCTTGTGGGACCACACTTCCTACAGTAATTGAGGAGGATGTTGAACCAATAGAGTCCAACGTTGACAAAAACACCTCACATCCATTAGATAAATCGAGAGATCTTAATCCCCCATCATTGATTTCCCGTGAAGCACTAGATCCCTTAATATTCCCTCAAGATGAGATTTTATCACCCACCCCAACTCTCTCCGAGTACCTTGGCATCCTGCATCTCGATTCAATTCCTCTTCCTCCCCATAATGAATACCCGGGTTCTTCTGATGAGGATATGTTAAAAGAATACATCTTCACCACATATGAATAAACAATCAAGGCCATGAATGCTACTGAACCTCCATGGGATGCTTTCCATCATAGATCCTCAACGATGCGTAGGCAGGAACCACACATACTACCCACTGAAGAACAATATACCATCGAGTCAAAATAATTTTTACCCCCTAGTCACATCGATTGGTTCAGAAATACCTTCCCCACACTAGATGCATTTGAAGATGGTAATATTGACAATATATCCCCTACCATATAGGTTTATATTTCCATCACACCAGGAGTCATCAAAAACATCTCTATCGGGGCTTCCTGCTGATCGTAGGAAATCACTGATTTTACCGCTCCATTTAAATATTTTCTTGACATCTTTGCATGGTCCTACGAAGAAATTCCAGGTCTTAACCTATCAATTGTCTAACATCACATTGACACTTGGCCCAATGCCATCCCCTTCCGACAAAAGCAATGCCTGGTCCACCCTTCTAAGTCCCCTGCAATCAAAGTTGAGATAAAAAATCTTGCAAGCTAAATTTATTTTTCCCATCGCATACACATCATGGGTGTCTAACCCCATCTCGATTAACAAAAAGAAGGGAACTATTCTTGTCTGTACCAATTTCCAAGACCTCAATTTATCCTATCCTAAGGACAACTTCCCCACACCATTCATTGACCAAATCGTTGACTCATGTGCCGGTAGCGAAATGTTGTCCTTTATGGATGGGTTCTTTGGATACAACCAAATATGCATTCGAACCCAATATCAATATAAAACTACATTTACCACACCATGGGGCACCTTTTCTTACAAATTCATGCCCTTTGGTCTAAAAAACACCAAAGCCACTTTCCAGCGAGCAATGGCATTCATCTTTAACGACTTGGCTCACATCATCCTCTCCTTTTTAGAAGACCTTACCGCCAAGTCCCAAAAGCGATGTCATCACCTCGAAGACCTTTGTAACATCTTCACAAGATGTCAAAAGTATAATATATGATTAAATCCCCTCAAGTGTGTATTTTGTGTCACCTCCAGTCGCCTCTTAGGATTCATTGTTTCCAAAGATGACATCACCATTGACCCTTCCAAGGTGCAAGCCACTAGCACCACGAACTCGACACCAGTTATAGAGTGTCCAAGGTAAGGACAACTACCTTCATTGTTTTGTTCCCGACTATACCACTCAGGCCCATGTATTTTTACGGCTTCTCAGAAAATATATGTTGTTTAAGTGGGATGACTATGCCCAAACTGCTTTTAATGCCCTTAAATAAGCATTGTCATCATCTCCCCTCATCTCTCCACCATAATTTGACAAAGATTTCATCTTGTATATATCTATGTCAACTTCCGTGGTAGCCAATGTACTAGTCCAACCTACCGAGGACCACCAGGAACATGTCATATATTATGTTAGCAAAATCCTCACTGGTGTGATATTTTACAAGAGAGATCACACAGCTGGAGAAAACCTCACTAAAACTCAATCAAGAATAGCAGAGAAGAGAAGAAGAATTGTTGAATCAATAATCACTCATTAACACAAGAAATGGCAAAAACTGTTGTATCATACATCAACAGTAAGCTGGAATTGTGAAAAGTGAATAATAACTGAATACAATCAAATGGATTCGAATGCCTCTAAGGTCATTCGAATTATCCTCAATGTGTGGCTTTTATAGCATTGGAGACATCATCCAATTAGTGGCAGTAGTCACAAATAGTCAAAAGTCAATCAAATGAGTCTAACTGAGTCATGTGAGCACAAATCAAGGGATGGAGACTACAAGGAGGGCGCATGAGGCTGATGAGGCTGTTAGTAGGTCAAGTGGCACTTTGATACAGACAACTGGAAGCTACAAGCATTTAAACTGAGTAATAAATGAATAAACTAGTCAATAAATGTTGCAACTGACTGTTAGTGATTCAAGTGGTGTAGTAGGGAGCATCAGTCTTACAAGTGAGGAAAACAAGGCACACTAGGTAGGTAGGATGGCTCCTGAGGGATAGAAATAGGCTCTAGGGGAATGAACATAGGCTTCAAGTGCTGGGGAGACTACCATACTGATGACTGGATGCATGCAGAATGCATGTAGGCATGCAAATATAAAAAATGATGGTGAGAATATTCCAACACCCCTCCGCAAGCCAAACATGAGGAAACAACTGAAGGAACTAATGGTAGGGCCCTGGTGACTAAGACCAAAGGTCACCCCATACAACAATCTAAATAATTAAAGTGAGGAAAGAGGGAAAACCCAGTGGGAAGAAATCCTTCCCTCGAAATAGATTGAAGGATGCTAATGTAGCATGTCATCACTCACCCCAAATGGTAAGTGCACTTCTCCACCAAAGAAAGATCTATCGGCAAGAAATGGATCTGTAATGTGAGAAGGATGAAACCTTCCATTCTGAAAATCAGATCTAGTTCTCCTCAGATCAAGTGGATCTCCAACAAGATCTCCAAAATATCTAAGAGTAGTGGCTGCCCATCTAGGAAGAGGAGAGTCTACAAGATATAGATCTGGATCTTGGTCTTCCATTCGCTCATATTCACTAATAGGTTCTAGATATTCAGGTTCTTGTGTATCTAGATCTAGCATTCTCTCAAAAAGAGTTATCCTCCTCTTGGGAAGAAGTGGACCATGCTCCAAAAAAATGTGCTTGAGTTCTCCAACAATGGATGCAAGCGAATCTGGAGGCTTCTTGAACTTGCTCTTCCTACCAAGCATGGTAGGAACAAATTCAAAAATATGAAGATCATTATGGAGCATGTGATTCAAACCAACTGAGGTAGAGTCAACTCCATGAATGTGTATGTAGTTCTTTGATATCTCCTTTGAACTGACATAGGTGAGATCATAACCAAATGAACTAATACATGATGGTGGTGGCTTGGACTTCAAATCAGATCCAAGAATTGATAGATGGATTCTTATGATCTCCTTTGAACCAGCAGGGGTGAGATCAAAACCAAAATCACAAGGATATGCATGAGACTTGAATCCAAGCGAATGAAGGTGTCTTCCATCTTCGGTGAAACTTTGAAAACATGTGACAATGACCAAATAGGAGTTCATAGGAAGCATTTGATCAAGGAGGGTGAATGCATCACCTCCAAAATCTGATTTTACCTTCAAAATACTTAGTAGGTAATCATCTTGCACATCAACAAGCTCATGGGAAATAGAGATTTTGAAGGTCTCTTCAACTTCTAGAGTAGTATCCGACATCTCTTGCTCATAATTTGAATTAGAAAATGGATCAACTTCATCAGTAGTGATGGACCATTTTTCAATAGTAGATCCTGATATCATGTCTTGGATTTTGACTTCATTTTTAACAACTTCATCATGGGAGATGATTGAGGCTGAATCCTGAGTAGAGAGAGCACTGAAGGAAGTATTATTGGGCTTGTTCTCCAAATGGCTAACATCATCCTCTTCCTTCTGCTTTCCAAATAATCTATCAAATCTTGTTTTTTTATCACTTGGGTGTTCAGCAGTATTAATGAGGTACTCCATATTGGAAAGCATAGCAGTACATATTGTTGTTGAGGCTCTGTCACAATCATCTAGCCAATATTCTTCCTCTTCATAGGAAGAAAACTATCTCTTAACACCAATACACATATCTAAAAGATCATATCTCTTCAGGTATGTTGTCATATTTGGTTTCCATTCTTCATAGTTGTATGAAGAGAGAGAAGGAATTGCTTTCAGATTCATGGAAGCTGTTGTTGAATTCGAATCTACTGTTGCAACTGCAGAAAACAACTGCAAATGAAGAACTGCTGCAATTGCAGAAAAATTCAAAACTGCTGCAACTGTAGAAAAATTCGAATAAACTGCAAAAACAATGAAGATACATAGTAGCTGTTGAATTCGAATCTGTTGAAGATGGATTCGAATGATGGAATAAAGTTGCAAACAAATGAGAATTGTAAATGGAGATCTGCTGCAATTCGAATTGAACACTTCCTTAGAACAATGAGCACATGTGACTGGATCCTTCACACCTAGCTAGAACTCACTAGATTGCTCCAGTGAATTCAAGACAATTGCACCAGGAATTGCTGTGGAAATCTAGAGGCTTCTGGTGCTCAATGAAAGACAATTGCTCAAGAATTTCTGCAACTGTTGCTGCAGCAATTTGAATAGCTGACTCCAGCTCTGATACCATGTGATCTTTTACAGGAGATATCACACAGCTAGAGCAAACCTCACTAAAACTCACTCAAGAATAGTAGAGAAGAGAAGAAGAATTGTTGAATCAATAATCACTCATTAACACAAAAATGGCAAAAATTGTTGTATCATACATTAGCTATAAGCTGGCTCTGTGAAAAGTGAATAATAATTGAATACAATTAAATGGATTCGAATGCCTCTAAGGTCATTTGAATTCTCCTCAATGTGTGGCTTGGATAGCATTGGAGACATCATCCAATTAGTGGCAGTAGTCACAAATAGTCAAAAGTCATTCAAATGAGTCTAACTGAGTCATGTAAGCACAAAACAAGGTATGGAGACTCCAAGGAGGGCGCATGAGGCTGGTGAGGCTGTTAGTAGGTCAAGTGGCACTCCGATATAGACAACTAGAAGCTACAACAATTAAATTGAGCAATAAATGAATAAAATAGTCAATAAATGTTGCAACTGATTGTTAGTGATCCAAGAAGTGTAGTAGGGTGCATTAATATTCTAGGTGAGGAAAACAAGGCACACTAGGTAGGTAGGAGGGCTCATGAGGGATAAAAATAGGCTCTAGGGGGCTGAACATAGGCTCCAAGTGTTGGGGAGACTACCATACTGATGACTGGATGCATGCATGATGACTGGATGCATGCATGCAAATATAAAAAATGATGGTGAGAATATTCCAACAATTGGACCTGCACTCAAATACACCCATGATGAGAAGCTTGCACTTGTAGTCATCCTTTCTGTACAAAAACTCTACCACTACATTATGTTTCGGAAAAAACCATCATCGTTGATTCCAATCCTATGCAATACATACTTATCCGTAGGATTATCAATAGTAAATTTACACAGTGGATTGTTATCTTACTAGACTTTGGCCTCGAATTTTATATTCCCAAAAGTAAGAAAGCCATGGAATTAGACAAAATCATTATAGACCTCCCCTCTACCACCATAAGAGAGTTTGTTTAGGACCAGTTACCCGATGAGAACCTCTTTCTAATTACGGCCGAAGATTCTTGGTACGGTGACATCCTTCTTTATCTTGCACCTAGAAGTTCGCTCCCCACTTATCTCGTGATGATTTCCACAAAATCTTCCACCAGGAACTGTGATACATCCTCATTTGAGACGTCCTATATCGTCTTGGTATAGACACTATTATTTGACGATGTTTAACGCACAAGGAAGCCGAACAAGTTCTCAATGATTTCCATAGCAGCGTGTGTGGCAGACACCTCTCTGGATTATCCACCGCCCAAAAAATCTAGCGAGAAGGATATTTTTGGACCTTCGTATTCAAATATTGTGTCTATGCTATCAAACAGTGTGCGAATTGTCAGGTTTTTTCCTACAAAACATGGTCCCCTCCCACACAACTCCATCCAGTCATCACTGCTGGCCCATTTTGCAAATGGTTAATTATCTTTATGGAATGTTGTCCAGCTTCGACCTAAGGTCACCACCATATAATCATCTTCGTCGATTATTTCACCAAATTGGTTGAATAGATTCCCACATTTGATTGTAAAGCAGTGAATGTTGCACACTTCTTCTTCAACCATGTTATTTCCCACTTCCTTGTTCGGAAGAAAATTGTCTATGAAAAAAGAAGACACTTCTATGAAGATACGTTAGAAGAATTGTCATGGTTGTTAGGATTCAAACACGAATTCTCAACCGCTTACTACCCTCAGGAAAACAGCTAGGTTGAAGTTGTTAACAAAATACTCAAAACTATGCTTTGACGCACAGTGGACAAAAAAAAAACCAACTGGCACTTTGGTCAAGACTGCCACGGGTTTTACCCTATTTCATCTTGTCCATGGTGTAGAAGCCATCCTCCCAATAGAATGTCAAATTCCTACCCTCCAATCCGCTGTCGAGTTGCTACCAGATACCCATGCACTGGAACAATGCCTATTCACCTTGGAACACCTTGATGAGGAAGGACGTGATTCTCTTCAAAAGAATGAAGCCATGAAAGTTCGTTCCAAGGCTCACTACGATCAGCAAGTGCAACCACACACCTTCAATGAAGGTGATTTTGTTCTTTTGTTTAATGCCAAGAAAGATGGTAAACCAGGACCCGGGAAATTTGTATCTAAGTGGAGAGGCCATTATGTCATTAAGCATTGTCTCCCAAAAGGATCCTATATCTTAATCGACCATCAAGGTATTACCCTCAACAACTTGGTCAATGGGTTGTACCTCAAAAGGTTTTATCCTTAATTCTCGAGTACCCTACAGGTACAAATATTTTGATTATATGATTTTTGCATTGTCAATACCTTGGTCATGTTCTTTACTACACTTGGGTATGTGCGCCATTTTTGCAGGATCCCGACTAGGACAATCTCGGAGACTATTACTTTTCCACTATAAGAAAAAGACTCCACCATACAACAATAGGGGTCACACACCCTACCACAGGTATCATTTCGCAAGTGGCATATAGACACCATTTACCCTTCATTTATAATGCATTTCCTAGTATTCATACTGATGACCATAAGGCCCCTGTTCATGGCCTTGATGTTCCATCAACATCAGGACCATGAATAACCTGTTCCCCCATGGGTGTGTGCACCATTTACATCCCCATCATCAATATTTAACACCCATGATTTCGACCCCCCACAAGTTTGGGGAATTTGACCCAACGTTAAAAGACCCTCCCTTAGAGTATCATTTTTCGATTAATAATTTACTCCACTAAGTAGACACTCGTCATATTCCTTGGCACATGTTACGATAATGATTCACAAATCCCCTTCATACCTCCATGATAAATTTTCCTTTCATAATATCCCTCGTATCATTACCTCTGCAAAGACACCTATGGGGCCCCCACTCTCAAAAGTAACCAGTTCCATTCAGTTATCCCGCAGGTATACACTGCATGGCATTGATTCATAATGCACCCGTCTTTGCGTCTGCAAGTTAACCCCCACTTCTTCTTGGAAAGCATCCCCCGATCCACTCAAAACTGTTGGGACTCCTCCCATCATCAAATGTTGGAGAATTTTCCAACCACACATCATTTATTTGAGCTACACAACTTAATTTTCCAGTTATCCTAAGTATTTTGACTCTATCATGTGCTTACATCATCAGTAGATCATAGTTTCAGTAAACTGGGTCTCCTCCTGCATTCAGGGAGTCAACTGGGCCATCATTATCAGTTAACTCGGCCTTCTCCATTATTCAGGGACTGATTTGCATGACTAAAGTGCACTATTCAGTCCAACTGACAGCATTTACTAGTTTATTCATCCAAATGGAGACTAGAAGGTGCCCTACTACACTGGTTGACTTCATCTGGTGTTATTTTCACCTACTATTCAGTTAACTATGGAAAAAAAGGTGCCCTCTCCTATTTTTGGGCATTCAGTTGAGTTCTGGATTCAGTTAGACTCAGTTAGATAGTTTTAGAGTCTGTTAGAGTCAGTTTCATAGTAGTTAAGTGGTTAACTGATGTTCTGAGTGGTGTTAACTGCCAAGTAAGCCACTCTCATGCATTCAATTCGAACGACCTCTCTGGAATTCGAATTGCTTGGCTTATTGTAGCCATTGTTACAAATTGTAATCATCTTCTGAGTTTATGATAATGCATGAACTACTGCAAACCTTTTGCATCAGTGTTTTGACATATTATTTGCCGCATGCATCTCTAGTAACTGTTGTCTTTGTTTCATAGATCTGTTGTGCTTAGATTTTACATGGTATTAGAGCCATGGCAGGACAAGGAAACCTTTCTACAAAGTTTTACTGATGAAGCTTTCTGCACTAGTGTTTCTGCACTTCTACACTAGTGTTTATGCACTTCTGCAGTTCTGCACTCCTACACTTTTGCACTTCCACACTTTTGCACTAGTGTTTTTGCACTAGTGCTTTCTGCACCTAGAACACATATGAAGCTTGAGCAAAATTGCTCAAAAATATTCCAACTCTGCACCAGAAGCTGAAATTTTTCCACATAATTCTTGGATATTGTGCATTCGATTTTTCAAGCTTGCTTGATAGTCTATGTCGGGTGTGATGCAACTTGAAAAGTGGAGGTTTTCCACCTAAATATTGTTTGCTGTTTGTGACTACAGGTTTCTCTCAAAAATATTATAGTATCTTCGATGGATATGAAAGCAATTCCTCCTCTCTCTCCATTCAACTATGATGAGTGGAAACCAAAGATGATAGCATATCGGAAGAGACGGGGTCTTTTTGATATGTGTATTGGTGTTATGAGAGATTTTTCTTCCTATGAAGAAGAGAATGATTAGCTAAATGACCGTGACAGAGTCTTTGGATCAATGTGTATTTCTATGTCTCCTAGTATGCGCTACCTCAAGAAAACTGCTGAAAATTCAAGTGATCTATGGGCCCAACCAGAAAAAGAATTTGGAAAGTAGAATGAAGAGACTGGTGCAAATTATTTGGAGAACAAGCCCCGTGATACCTCCTTATGTTTTCTCTCTAATTATGTCTCAGCCTCAACCATATATCATGATGAAGTTGTTCAAGATGAAGAAGAAGCTACAGATTCACCACTCATGTTCTTAATGTCTTCTATTTCGAATTCTGAGCACGATAAGCCAGGTCATACTCTAGAATCTGAAGAGGTTCCTAAATCCTCTCTTTCACATGAGTTTGCCGATGTGCAGAATGATGATCTATTGAATGTTTCAGAGGTTAAATCGGAGTTTGTAGGTAATGCATTCACCCTCCTTGATCACATGCTTCCTATGTACTTATGTTTGATCATTGGCACATGTTCTCAGAGTTTCATTGAATATGGAGGACACTACCATTCGCTTGGGTTCAAGTCTGAGGCACATTTTGGTGATTTTGGTTTTGATCTCACCCTTGTTGGTTCAAAGGAGATCACAAGAAACCATCTATCAATTATTGGAGCTGATTTAACTTCCACTGATCAGAATTTCAAGTTTCAAGAGCAATTGGAACTGATTGGAGATGATCCTACCTCAGTTGGTTCGAATTATAGGTTCCAGGATGATCCTCATATTTTTGGATTTGTTCTCACCATGTTCGGTCCAAAGAGCAAGTTCATAAAGCCTCCATATTTGCTTGCATCCACTGAAAGAGAATACAAGCACATGTTTTTGGAGCATGATCCACTTATTCCCAAGAGTAAGATACCTCCAGACACATGATCAAGCATCACACCTACTTGAGTTTGGAGCAATTAATATTTTGGTGTGTTTCAGTCCAATTTGAGGGGGGGGTTTTCCCATGAGGTTTTCTCCATTTCCTTGGTTCATGGATTGTTCTTTATTTGGATTATTTCTGTACTAGGTGACCTATGGATTTTGTTTCCAGGGCCCTTTTATTATTTTTATTTTCTCCTCCACATGAGATTATCTTAAGGCGGGGTGTTGGAGCATTTTCCAACCACACATCATTTATTTGAGCTTCACACCTTAATTCTCCACTTATCCTAAGTATTTTGACTCTATCATGTGCTTACATCATCAGTAGATCACAGTTTCAGTAAACTAGGCCTCCTCCTACATTTGGGGAGTCAATTGGGCCATCATTATCAGTTAACTGGGCCTCCTCTATCATTCCGGGAGTGATTTGCATGACTAAAGCGCACTTCTCAGTCGAACTGACAGCATTTACTAGTTTATTCATCCAAATGGACACTAGAAGGCTCCCTACTACACTGGTTGACTTCATCTGGTGTTATTTTCACCTACTATTCAGTTAACTACAAACATAAAGGCACCCTCTCCTATTTTGGGGCATTCAGTTGAGTTCTGGATTCAGTTAGACTTAGTTAGACAGTTTCAGAGTCTGTTAGAGTCATTTTCATAGTAGTGAAGTGGTTAATTGATGTGCCGAGTAGTGTTAACTTCCAAGTAATCCACTCTCATGCATTCAATTCAAATGACCTCTCTGGAATTCAAATTGCTTGGCTTATTGTAGCCATTGTTACACATTGTAATCATCTTCTAATTTTATGATAATGCTTGAACTACTGCAAACCTTTTGCATCAGTGTTTTGACATATTATTTTCTGCACGCATCTCTAGTAACTGTTGTCTTTGTTTTATAGATCTATCATGCTTATATTTTACATCAAATTGGTCCCCCAACACACACAAAATTGTGGGGACCCCACCATTATTCTTTATTTACAAACATGTTCTCTCGTCACCTCACATTGTGGGAACACCATATTATTTTGGCAGCAACCCATGGTCTCCTTTTATCGATGTATTTGAGTTTCCATATGTTTAGCAGTATTTTTTTTACTAGACACCATCTCTCATCATTTTGTGTCTCCATCAAAGCCCTTTCATTTGCAGTTTGTCTCCATCTATTTAAATCTGTGCCATTCTGAAATAAAATATGCCATCCCTACTCCCCATGTTTACATCGATCAAATGAAGTTATGAGCCCCACGCTTATCAACCAATCTTGTGTCAATCTGTTCGTCCACCATTCGGTTAAAATATGATCTCAGTTCTTAGGATAAGAATCTCGTTTTATCATGTACTTCAGCTCTCGTCGACTTCAAAACACTACATTCTAGGAGTTGTAGTAGTTGTAGTTGTACCTTGGGATCCCTTTCAATCACTATAAGGGACCACCTCGAACTTAGGAGGGAGAGTCATTAGTGCTCCCTAACTAAGTGGTTTCCCCTATGCTCAATGTCAACACATCATCGCACTAGGGGGAAACACACTTTTGAAGGTAGCAGTGTTCACATTTGGAAATCATGGTACCAGTCTATTTGGTATAAGTGAAGCTCTCAAGAAGATTTACATACTAGTTTGGTCCCCTACCCTAGTGGGATTGTTATGGTCACCAACAGCTCCACTTCTTCAACACTCTGTAGCAGTCCCTAGGTTATTTACTCACATATGGATTGAATCCACCTTCATCCATGTCCCGGTAGTATAGTAGAGTCGACACCTTGGTCCTCTCTCATTGTAATCACTCTGACAACATTTCACGAGCATGGGTATACCCTCCTCATTTGTATAAAAAACTATTCTTTATTACAACTACAAAGGTTGTCACCAACAATCTTCCCCCATGGGAGAACCTTATTTTTCCACATATGCTTTGTCCTAAATGAAAAAGAGAGAAACAACAGAAAACATGATGCATTATCGGCTCTATAGTACCCTTCGAACCTCATTGATCAAGGGGCATCTGTTAATTCCTAAAAGTTGCACACATGCGACATTTTGGTGATTCATCCAGTAAGACGTCATCAAAATAAAGAATGCGTATCACCACAGGAATCCTCAATAGATCCAAAACACAACAAGAGTCCATAAGTTCCAAGGAACAGTAAAAAAAAGGGGTAGCATGGGTAATACATAGTTGACCTTCACTATAGCGGAGGTTATCTGAACAACTCCCGCATTGCATCCGCGTTGTAATACCCCAACTTTGACCCTTATGAAATATTGGTTTTTAATGTGAATATTGTGTACATGCAATGTATGTTTCCCTAGCGTGGATCTCAAGGCCAAGGCCCCGCTAGTATATGTTCGTATTTTATTTTAAATGGACAAGCATTTGACATTTTGTTACCCATGTACTATTAAGCCATGGGATATTGTAAATTGATGTAAATATTTAATATTGCAATAGAATACCAAAAAAAACTGTCTATGGGAGCAACGAATGAGAAGGGGCCATGTGTATCCACTAGGGAGTGGTGAGGGGGATGTGGGGATGAATCATATGTTGCCAAATGTCATTGTGAGAACCCATTTGACTTTCCTTGATGACTTTTTTTTCTGTTGTAAGGAAGTAGTTGAAGATTCCAATCCATGGCTTCAATGGAGCATGGGCAGCCCAGAAATTCATATTTGAAGGTATGGGCTCTGTTTTATTGTACCACAAGTCACTCTACCTCATGAGAGTTGCTTCTTTCTCATTCCCATTCCAGAGTGGAAGGACCCAACATCAATTTCCATCCAAAAACGAATGCCCAACAGTGAGAAAAACCAGAAATAACAACTTTGAAAGAACCCACGTTTTGAAGAGCCAAAAACGCCCAGGTTTGGTATTTGACAGTAAAATCCATTGGGGGATCCATAGATAAGAACCTTGGGGCAAATTTCAAAGTATTAGATACCTCAAAATCCATTAGAAAACCCAGTTTTTATAGCCCAGAAAATCAATGACGGGATTGAGTTATTTGATGAACAGAATTGTGAGAAATCCAATTGTGAATGACTGAGCAGAGGTTGGGTTTGCTTGATAAACCCAGTGAAGGCTAGAATCTCAAGAATTAGCATCTGGACCTTTCTATACCCATCCTGAAGAGCACTGGAGGGAAGGGATGCTTGAGAGATTGTGTAGCAGAGCAGGGGACATTCCTTGTGTTGGGTGTGGTAGGTAATGTGGGTGCCTTGACTCTTGAATTCCTTTGAGATGCCTGTAGCTCTGTGGATGAGCTCACTAGCTTAGCATTTCCCCCATTTGTCTGTTGTATGCTTGATAAACCCAACTGTGAGTTGGCTTAGCATAGTTGTTGAGTGAAACCATGGCTGTGAGTGAGCCCAGCTAGTTCCTCCTTAGTGGATACACAACCCAGCTCGGGGGTGATCTCTCAGCTGAAAGAATACAAGCTGGACAAAGATATATGGTTGGGTGGCACGTTGCTCTCACATAGCCAGTTGTTGGACAACTTCATCTTCAAGATAAGTGTTTTCTGTGATTTACATTATATGCATTTTGTGTTCTGTAATGTGTTAATTGGGAATGGTAATTATTCATGTTAATGGAATTGATATGAATCCTATGCATAGCATAGGAATGGAATTGAATCCCTGGATGTTGAATCATGATATGGCTGTGTTAGATATGAGGATGCATTATTGTTTGTGTGCTTGCAAACATGTTTATTTCTGTTGTGTTTATTTGAAGTATGAGCCTGCACACACAAGTTTTAAATTGTTATGAATTGTTGAGTAATGTATGGGGGCTGAGATTGTCAATAAGCCTGGTATGTCAGTCATGTTTCCCTCCCTTGCACCGGATTGATGGAAGGGGACGTGACATAGTGGTATCAGAGCCTAGCTTGCAACACTGGGGCTGCTTGGGCCAAACTTTGAGTTACAGGCAAGTGACAAAATGTTTTAATGTAGTATTGGTGAAGTTGGGGTGGCATTTTTTATTAGAAAAATGGAAGGGTTAAATTTCCTAGGTGTGGAAGAGGAACACACAGGTGCATAGATCTCTCCAAGAGCTTTCCAACGGTACCAGACTCATCCCATTTGGCTAAGAGACGAAGGCGTTATGGACCCCGGAAGTCGCAGGGCCGAAAGCGTTTTAGGGTTGCGGATGTCGGGTTTCGGGTTTCGGGAACGTGAATTTTCAAAATTGGTGTTTGGATTTCTAAAATCCCGAACCCGCAATTTTAGCTTTCGGGATGTCGGGTTTCGGGTTGCAGGAACGCAAAGTTTTGAACTTGCGCATTCCGGTTTCCGCAATCCCGAACCTGCAATTTCAAGTTTCGGGTTTCGGGTTGCGGGATGGTTACGTTCCGTGACCGTAACTTGACTTCCTGAACCCGCAATTTCAGGTTTTGGGTTGCGGGTTGAGGGATGGTTATGTTCCGTGACCGCAACTTGACTTCCCAAACCCGCAATTTCAAGTTTCAGGTTGCGGGATGGTTACGTTCTGTGACTGCAACTTGACTTCCCGAACTCGCAATTTCAGGTTTTGGGTTACGGGATGGTTACATTCCGTGACCGAAATTTGATTTCTCGAACCCGCAATGTCAGGTTTTAGGTTGCAGGTTGCGGCCTGTGTGTGGCGAAAAAAAAGAAAAAAGTATAGAGCTTGAAAATTGATTTTTGGGTAACAGGAGCATGCAAGGTCGAAATTTGATGAGTTCAAGGGCATTCTGAGGCCATTGATGGAGGCCATGAATGAAGCAGTGAAGATCCTGAGCCCATTATGCTCCGATTTGGCATAAAATCAGAATGGATGGTTTTTACAAATCGGTGTTCCGACACTTGACGGAAGGTCGGATTGAGTCGAAACTGATATGGGGCGGTCATGGAGCAGGAACGGTGTTAAGTTTGGATTTTTGGAGCCAAAATCCAAAGCATGTGGAGTCGGGGTGTGCAAGAAGGCCAAAAAGCACTATTTCGGGCTATGTTTTTGAGATTTTGAAAAGCTTGCAATGGTTGAAAGTGACCCTATAATCCGGAATCAAGAAAATTACTGAACTCAGTATTTCATATTCTCATTAAACTAGACATATTCCGTTAGACAAAGATTTCCCAGAAATGCACCGTTTGGGAATTAGCAATTTTTGGCCCAAAATTTGGAATTTTGGAAAAATGTCAAAAGTGGAAAATAGTCAAACCCAGAATTTTATAGAAGATGAATGGAGCATCGGAATAGAGATCCGAAAGTTGTTGAGTGTTCCTTAATATATGGACTAACTTCTCTCAGTAGAATTTTTTTTTCAAATATTTATGGAATTGCTTCCACAGGTGGCTGAAGTTGGCAGTTCATGATATTTTACAACTGTGTAAAAATGTGCAGAATTGTGGTGAAAGTTGCCATTTTTGAAATAATGTAGTTTCCACACCCGAAGTCGGAATGGAGCATGAGGATAGGCATTAGAAATCTTGTCCAGTAGGGAATAATGGTGTATGATCAGAATTTGAGTGAGGTTGTCATACCCCATAGATATTTAGGGTAGAAAAGTGCCAGTGACTGTTTTGTCAAATTGTTGACAATATGGGCAATTTCTAGAATTGCATGAATGGGCAAAAGAAATGAATGCATAACAACTATGTGAATTATTCCATGAGTCGATTATGTTAAATATTGATTGTTGTATATTTCTATATGCATACTTATGATGTCTAACAAATAATTTCATAATGCATAGTGCTTACAGCTCATAAAATTTAATAATTGTAGCAGAGGTAGCATACTAGAAAAATGGTGACCATAAATGATGCTCAAGATCTTTATGAGCATGAAGAAGACGTCCTAGGAGAAAATGTGCAGGAAGGGGATGCTGAGACTGAATCTAATCGGAGAAGGGAGCAAGTGATTCCTCAGAATTTGGTTGAAACCATGGTGAGCTTTAATGAAAGATTGATGAAGGTTCAAGAAGAACAACACCAACTCAATGCTGCTATTTTGCAAAGCCTCACTAATATGTAGCAGAAGATAAACCTTGGGTTCAACCCAAGTCATGTAGGTGAAGAAGGAAGAGATGTAGAGAGTCGCTCTAGAGGTCGTTCAAAGAAGAGGACTCCAAGCCCATGGAAGAGTTCTGTGAGCAAGAAGCATAGAACACCTTCCTCTAGATCTTCTTCCAGTAGATCATGTGACTCTAGAGGTTCTCAAAGAAGTCAAAGGCATGTGCCCAAGATATTTGAGGGAAGAAAGAAGTTCAAGGGAATTCCACATGGAGAATTCAGGAAGGCAAGGCCTCCCACATTTGATGGAGAAGACAAGAATGGCCAAGAGGCAGAGGCATGGCTTCTTGGAATGAAGAAATATTTCAGAATTTAGGACTACTCAGGAAATGAAAAAGCCAAAATTGCCATTTACAATCAAAATGGTAGAGCTTCAATTTGGTGGGATAACCTCTTACAGGTGAAAGGGATTAGCGAAAGGAAGATCAATTGGGAAAGATTTAAGAAGTACTTCAAGGAGAAATACCTTTCTGTTAGGTACTATGACAGTAAGAGAAAAGAGTTCAATGAACTCAGTTTGGGACAAAAATCTATGGAAGAGCATGTCCATAAATTTTTGGAATTATTGAGGTATGTTGACTATATCAAAGATGAGAGAGTAAAAATCCAATGCTTTCTTGGGAGTCTACCTCAAAGTTTCAGAGATAGGATTGAATTTGTTAATCCACCAAGTCTTGATGAGGCCATTAGGATGGAAATGCATTGCTATGAGTAGAGTAAAGGAAAATCAGAGGTTAACCCAGTATGGAAAGGAAATCCAAGAGGGAGGTTTGACCAAAAGAAGAGTCACGTTTCAAGCCACCATTCAAAAGTCAGCCTAGAACCTTTCCATAGGGGCAACAAGAAAGGAGTGGATTCAAACTAGCAGTAGCAGCAGACAAAGCAGCAAAGGGACCGCTTCAGTGTTGGGGATGTGGAGAAAACCACATGCTGAAGGATTGTCCACATCAGAAGGATAACCCCCGAAGGTTGAACAACTTAAAGGGAGAAGCAACAATGGAGGACATGGCAAGGGCAACGCCCTGAATTTATGCAGCATTGGATAATCATCAGGCAAATCATCAATCATCAGTGGTGGAAGTTGACGGTAAGATTGCTAAGCAATCTATTTCTATTTTGATTGATCCAGGATCTACTCATAGTTATGTTTCTCCAAAAGTGGTTGAAGGTTGTTCTCTTAGAAAAGTAAAGCACAATAAGTCTTGGTTAGTTCAATTAACCACAGGGACCAAGAGGAAAGTAAGTGAAGTAGTGGTGGAGTGCCCTATAGAATTGAATGGACTCCACACACATGCATATTTAAATGTACTACCATTGGGATCGTATGATGCCTTAATTGGCATGGATTGGTTGGAAAAACATAAAGCCAAAATGGACTATTATGAGAAAGCACTTGAATGCATTGATGAAGAGGGAAGGCCAAGATTGGTAAGAGGAATTTCCAAGCAAGTTTCAGTAAGGCAGATTTCATCCCTACAGTTGAGAAAGTTTTATAAGAAGGGTTGTCAATTGTATGCAACCCATATGTCAGATTCATCATAGGACAAAGGACCAAGGATTGGAGACTTTCCAATGTTGCAAGAATTTCAAGATGTATTTCCAGATGAAGTGCTAGGACTACCACCAAAGAGAGATATTGATTTTACCATCGATCTTGTTCTAGGGGCAGCACCGAATTCCAAAGCTCCTTATAGAATGAGTACACCGGAATTGGTGGAGTTGAAGATGCAGCTATAAGAATTAATGGACAAGAGGTATATCAGGCATAGTGTGTCTCCTTGCGGAGCACCGGTGTTATTTGTTAAGAAGAAAGATTGGACCTTAAGGTTGTGTATTGATTACAGGCAGCTCAATAAAGTGACAGTCAAGAACAAGTATCCATTGCCAAGGATTGATGACTTGTTTGATCAAATGAAGGAAGCTAAAGTGTTTTCCAAGATTGACATGAGGTCTAGGTACCATCAAGTGAGGATTAAGGAAGAAGACATTCACAAGACGACTTTCAGAACTAGGTATGGTCATTATGAGTTCACCGTGGTGCCATTTGGTCTTACCAATGCACCTGCTACCTTCACGTGTCTCATGAATAGCGTGTTCAACAAATATTTGGATAAGTTTGTGATTGTGTTCTTGGATGACATTCTTGTCTATTCAAGGAATGAAGAAGAACATGAGGAGCATCTAAGGATGGTGTTGCAAGTCCTTAGAGAACATCAGTTGTATGCCAAGTTAAGCAAGTGTGAGTTTTACCAAAAGAAGGTGCAATATTTGGGTCATATCATTTCTGAAGAAGGTATTGCAGTGGATCCAGAAAAGATTAATGCCATCATGGATTGGTCTACTCCAAAGAATGTTTCAGATGTTAGGTATTTTATGGGCCTTGCTAGTTACTACAGAAGGTTTATTGAAGGATTCTCCAATATAGCTCACCCAATCACTTCATTACAGAAGAAGAATATCAAGTTTGTATGGTCTAAAAAGTGTGAGAAAAGCTTTCAGCAGTTAAAGGAGTTACTTACCAGCGCTCCTGTTTTGAAGATAGCAAATCCAAAGAAGGAATTTGTAGTGTGCACATATGCTTGCATTGAAGGGCTAGGTGGAGTGCTCATGCAAGAAGGATTTGTGATTTGCTATGAGTCAAGAAAATTAAAAGAGCATGAAAAGAATTATTCCACACATGATTAAGAATTAGTAGCCATAGTGCATGCTCTCAAGATGTGGAGACATTATTTGATGGGAAGAAGATTGGAGCTTAGAACAGACCACATGAGTTTGAAGTATTTGTTTGATCAGCCAAACTTGAATGCTAGGCAAGCTAGGTGGATGGAATTCATTTGTGAGTTTGATTTTGAAATTAAGCATGTAAAAGGGAAAGAGAATAACGTTGCAGATGCCCTTAATAGAAAATTCCATGTTTCTACAATAAGTATGTGCAAGTCAAATTTGAAGACAAGAGTTATTGAAGCCCAAAACAATGAGGAAACTTGCCTTCAAATTAAAGAAAAATTGCAACAGGGTAATGTGGATGAAAAGTGTGCAGGGTATCAGCTTGGTGAAGACAATATCCTCATCTATAAAGATAGGTTGTACATTCCAAATAATGCATATTTGAAGAAGCTAATGATGGATGAAATACATCAAATGCCATACTCGGGACACCCAAGATATCAGAAGACTATAACAACAGCAAGAAAGCAATACTTTTGGCATGGTATGAAGAAGGACATATCTAAGTACATTGCTAGGTGTCAGAAGTGCCAACAAGTCAAAGCAGAACACCAACATCCAGCAGGATTGTTGCAGCCCTTACCCATTCTGGAATGGAAGTGGGAAGTGATCTCTATGGATTTTATAACAGGTCTTCCCATGACAGTGAAGAAGCATGATTCAATCATGGTTGTGGTGGAAAAACTATCAAAGGTAGCTCACTTTATTCCAGTCAAGTCCACTCACAAGGCTAGTGACATTGCAAATATCTTCATGAGAGAGATATTCAAGTTGCATGGATTGCCTAAGGCAATAATTTCTGATCGTGATACAAAGTTCACTTCCAAGTTTTGGAAGGGATTATTTCAGGAATTAGAAACTAAATTGAATTTCAGTACAGCATATCATCCTCAAACAGATGGCCAAACTAAGAGGGTGAATCAGGTTCTTGAAGACATGCTGAGAATATATGTGATGGACAAACCATCCAAGTGAGAATATTTCCTACACTTGGTAGAATTTGCATACAATAATGGACATCATGCATCCTTGGGAATGAGTCCATTTGAAGCATTATATGGCAAGGGATGCAGGACTCCAGTGAATTGGGACAGCCCGGTGAATAGGGCAGTACTTGGACTAGAGATGATCAAGGAAATGGAATAGGAATTTGCTTAAGATCAGACAGAATTTAAAGGCAGCCCAGGACAGGCAAAAGAGTTATGCAGATTTGAAAAGAGTGCATAAGAAATTTCAGATTGGGGATCATGTTTATTTGAGAGTGAAACCAAGGAAAAGTTCTCTCAAGTTGAGGAGTTGTGCCAAGTTGTCACTGAGATATTGTGGGCCATTTGAAGTCCTTGATAGGATAGGGCCAGTTGCATATAGAATTGCATTGCCTGCTAACATAAAAGCTCATAATGTTTTCCATGTATCTTTGCTTAAGAAGTGTGTACATGATCCTAATCATATGATTGATTGGAATGTGATATAGGTGGAACCCGAGGGAGAGTTCCAAGTAGAGTCTATGCGCATCCTCGACAAGAAGGTCACTTTGCTCCGGAATAGAGCCATCGGGAAGGTAAAGGTCCAATGGGAGCACCTTAGCCCCGATGAGGCTACATGGGAGCTGGAAAATGCCATGACAGAGGCATTCCCATTTTTGTTCAGTTTTGAGAACACCGAGGATGGTGTTGTTCTAAGGGGGAGGGGAATGTAATACCCCAACTTTGACCCTTATGAAATATTGGTTCTTAATGTGAATATTGTGTACATGCGATGTATGTTTCCCTAGCGTGGAGCTCAAGGCCAAGGCCCCGCTAGTATATGTTCTTATTTTATTTTAAATGGACAAGCATTTGACATTTTGTTACCCATGTGTTATTAAGCTATGGAATATTGTAAATTGATGTAAATATTTAATATTGCAATAGAATACCAAAAAAAATTAGCTATGGGAGCAACGAATGAGAAGGGGCCATGTGTATCCACTAGGGAGTGGTGAGGGGGATGTGGGGATGAACCATATGCTGCCAAATGTCATTTTGAGAACCCATTTGACTTTTCTTAATGACATTTATTTCTGTTGTAAGGAAGTAGTTGAAGATTTCAGTCCATGGCTTCAATGGAGCATGGGCAGCCCAGAAATTCGTATTTGCAGGTATGGGCTCTATTTTCTTATACCACAAGTCACTCTACTTCATGAGAGTTGCTTCTTCCTCATTCCCATTCCAGAGTGGAAGGACCCAGCATCAATTTCCATCCAAAAACGAATGCCCAGCAGTGATAAAAACCAGAAATCGCAACTTTGAAAGAACCCACGTTTTGAAGAGCCAAAAACGCCCAGATTTGGTATTTGATAGTAAAATCCATTGGGGGATCCATAGATAAAAACCTTGGGGTGAATTTGAGAGTATTAGATACCCCGAAATCCATTAGAAAACCCAGTCTTTATATCCCAGAAAACCAGTGACGGGATTGAGTTATTTGATGAACAGAATGGTGAGAAATCCAATTCCGAATGACTGAGCAGAAGTTGGGTTTGCTTTATAAACCCAGTGAAGGCTAGAATCTCAAGAATTAGCATCTGGACCTTTCTATACCCATTCTGAAGAGCACTGGAGGGAAGGGATGCCTGAGGGACTGTACAGCAGAGAAGGGGACCTTCCTTGTGTTGGGTGTGGTAGGTAATGTGGGTGCCTTGACTGTTGAATTCCTTTGAGATGCCTGTAACTCTGTGGATAAGCTCACTGGCTTAGCATTTCCCTCCTTTGTCTGTTGTATGCTTGATAAACCCAACTGTGAGTTGGCTTAGCATAGTTGTTGAGTGAAACCATGGTTGTGAGTGAGCCTAGCTAGTTCCTCCTTAGTGGATACACAACCCAGCTCGGGGGTGATCTGTCAGCTAAAAGAATACAAGTTGGACAGAGATCTATGGTTGGGTGGAACGTTGCTCTCACATAGCCAGTTGTTGGACAGCTTCATCTCCAAGATAAGTGTTTTCTATGATTTACATTATATGCATTTTGTGTTCTGTAATGTGTTAATTCAGAATGGTAATTATTCATGTTAATGGAATTAATATGAAGCCTATGCATAGCATTGGAATGAAATTGAATCCCTAGATGTTGAATCATGATATGCCTGTGTTAGATATGAGGATGCATTACTATTTGTGTGCTTGCAAACATGTTTATTTCCGCTGTGTTTATTTGAAGTATGAGCCTGCACACACAAGTTTTAAATTGTTATGAATTGTTGAGTAATGTATGGGGGCTGAGATTGTCAGTAAGCCCAGTATGTCAGTCATGTTTCCCTCCCTTGCACCGGATTGATGGAAGGGGACATGACACGCATGATTTTTCCTTCGATAGCTACACTACTGTTAAAATGGTGGGACCACTCATTCCCAATGGCGCATTGAAGACTCATTCCTCCCCAAAGATCCAAATTCATCCCCTCACAAACTTGGTGGCATTAATCATCCCCCCTTGTGTACGTTGGAGCTAGTTCGTGAAGGAAGATAGTTCACATTTGGGTCTAGTTGTTTGTTGGCCACCTCTTGGCCTATAAAAGGAATCAATTTGCATGCATTTTGTAGAGAGAAATCAGAGTAAGTTTATGCTGCTAGATTTGAGTTGGAGCTTCCTCATAGCCCACCATTTCCTATCGTTGTAAGCATTCTAAAGCTCCCTTTCCACCTTCCATATAGGGGCAAGTGTTTATCTCCATTGTTTTACCATCTACTTAGCATTTGGTTTGGACAAGAAAGGCCTCCCTAAGGGATATTGTTGGATTCCCTTGAATCCCACACCTCCTAGGTGTTGTACAACTATTCCATTGGGAAATAAAAGAGTGTCTTAGCATATCTTTGGTTGTTGTTGAATTTTTCATTCTCTCCCCATGTCTTTCATTTTGTTTTTATCAATATTTCTATGTTTGAATGTGAACTACACTAACAATCTCTTGCAGGATAACTTGGAGGAATACCAATCAAACTAAAAAGGGGCTCCAAGGAATGAGGCCTTGCTGCAACCTACAAGGCTTATCCTCTTACCAAGTGGAAGAGTGCACTTGTGTAATTTTTCCACAAAAACAATTTTTGGAAAATTATAGAAGTGCAAAAGTAAAAGTAGTAAATTCCCCAAAAACATTGAAAATAACTAGGGTGCTAGACTGATGATATGAAATTTATTGAGTAATCCCTACCATCATTATTATCAGTTCCCAATTTTTTTTTCTTTCTATATCTCCCTATGTTTTTTTCTACAAGTAGCTAAAATTGGTCTCTAAGACTAAATGCAACTATAGGAAAAGTGCAAAATTGGGCAAAAATGGTAATTTTGAAGGGATGTAGCTTATAGATTTGAGATCAAAATTGAGTATGGTTATAGTCATTGGAAAAATGACCTATAGGGGAACAAATTGCACGATCATATTCTTATAAAGTACTTCAAATATTCATAAAAATTGAACACAAAAGAGTCTATAGCCTTGATTTGACAAAAAATGTCAATATGGGTAGTTTTTAGAATGCATGAAAATTAATTTTCTAATTTTCTAAGGATGTAATGCAGCTAAACATTGCACTTATATGAACACTCTTACATATACAATAGCGTAGCAAAGACAGTTAGGGCACAACATTCAATGTAATGCAATTAGAAAGCGTTTGGTCTTGGTTGGGCCAAGAAAACTATCACCATAAATGATGCACAAGATCCCTATGAAGATGAAACATATACCATGGGTTAAAATATACATGCTAATAATGAAGAGACAAAATCTAACGGCTATATAAACCAAGTAAATCCTTTGGATATTTCAGAGATACAAAGTTGTAGAACAAAAAATGAAAGGCTAATTAGAGCTTAGGAAGAACTGAATGTAGACAAACATTTAGAGGAAGATGCATCATGGGCATAAATCAAGAAATGACGATAAGAGTGGGAGTATCTCAAGGAGACATTCTCACAAGATTTCTCATAGCTTAAGAAATTTTGTATAGATATATGACATATACACCAAAAATTTCTATTAGTGATTCATATGCCTTTAAGGACTCCACCAAAAATTCGATTTCTTCATCTCACAAGAATAAGAGGAATAAGCCTTTCAAGGACAACTCACATGGATAATTTCGAAAGGATAAACCCCCTACCTTTGACGGTGAAGTGAAATTTGGATAAGAATCTAAGGGATGGATTCTTGGGATGAGGAAGTATTTCCAAGTCCATGGCTAATTTGGAAACATGAAGACAAGGATGGCCATATTTAATTTGAATGTTAAAGCATCGATATGGTGAGATCACCTTAGGCAAGTCAATAGGATCAATGAAAGAAAGATTGTTTAGAAGTAGTTCAAGAAGTATTTCCAACAAAAGTATCTCTTTTATAAGTACTATGATAACAAAATCAAAGAATTCTATGAGTTAAAGTTGGGGAAAATGGCCATGGATTATGCAATTAAATTCTTGGAGCGATGGAGGTATGTTAAGTATATTAGAGATGATAAGGTAAAAATATAGTGTTTTATAAATGGATTACCTTATTCATAAAAGGAATTAATTGATTTTATTGAATATCAAACTCTATATGAGACTATAAGGAGGGCTATATATTTTTATGATAAAAACTAAAGCAAGCCAAAATTCTATAAGGCATGGAAAGATAGGAAGAAGGAGAAGTTTGACCAAAAGAGGAAGGGATTATAGCCTCCTCATTTAAAACATTAGAAAAGGAAGCGGTCACCTGGAGAGGCTAAGTCAAACTGATTTATGGTAAATAAACCAAGGGAGCCCCCTTAACTTTGGGGATGTGGAGAGTACCACTTTCTAACAAAAAATCCACATAGAAATTAGAGTCACAAACATGTTCACAACATCCAAGGATAAAACTGCAAGTGAAGTAACAAGGATTATCCCTAGGATTTATGCTACACCAGAGGACCTCGAAGCTTACCATCAATCAATTGTGGTTGAGGTTGAAGGTAATATTGCTAAGAAATCTATTTCTATTTTAATTGACCTTGGATCTAATCACAATTATGTTACTCCTAAAACTATTGAGATGTGTGTCTCTAAGAAAATAAAACATGATAAATCATGGTTGGTCCAACTAGCCATTAGAACCAAGAGAAACATTATTGAAGTGGTTGAGAAATTTCCATTAGATGTGGATGGACTCTTCAAATGGGAAAATATGAATATTTTTCCGCTCGGTTCCTATGATGTTCTCATTAGAACGGACTGGTTGGAAGCACATCAAGTTAAACTTGATTTCTACAACAAGAATTTTGAATGCATTGATGAAGAAGGGAACCCAAGGATAGTAAAATTAGATACAAACACAGTTTTTACTATGCATATTTCATTCTTCCATCTGAAGAAACACTTCAAGAAAGGTTGTCAATTGGATGCAACCCACATATTATATAGAGTAGAAAATGAATTTCCCAAGTTGGAGGACTATCAAGTCTTGCAAGAATTTAGTGATGTGTTTCATAATGAAGTGCGAGGACTTCCTCCAAACAAGGATATTGATTTCACAATTGATATTATGCCAAGATCCGCACTAGTGTCCAATGCACCTTATAGAATGCATACCCTAGAATTGCTAGAGCTGAAAATGCAATTGTAAGAGTTGTTGGAAAATAAATCCATTTGGCCAAGTGTGTCTCAATGGGGAGCACCAATTCCATTTGTGAAAAATAAATATGGAACTCTCAAGTTGAGAATTAACTATAATTTTTTTAGAAAAACAAGTACACATTACCTCAAATTGATGACCTCTTTGACCAAATGAGACATGAAAATTTATTTTCAAAGATTGATTTGAGGTCTGGGTACCATCAACTTAGAATCAAGAAAGAAGAAATCCACACAAAAACCTTTTGAATGAGGTATGGAAATTATGAGATTGTGGTGGTGTCATTTGTTCTCACTAATGCACTAGCTACAATCATGTGTCTCATGAATAGTGTTTTTAGCATGACTTGGACAAGTTTGTGCTAGTTTTTCTGGATGACATTCTTATTTACTCTAAGAATGAAGCGGATCATGGAGAACATTTGAGAATGGTTTTTCCAATGTTAAGAGAGAATGAGTTGTATGCAAATCTAAGAAAATGTGTTTTTTATGCAAAACAAATTCATTATTTGGGTCACATTATTTTAGATGAAATAATATATGTGGATCCATAAAAGATTAAGGCCATTATGAATTGGCCAACCCCAAAGAATGTTAGAGATTTGATATTTTTTATGGGTCTTGATGGTTATTATATTAGGATGATTAAAGGATTCTCCAAGGTTTCAAACCCTAATACTTCTTTGCAAAAGAAGGGAATACAATTTGAGTGGACATGAGAATGTGAGGAAAGCTTCCAACTATTGAAGAAGCTTCTTACTAGTGCTCCAATTATGAATATTGCAAATTCAAAAAAGGATTTTGGGGTGTGCACTTATGCATGTAAATAAGAAACTATAAGAGTGTTTATGCAAGAAAATAATGTGGTATGTTATAAGTTAATAAATTTGAAAGAACATGAAATAAAATATGTTACACATGATTTAGCTCTTGCTGCCATAATGCATGCTTTGAAAATGTAGAGGCATTATTTGATGGGTAGGAAATTCGAGTTTAGAATTGACCATTGTAGTCCAAAACATTTGTTTTAGGAACCAACATTAAATGCAAGGAAATCTAGATGCCTAGAATTTTTATGTGAATTTGATTTTGAAATCAAATACATAAAAGGTAAAGAAAATAAAGCGGTTGTCGCACTTAGCTGAAAAATATATGTAATGGATATTGCATCCATTAGCATTTTCCAAATATGTCTGAGAAAATGTATTGTTGAATCTCTTGTTGAAGATAAACACTATGTTCAAGGAAAAGATAAATTATAGGAACATAATTTGGAAAGGAGGTATCAAGGATACCATTTGGAAGAATATGAACTTCTTACGTAGAAAAATAGAATATATATTCCCAGTTTTGTAGACTTGAGAAGAATTATTATGGATGAAATCCATAAAATTCCATATTCTGGTCATCTAGGATACTGGAAAAGAATTGTTACAGAAATGAAGCAATATTTTTTGTTGGGAATGAAGAAAGATATTGGTGAGAATATTTATATATGTATTAAATATCAGCAAGTAAAGGTTGTGCATCAACACCTAGTAGGTTTATTACAACGTTTTCCAATTCCATAATGGAAATGGGAAGTGGTAACTAGGTATTTTATCAAGGGGTTACTAACTATTTCAAGAAAGAAAGATTCTATCATGGTTGTGGAAGATAAGTTATCTAAGGAAACACATTTTATTCCAATTAAATCTACTCACAATGTCGATGAGATAGCAATAATATTCATGAAAGAAATATTCAAATTACATGGTTACCCACGTAAATTATATCCGATCAAGATACAAAGTTTACATCTAACTTTTTGAAATGTCTTTTGCATATTTGGGTATACAACTAAATTTTAACATTGGCTCTCTTCCAAAAATATCTGGGCATATAGAAAGATTGAATCAAGTGATTGAAGACATGATTCGCATATATGTGATAGACAAACCATCCAAGTGGGAGAATTATCTACATTTGGTAGATTTTTCATATAACAATGGGCATCAAGCATAATTGAGAATGGGTACATTTGAAGCTTTGTATGGAAGAAGGTGTAGGAAACCATTGAGCTGGGATAATCCAAGAACATAATTGTGCTTGGGAAAAAATGCTTAAGGAAATGGAACAAGAAGTTGCAAATTAGCAAACTATAAAATTAACTAGCAAATATCATTGTGAGAGAAATTGTAGACATTAGATGAAAAGAGGATAGTTGTAGGTGACTGTGCATAGAGAATAGGCAATATAGGAAACTTCATCCACCATTTAGTTTCTACTCCAAGATGCTTGAGAATCCATGAATTGATTTTACAGGAGGTTCTCTAATTGCATATAGTAGGTTGGACTCTTTCTACATACATTGAAGAGAACTGTAAGGGTTGGGTACTCTGAGGGGACTATTGAGAAGAGAAAGAGTATACCTTCCTTGGGTTGTGTCTGGAGGTGGAAGAGAGTTCCATGGTTTGGATGGCTAAGTGAGGTTACTATAATTTCTTAGTGGTGAGAAGTGTTAACATTCAAACTTGATCACTTTCCATGTCATCAACTTCGTCATCCTTATACATGATCATCATTTCACATTATCAACATCATTTTTCCATCTCATTCCATCATATGACCTTGGGGAAGTGATAAAAAACAAAAAAAAAGTGAAATTCAAACATGAATTGACTACCCTAGAGGGAGGTCATGGGGTTTCCCTTGAAATAAGTAACCTGGGTCGTAGCATTTCCCCAGATAAGCACGACATAATCCCAAAACTTAATTTTCATCAATATTTTGTTATTTACTACCTTCATAATGAAGAAAGGGCCAAAAGAAGACATAAACCTTGACATGGTCCAAGTTAGTTAATGCATCTAAGGCCCAAAAACCTAATTTCTCAACTAAGTAATCAAGGAAATGGAGAATTTTCACATTGCTTCTAGATCCATGTCTTGGCCACTCTTATGCTTATAAAAATCCCTTCAGGTCCCCATTCCATAAAAAAAATTATGTTTCCCACTCCTACTATCATGCTGCAAATTTTTTCCCAAAACCAGAAGAAAGCCATATCTTACTTTTTACTTCACCTAAAGGAGATCATCATTGTGAATATTGGATGGAATTTACAAGGTTACAAAGGAGGTAAACCGACCTTTCCTTGGATAGTTGCAGAGGTCCCTCTTCCTCTTTAATATACCAAGGTGCTCATTTTTGTACCACTTCTTTGTGATAATATAAAAACGATTTTTTGATCATTTATGCATCGCCTTGGAACTCTTTATGTGTGATGTGATTGAAGAATGATGAGATCCTATTAGTTTTGTTTAGTTAGTTTTGTTGGTTAGTTTTTTCCCTTATTCTGAATCTATACCAAAGTTACACAACCCTTTGGTAAGTGCATTTTGCACATGTGGGTGATTATTCAAACCATACAGATTTTGGAAACCATACTGGGGAGGATCCATAGTCCCCCTTTGGTTGTGTTAGATCTCATTTCCCAACCATCTTTTGAGTGTTTTCATACTTGGATCTAGCTATGTTTACTATTGTTTTTTGTTGTTAGTCACAAGTATATTCATTGGTCGAAACCATACTTTTTTATCCATTTCCCAAAGAAGGTTCATAATTTTTTTGCAGATTTCGGTCTAGGTTGCACCTTTTTATCCAAATCCCATGACCTAGGTCACTTATTTTCCTTCAAAATCCACTACCTTCTCAAAAACCCTGTCTTTTAGCAATTCATAGCCGATTTTGCTTTCATCTTTTCCCAATTTGATTTTGTTTTTTGTTTCGGGTATGTTTACGGTTTTGTTTTTAATATTTTCATCCTGATTGTTTGATGTAGTCATTTTTTACTTCTCCTTTTAGATGTTGTAGGTGAATAATAGATCAAGAGATCCTATTACTTACTTCTTTTAGGGTTCTGTTTGGGGTTTGTTTTCAACTACATTTTTCTAGTTTTTTCAGCAAGTTTGATTGACGGATCTACTTTGGTAGTTGATTTTTGGGTTTGTTTAGAGCACCTTGATTGCTATTTTGGAGCCTTTTCTCTTTTGTTTGCAAATTCATACCTTGATTAACTATATTGTTTGCATGCCTTCTTGGGCTTGTGGGTGTCTTGATTATGATCCATTACATTGAGATACCATAGATTTATTTCAAGAAAACCGTCATTTTTGTTTAGTATTGAAATTCTCTTATTTCTCTTTTCATCATTGTACAAGCATGTACATTTCCTTGGAATTTACAGTTTATAGTTGTAAACACCACTTGTGCACACACTCTCACACATTAATTCAAATATCACTTGGTTCATGACCCCAAGTGGAACCTAAAAATAAACCCTAATCTAAACACACTAAATTCATCACTTTAGGGCCAAAAATAATTTCGTATTTAGGTTAGGAATTTGGCAATAAGAATCCTAACAATTCCCTCTAGTCACTATACATATTAGACATAGTGGTTGAATTTCTAGGGAGACAAAATCATCTAGTACTGTTAGACATAGTTGAGGCCAATTGTGGTGGGCCCATCCTTTTAGTGTGGTATATGGCTAGATTTGAACTTGATGGCTAAGTGGTGCACCTTATCCATTCATTAATGAAGATCATCCATATCATTTCCTTTGGTTTAAAATTGCAGGTAACTCATTTGACGTGTCTATGAATGATGTAGCTTAGTAGCCATTCTATTAGGAATCTTACCTAGAGGTGATCCCTTTAGGTGGAGGGATACCTGGAGAATATAGGACTTGAGGCCCTTATTAATGTCTGGTGTTTGGAAGACCCGACTTGTATTTCTACTTCTTTTCTTCGAATGGGACTTGAGACCCCCATTGTTGAAAATATTTTAGAGAGATTTATTTTTTATTTTTACTTTGCTTATTATAGATATATTTAGAGCTAGTGGGTCTTTTCTTTTTCTAGGGTGTTCTTTTCATTATTTTTCTCTTTTCTAGATTAAATCACTTGTTTCACCCACATTGTACTTGTTATTTGATTTCATAACATTTACAAAGTTGGTATTATATGATTGGAGCATTGTTTACATTAGCTTTGCTTGTACATATTCATTGTTGGATTGGTTGTCTTGGATCTTGTTACCATAGATCCGCCGAGGTACTTTCGTAGAATTTAGGGTTGTCCCAATTTGTACAATTTCTTAGACTTCACCATTGGCTCCATGAGACACGTTCCAATTCGACGTACATCCCCCTCACTCAATTACTCTTCGGATTCTTCATATTTCGTCTCCTCATATTTCATATCACCTTCGCCTCCTCATTCTGTTGGCACCATGGCTGGTAGTATACCCAATTCCATTATTATCCTTGTTTCCAATGGCATTCCCGTTTCCAGTGGAATTCCCATTTACGGTGGCATTCTTTTTTTCGGTGGTAGAAACATCCCACTCTTTAGTGGAGGAACCGTTGGTGGTGGCCCCATCAATGCTATGACCAACACCATTGTTGGTCCCTCTACCTCATATCCCACTAGGAGTCTTCCATTCATGGCTAGTATCAACCTTCCATATTTTGTGAGACTGGCTAATGAACCCATTCGACATGATCCTGCATGGCCTTCCATGCCTAAAAAAATCCCCTTAGACATTCCAAAGTTCGAAGTGAAGGGTAGAGAGGACCCTAGAACCATATTATTTCATTCCATTTATGGTGCTCCTCCAGTAGCATCATAGATGATTCCATTTGGTTACATTTTTTCAAAGGAACTTGACTAATGTTGTCTCCATGTGGTATATTGAGCAACCCCATGGGATGCATCCCAATTTTGTGTCCCTATCTTTCACTTTCTTGACATTATTTTAGTTACCTATTTGTTATGATGAGGGAGTCAATATATTTTTGTCATGCCTCCAAACCTCATTCACCCATATCACAGATCATATCCATGAGTGGCATCAACGCAAGAGTCTTTGCAAGATTAATATTGATGACCATATCTTCTTAGACATGTTCCTTAAATCTCTCCTCCATGATATAACCAAGGATGTGGCCTCTGAGCAGTTGCAAACCAAAGAAGAATCCATTCTTGAGGATTAGTACTACAATCTTATTTATGCATAGTCCAGTTACTTATATACGATCATTCCCAATTCTCCTAGAGGTGACTCCTCCCAAGAGGATCCTCTAGGGGCATCCCATGCCAAATATGGAGTTATCGATTCTACTTCATCTGTCCAAATCCATACCTGACATACCATCCCCCTTTGAGTGGTTATTCAAATGGTAATCCCCTGGGTGTCAAGCGTCATCATTAGTGCTCTGCACCTACACTATACTATATCCCTAAAACCCCTCGCTCATCCTCACATGCAAGAACAAGTACTTCCTAATCACCTCCTCCTTTGGCCGAGAGAGATAAAGTTTGTTCACACATAAATTATCTAAAATATCTAGAATATAAATTAATCCATAAAAATAATAATATATTGAGTAAATGTATATGAATGGATGATATGATAGATTACAATTGAGTGCCTGTTATATATACCTAGATGGATTTCCATTCATTAATAGTCACGTCTTTTTGATAAGACACATCTTTTCATTATGTCTCTTCATTAATTAATTATTACTATTATTATTTATTAATGATATTATCTTTATGTATATTCATATTATTTATGTTCATAACATTTCCTTCCTCTTTAGAAATGCTTTGTCCTCAAATCATATTGATGAAAAGGATTTACATATTTAATCTTAAGTGCAATTTCATCCCATCATTGTTTGTTCTGTCATAGTTGATGATACGAGACGATATGAACCTCTGAGTGCTGAGCAAAATTTTCGAACCATAAAAAGATCGAACCATCTTAATTCAATTCTTTGCAGAGCATTGCACTTCCATGATGAACTGTTATCATGAGACTTAATTGCATTTGTTAACACCTAACTTGTGTCCACCTACATTTTCATTATCCACATCAAACCTATACATCATTACCACATTCCATTTCCATTATTTTTACCTTGGTAAAACAAAAAAACCAAAGTCTCACATAAAAGGGCCATTTTACAAAATGAATTTGCTTAATTATCTCAAAAATGAGCAACTTATGCCCTGAGTTGTTTTTTGGATCTTTCTGATTTTTATCACTAAAAAAAAATAAGAAACCTGGCATAACACCTATGATAGACCAATTTGGAAAAAATGATAAAAAAGTGAAAGGCACAAAATCAAAGGAAAAAGCCAAAAATTAAAAAACCAAAATACAAAAATAAAAAATAAAAATCAAAGCCTTATCCTTATCCTAGATCTATCTGTCATGCCTATAAATGAACCATCAAGGTTCATCACTCAACACCCATTCTCCATACATTACTGAAGCCATTACTCTACGAAAATATCCCTGAGACTAGAACTCCCTTTGTGTTCCATTCTCAACCTTTTGGAGTTTGTGTACATGATGCGTGGCCAGAGAATCGTGGACTACAAGGAGACCAAGCGAAACCTCCCTTGGATAGCTATAGGGGGCTCTCCTAGTGTAACTTAGAGGTGATATTAAATCCTTGTAAATGCCATTTTTTACATAATGAAAGAGCATTCTTTATTTTTTGTTTCTATCAGTTTGCTTGATAAAAAAGTTCAAGAAAAGGTTAATTTAGATTTATTTTAATACAGTCTGCATGTTTGATTAGTTTAGTTGTTTAATTTATGTTTTGTTTATTTTCTTTTCCATTGAGACTGTTCTAAGTTTAACACAACCCTTAGTAGGTGCATCTTTGCACGTGCTGGTGTGAAAACACCACCAACAACATTGTTATCAATATTTTTCGAATGATAATTTAGTTGTTCCCATCTTAAGGTATATTGATACTCTAATTGTTTAATATAACTGCTTTTATGATTTGGATGCCAATAAGGAGTTATTATAACATAAATTTCCCTTATCATGCTTGTAGTGCTTTCTTGGTTTAATTTTGATATATGATTTTCTCCATGCCTTGATGTTGCTTGGTTAATTGACGAACTTCTATTAGTATGTACACTTGGATTTCCCATCATTTGTACTCCAACATCCCTATATGTTTGTCCTTCAACTAGATTGGCATCTTCTTGATCCGTGATGTGGATTGGATTTGTATTTATTCCTTTTTCCACAACTTGGATTTTTACTCTTGAGGACTTTGATGCCTCCTAGATTTGCTCTAACTTTTTTTCAATCAACCTCTTATCATTCTTAAGCTTGTTAATTTGCAACAGTAGGTTTTGATGACGATTTTTTAGACGCAATTTTTCTTCATTATTTGATTTGTTGATATCTTTAATGTCTGGATTTTCAATTTTCTCTTATGTCAACTTTCTGATTTGTTCTAGTATCCCATGATTAAGGTTTTTCAAATGAGAATTTTCTTCAATTTTTTTTCCTTTTCTTATAGGTTCTTCTTGAGATCTTGATTCTCTTGTTCCAAATTCTTAATGCATTGTTTTCTATCTTTTGAATTCTTGATTTGTGTAAGTAGTTTTTAACTATGTTATTTTAAGCAATAAATTTCTTCATTTTTATCTGTGATAACTTCGTTAAATTCTTTTTGTATATTTGGTGCTGACCATTGATTTTCCCGAAGGATCACCTTTGATATGTCTTTCAAGTCTTTTGATGAAGGTACTATTGAATACGACTTCATAGTAGTGTCTTGGAATTTCCTCACCTTATTTTTGTATGAAAATTTCAAAAAAATCTTGTAATTCACCAATTAGATTGATTGTACAATAACTGACTCTCCTACAAGAATTAAGGCAAAACAATGGGACTAGTGACTCGACTGGCTGTACGAATTAAATTTCAAACAAATATGGAGGGAATTAGGATCATGATATCTAAGATATCCTTTAAACAATGTACTAGGATCATTAATGTCTCAAACAACATATAGGTTTAATTCTACTCCAAGGATCCTGGGCACCCCAACATATGCAAGCTAGATCTTCAACTTGGCACTACCTGAGAACCAATGGTGAATTATTTTGACTTAGGAAGGATTAAAAGCATTAATTGACTGTAAAATATCAGTTTTGGTTTGCACCAACAAATTTAAGGAAGTTTTGGTGAGGTTTCAAATGTAAACTAGCAAAATTGTCTCCCAGGACTGCACAACTAATTCAAATCTAGGATTTTCCAAACAGAGGGAGAAGGATTTGAATTCTTGGTTTTAGACATGGAATGATTTTAATGAAATTTTAATTGATATCAAAAATTTAAATAAATAAAATTGGAGTTGTAGAGGTTCATTTATTGATCAAACACTGAAAGCTAGCTATTTTCCATGGCAATCTAGACTAGGTGCAAGAAATTGATATAAAAATCAGAATTCTCTTTATTCAATCTGAATAATGGACTTGAGCGGTTCAACAGTACATTAATGATAGCCATAAGAAGCTGAAATACATCTCATAGAAGTATCAGGAAATAAATACATAAGATAAATAATTATCCATCATAGAAAGACTGGAAATCTTCAAGATTTCGAATGGGAGGCTTCTCAATATATGCAAACAAGCTCAAACTTCACTAGATAAAACTTAAGGACCTGAAATAAACTCAATGATGAAGACTAGATGTCATCATCCTCTCAGAAGAAGTAAGGGCACATCTCCCAAGTCAAAGAGGCAAAATAGACCTCAATTCATTCTCAAATTGTCAAAAGATGGGAAAGTGGTGCACACCCATTATTTTATAGACTTGAGGTACCTTGTTGCGAAATTAACCTAGGCTAATGCGCCCTCATGGAGTGGATACAGATATCTTTCTCTCAATCTTTTCTTTTTGCTTTGCTTTCTACTTTTTCTTTATCCTGCTTTTGCTTTTCTATCTTGGTTTTTTGCTTTTGACTCTTTTTTCCTGCTTTTCTGCCTTATCCTTCTTTTTCTTGATTTTATTCCTTATCCAGATTTCTTCTTTTATCTACTTTTCTACTTTATTCTGCTTTTCCTGAGTTTTTTTGCTTTTCTTCATTGTGCCAACTTTTCTTTTCTTTTTCCTACTTTCCTAGCTTTAATTGCTTTCAACTTTTATTCTTCGGTAAATTATCTCTTGGTCAAAGCTTATCCTCTAATGCACCCTTGTGAATTATTATCCACTTTATTTCATTAAAATAAATATTTATTAATGAAATATAACTTCTATTAAGTGCATCTAAAACTTAAGGAAATACAATTAAATACTTTGGCAATTAGTAATGCCTGAAAACTTAACCCCTCATTAATTAATTAATTCCAAACTATCACTAGAACCCATGGGATTGAATGGGTAATGCTGGACCATGGCGGTATCATAAAATGGGGACATTACAATCCTCCCCTCCCGATATTTCTTGTCCTCAATCAATTTAAGGTTTGTAGTTGAACTTTGACAAGCATTGGAATTTCAAATTCTAACTGAACTCAATGGAGGTGCCACCATGTTGCTGTTGCGCTAATTTGGTTATAAATGGATCTCCAAAAATGATCCTAGGGTACCAATTCTTATGTTGTATTCCTCCATACATCAATGCAAACTAAAATGATCCATCAACTCGTGTATCCCACTACCACTTATGCATGTTATACAATGGAATTGTCTCAGGTGGAAACCTGATACTCAAAAGAATGCTAGGATCCCACTGTCTCAATTGCATCCTCCCAAATATCAGTATCATCGGGGAGGATCTATCATCATGTAGGATACCAAGATCCCACCAACACACTGGAATTTGATCACTCCTACTGCAAAACCTAACCTCTATGAGTCTCTCCAACCAAGTATGAAACTTCTTATGTGCCATGTGAAAACTAGCACTGCAATTGCCATCCATAAGACATAGGTGACATTTCCATGTCAATCTAGGTATATTGAAGACATTACATAGCATCCATAAATGTATATACAACTGATCACAAAATATGAATGACATGTCCATAAAATTTCCATTGATGCAAGCAACAAACTTACCCCTTGGGGTACTGAACTCCATTATGTATCTATCCACCCAATTAGTAGATGAATGCATACTCCATCTTAGTGATCAAGATGGAAAGCTGTTAGCTTCCCCATGTACCATCTTCACTATGGTGAAACAACTCTTTACTATACTACTTGTTCCGCCTAACTGGCTCAAGTGGAACTACCTCGCACTATTATGCATGATGGAGACATCGGATAGATTCCTCTGTTGCTGCTCATCAAACTGGTAAGGGACATGTGTGCTTTTCAAACCCCAAGGTATAACCATAAAACCATAAATAAAGTGTGTGGGAGCCTCCTTCTCCTCATGTGGCGCCAGAATAAAAAATACCTTTACCCAATCTTCATCCCTATGTGTGTTGGATTCCATATGTGTGTGGGATGGATAATAGTGAACCAACTCTCTGTAACAATCATTCATTATGGTTGGCTGAACCGAAGTGAGATCATGTGCCTCCTCTAAAACTATTCCACTGCCACCTAGAGGCAACTCATAATTTCTCTGGCAATGAACAGGTGCTTGGTCTTCATTTTGCTTGACCTCATATTTCCTGGGCACATGCAAATAAGATTGTACTTCATGTGTCCAATTCACATAAGTACCAAAGATCAAAACACTATAGTTCCAATGACAAGGGTGAAATTCCCATGTCCCATCACAAAGAAAGTAGACATCGTCAAAATTCCATGGATGCCCATGGTGCACACAAGAAGTGTAAAATGTATCCAAGAAGTATCCATAGATGCATGTAGGAATATCACTCATGTGTCTTTTCTCCTAAATGTGAAAATAAGAGACACTCCAACCCAATGATCTAACTGGAAAGCAAGGTGCTTCCCTATGTGAATATTCCCAATGGCTCAACTCTCTGACAATGGTCAAAAGGTGCATGCAATCATAATGTGACTTGCTCAATGAAGTCAAGTTGGAACCATATGCACCTTTATGTTTGAAGGAATCATAGGTAAGCATGGGATGCCTCTACAACTACTAGGATGGAGGTGGTGCTATCATTGAATCAACTAGGGTGAATGTGGGATCCTTCTGCTCCTCTTCATGAACCATCAAGAAGAAATTCTTAACCCAAAACCCCCCATCAATTGACATGGTACAAGTAGGAAGAAATGATGTAGTATCATGGACTAGAATATCATCGCTGCAACCCTCATCCATCAAGCTAATGGATGCATCAACTCCATCAAAGGCTGGTTCATCAAACATGAGCTCTTCTGACTCCTCAATGGAGGAATGACTAACTCCGGGAAGAATCTTAGTTTCTCTCTCGGAGACAGTATGTGCTTGGAACTTACAATATGCATCCAAAAACTCCTCAAACACATGCTGGTCATTATGCACCTCATGAGCCACCATCTCATGAGGTTCCTCCATAGAACTTTGAATGTCATCAATCGAAAGAGAATGGTTGATTGGAATGTAGGAGGGAATGTGTGATCTTTGCAACTCTTGTGAAGTTGTTCTATCTCCATCTTGGATTCCAAGAGGGCACTTTGAGTGCTTCTCAAATAATATTGGGTGGCCATAAACTCATCATTGAGGTTGAAAATATCCTCATCATCCTTCAAGGATGCTCCCTACAACATATGAACAAGCTCATACAAGTAATCTATGTCAGAAAGCATATGTGAAAAATTACCTTGGATTGTAGTCATTTCTTTCTGGATCTTCTCCATGGCTTCAGGGAAAATGAAGTATCTCTCCAATAATATTGTGACACTAAAATGTGATAATCTGCAGCAGGATCTGACAACTGTAACAAGCCTCACACAAAATCTCTAGAAGTTGCAAAGAAGAAGAGAAGAATGCACTCAATAATCACTCATGAACACAGAAAATGGAGAATAGCAGTATCATACATCAGTTGTGAGATGGCACTATGAAAAATGAATACAATAATACAATAACTGTGTAGAGAATTCAAATTAACCAAGGAGGTCATTCGAATCATGCTGAAAGTCTAGCTTGGATAACATTGGAGACATCATCCAGTCAGTAGTATCAGTCATAAATGGTAATAGTCAGTCAAGTGAGTCTAACTTAGTCTAAGAGAACCATCTAGGCATGAATCAGGGGATGGAGACTCCAAGGAGGGTGCATGAGGCTGTCAGAAGGTCAAGTGGCACTCCAGAACTAGCTAATTGGGAGCTACAGGAAGTTAGCATGAGCAATCAGTGGAAGAACTGCTCAATCAATGCTCTAATTGGCTGTTAGACTCCTGGTAGGTAAGATAAGGCACTCTAATTGAATGATAACTGGTGGTAGGTGAGAAAATGCGCACTTGTCATGCAGAAGAGTCAAATAGGGTGCATTAGGTAGGTAGGTCGAGGTCTACTGGGGGATGAAGACAGGCTCTATGGAGATGACAATAGGCTCTAGGTGCTGGGAGGACCACCAACATGATGAATGGATGCATGCAGTTGCACGCAAATGCACACAACATGCAGATTTGCATGCAAGCATGCAAAATATAAAAATAATGGTGAGAAAATTCCAACACCCCCCCTCAAGCTATACTATGAGGTAGTAACTGAAAACTAAAAAATATGGCCCTGGTGATTGAGACCAAAGGTCACCCCATACAATGAATCTAAATAAACTAAGTGAGGAAAGAGGGAAAACCCAGTGGGAAGAAATCCCACCCTCAAAATAGACCGAAGGATGCTAATGTAGCATATCATCACTCACCCCAGAAGGAGGCAAGTGTCCTTCTTTTCCGAAGAAGGATTGATCGATTTGAAATGGATCAGTAATGTGAGAAGGATGAAACCTTCCATTCTGAAAATCTGATTTGGTTCTTATTTGATCATATGGATCACCAACCAAATCATCAACAAATCGAAGTGTAATGTCTGCCCATCGAGGAAGAGGAGGATCATCATATGAGGGATCATCATATGAGAGATCATCATGTTCTTGTGGATCTGGATCTCCCATTCGCTCATCTTCATCACCAGTTGCTATATTTCTTGTGGATCTGGATCTAGCATTCCCTTGTCATCATCTCCATCTTCAGATTCTGAATCTGAAATCTCATGTGAGGAAGCTTCACTCTCTTGCTCATCATCACTTCCAAACTCTGAATCTGAAATATCATGTGAAGAAGAAAGTACAACTGGCTCATCATCACATCCAAACTCTGAATCTGAAATCTCATGTAAAGAAGCAGGTACAACTAGCTCATCATCACATCCAAACTTTGAATCTGAAATCTCATGTGAAGGAGTTGTGATCTCTTGCTCATCATCACTCAAAGGAGGAACAAATCCAAAAATGTGAATATCATGAAACTGTTTCAGAATGTGCATGTAGTTCTTTGATGTTTCATTTGAACCATCATAGGTGAGATCATTATCAAAAGAACTAGGACAAAATGATGATGGATCTTCATCAAGATCATTGGTGGATGCAGTAGTGGTGTCCCATTTTGAAATAGGAGTTGAACATATGGGTGCTATATCTTCAAGCTCTTGTGGATCCGGATCTAGCATTGCGACACTTCTTCAAGAGTCCTCTTTTTCCCAATCTTCTTCGGTGAATCTTTTCGATTTGGAAGGCCTTCAACCACATTTTGAGCTTGCAAGTTTTGCAAATGCTTGTATTTGAGATGAGATAGCCTACTCTCTTCATTTGCATGAGAGTGAAGAGCAGACTCCTTTGAGAGCGGTAAGAAGGGTGAAAACTCATATAGTTTGGAGTTTTGATTTGCAACTCCTTTTGCAATGATTTCAGCTGAAACTGTTGACACAAACCCAATCGACAGGGGTTCCTCAATCTTTCGACATCCAACCCATTGCGATCTCCCTGAGCACCATCCTAGACAGGTTTTACCCTGTCCAGCAACACCTGCGGAGCAGATGAAGTCTCACCCGAGATGTTCAAGGGAGAGCTGATGGAACCATGTTTCCGCCGAATGAAGAAGGACCTTTGTGCATCCGCTTGTCAACTTATTGCAACATTCACAAACATATCTAACATTTTGACATATGCATTTAGACAAAATCACATCATCATTCAACAGATCTTATTGTCAAATGAACCATTAATGTGCAACAGATCTATCAGTAAAACATCATTTGGAACAAGGAAGCATTTCATCATTCATGTATTCAAGTTGCACATCACATTCATAGCAGGAAAAAAGAAAGAGGCACAGTAATTCTGCTCAACAACATATCTTATTAACCTTCGCAACAAACCATAGATACAACAATATAGTTCTTCTGTCGCATACCCAGATTAACAGACAACAACAAGCAAAATCATCCGTGCTCAACTATCTCTTCAATTGATCAATTCATGGATGGATGGATATCAACACCTACAATACTATATCTATTTATAGGCTTACGCCTTTACATTTGCGGTCCACTTAGGCAATCGCCTAACTACTTCTTAAAAAACTCTACAAAACAAATGACCCAAAAACCCACATGGTCGACATGACCCAAAACCCACATAATGAGGTCCAAAAATAAATAAACTACTAGCAATTATAGCAATTAGGAACAAAATTGGGAGGAACAAAATTTCCTCTTCCTGTAGACGTCCGCGGTGGTCTGGTAGAAGAATCAGCTTTAGCAATTATATCGTCGATAAATGTTTGTCTTCTCAGACCTGCGTTACGACCTCGACCTCTGTCACCTGTAGTGTTAGTGTTCAAAGGGGGGTCCCAATTTGTTTTTCTTGTATTCATGCATGCTGGAAATGATTAAACCAAAATGAAATCAAATAAACCAACTAATAACTATGTCTATCAATTACCATCCCCGACAACAGCGCCAAAATGTTGGTCACCCTATATGCTAATTAATTACAACTAACACATAGGATGCTCAATATAAATTGTCAACCCAGGGAAGTATTTTATCTCAATGGTAATAAGCACAGTCTATGCATAAACATCTCAAGTAGTTGATTCACTAAATGGAGATAATGATCCTACCTATCTGCTCATCCAGACTCATTCCATAAAGAAAACTAATCTAACTCACACATCTAGGAATTCAAAGTACAACTACCTTCCTACAGAATTCAACCTAGCAGTTACTGATCTAAGGATAGAAATGAACTAGATTACTTTTGCAAGAAGTTAAATCCTATAATCATCAAACTATAGTATTCAATCTTTACCAAAATGATTCATCCAGCAACTACTATAACTCAATCACAATCTGCCTAATCTAATGAATTCAATAAAGATACAACAACAACCAGAATTAGAAAATAAGCTTGAACTCTAAATTGATAAATATTGGAAATCCTAGAAAGCATGAAGGACTGAAAAGGAATTGGAACTGAGCTTGGCTGTAACAGCTAATTCTAACACACATGCATCAATCAAACTAACCTACACAATCGACTATCACACCATGCAGTTGCAGCTATTCAGGATGCAAATAATAAACTGCCAAGAAAGAATGCGATTGTAAATTCTCTGTTGCACCTATCAGTAATACGCCTAATGCGATTCCAAAACACACAACAGGAAATAAATCTAACTACCTACTTAACTCGGAAATATCTATGAGAAGGAGGGCCCTGGCCTTCTAATAGAGACGCCATGAACTACCACAAATTAAGACACATAAATATGAATAAATCTGCTCTTAATTAAAGATGGCAATCCACAGTCTCAGTTCTCTATTACAGCCTGTACAAAATGATAATTAACCAACCCCAGACTCTGAAAGCCTTCCCATATTTATACATGCAAAATACAGTTCGTGCAGCAATGAAGATCTCTGATCTTCATGCTACAGAGTTACAACTAAACTGTTATAGCCGTATTGAATGAGGCCATTGGACATGAAGGGTGTTGTTACTCTGAAAGTCAATGACTCAACAGTTCAACCAATTGGGAGGCATCCTGTTTGTTGCAGCAATGCTCTATTTCAACGAAGACCTGTTACAGCTTCACGTGGAAAGATGCGCTGTCCCTTTGAATATGAGGAATCAAATCTTGAAGAGTAACAGCTGGCACCACGTGTGATTCTTTCCCAAGGAATTGCGGCTGATACACCTGTGCTTTGATCTTGTCTTAATGAAATCAACACAAGTTAGCATAAATCGAAGGCTAGAATTCATAACCATAACAATCTTAGGAATTAATTAAATGAAACAATAATGAATTATACCTTGTCTGGATTGCTGATTGATCTGGAAAAAGGAATGTATATGGTTTATAAAAGTAGGGTGTAACATGGCAAAATGATGAAATAGGTGTGGTAAAAAAGGGGCATTTCCAGGGCCCATCTTCCCCCAACTATCCATTTGCATGTCCTCATGCAACAGCTGATTAGTTCGATTCTGAATCTGATCCTCATTCATATTATGCAAATAAGTTGAAGACATCAGCTTTGACAATTAATCATTGGGAATGTTGGTTCTTGTGTAACAACATCCTTTTACCCTTAACAGCTTCAGCCTATGTTGGAACTCACCAGATTTTGAATAGTGTTGGTTCTTGTGTAACAACATCTTTCCCCTGTATCTCCATTGCAGCCTCTTCTATCTGAGTTGTGTTCCAAACAAAAATTTGAGGACGCTGTTTCTTGTGTAACAACGTCCTATTTCTTGATTCTTTTAGCCTGTTGGGTCGATTCAATGTCCCCAAAACGACGAGACTGAGCTTAGGAATAGTTCCTTTGACTATTTTGCTCCTGCAGACCTTTGTACCGCTAAGTCCAGCACTGTAACTTTATGCCCTGCCATATTAAATATATCTCCACATTCCGGGCATATCATTTCTTTCTATCCTTCATTCCTCCAAATGGAAGATAGGTTCCCTGATCGGTCTGTAGCCTCCCCCATTATATTCACATACTTCTTTGTCTGCTTCCTGCATGTCTCCTTCCATTTCTCTACTTCTGTATGAAGCACTTGTACCTCCTCCTTTAATAGCTCATTCTCAAAAAGAAGATTCTCTAATTGATGTTTTCCTACAGCAAGTTCTTGTGTATCAACAAGTGGTCGGGGTTTTAAGATGGGAATTCCAATATATACTCCGATCAAATGACCTCCTTCTACCACAGTAACAATTTTGATTCTTCTCTCTTTTGATGGGCTGGACATCTGGCCCTTGCTCATTAACCCTTCCTTTCTCCTTTGAGGTAAAGAAACTCTTATCACTTGAGAAATAGGGCCGAATCCCTCCATTTGAATTAAAGTTCTTCTTATTTCAGGGGAGGATGCCACATTCAGTGCTTCTAGATCGCTTCCTACTACTGCTTTTGCTTGATGTTCCTCATCTGCCATTTTAGTTTTAGCTGCTCCAGTTTCAACCTCCTCTATATCTATCTCCTCTTCATCCTCCAATTGGACTTCTGGTGTTCCAATCCTCCCCCCAACTGAGTTTGAGGAACTCCAGTCCTCATCCACTATCTTTGCAGAAAATTCACAGGGTACCCCTAGGTGAACCAGAAGTTGTCCCCAGGTCAATTTATTGTATGCAAGGGCCCATAAGATTAATAGTTTAATCATCCCATGATTTGAGAGGGATGATAAGGGGTGTTGATCTATTTTAGCATAATAAGCCATGCGTTGCAAGGATTTAAGAAGATAGTATGGCATATTTAGCAGCTTGCGATGACGTAAATGTGATAGGAGGAAAAATTCATAAATGTAAACAACACTGTACCTCCCTTCACATGTGATATATTTATTCAAGAAGAGTGCAACTTGATCCCAAGGCTTCGAGAGAGTCTCCAACGTTGTTCCTCTGACCCATGGTCGAACACTCTCTCCTGCTGCCAGGAAATCCTCACTTGTAGTTGGATGATGGCGTTTCTGACTAAACCAACACTACCCGGTTCTGGGAAATCCTGTTACCTCCGCCAGGATTGCTTCTGAAACATCTATCCGGATACCTCGAACCATTGAATGGGTGCTTGTAATATTTTTGGCAAATTCAAGGGTTTTATTCTTCATGAAAACCATTTAGGCATTGAAAATAATCCGTCCACCCTACTTCTTGAAAGATAACAGAGGCTTCCCTGTTCTTATACAGTGATTCTATTGTTAGAAGCTCATATCTCACAGGGATACCCATACCGCTGAACTTCTGTGCAATATTTTTAGTGAATACACCAGTTACAGTTTCAAACATCAAGCTGATTGCATGCTGACATGGTTGATAGATAATCGAAGTTTTAATCGAGCATTTCCAGAAAGGTGGCACAGTTAGTTTTGGAATAAAATCCGTGGTAGGATTATCGCACAAGTTGGGTAGAATGATGGTCATAATCATAAGTATGGGTAACAGTTTAAACGTGGTTTTGGTTCAGTTGATTGGCTACGGATATTTGACAGGGATGAATGAAAAATACATCCATTATTGATTCCAACGTCAATAGATGCCTAATCATGATTACAGTTAGAATCCGTACCTTCAATATTAATGCTTGTGCCGCCATTCTGCCATAGAATTAGATTTCACAGTCGCATCGCTGGTAAAATACGCATGTGCTGAGTTGAGTTGGCCACTGCCAACCAGGCTGTTAAGTACATCCATGCTGACGGATACGTGAGACGTGCCAATAATTTTCTTCATTCTTGGTAGACTACGATTGGAACTGTGGAGTCATCATTTAAATTAGAGCCTCGTCAAATCATTAGCTACGAGACTGTTCTAGGAGGAAGACAATCTAGCGGAGTTGCAGTTGATGAATAAGGGGAGCTAAGAATGAAGACTTGAGAGGAGTTCGATGAAATGTGGCGGAGTCACAGCTGCGAAAATTGGCAGAATAGGTAAGATTAGCGGAGTCGCAGCTGTGAAGATTGGAAAAATAGGCAAGAATAGTGGAGTCGTAGCTACGAAGATTGGCAAAATGGTCGAAAATGGCGGAGTCGCAACTGCTGGAAAAAGTGAAATGGATGAAAAATAGCAGAGTTACAGCTGCGAAACTTGGCAGAATGGGAAAAAGTAGCGAAGCCGTAGCTACTAGAAAAATAAAGTAAATGAAAAATAGCAGAATTACAGCTGCAAAGCTTGGCGGAATAGGAAAAAGTAGTAGAGTCGCAGCTACTGGAAAAGTGAAGTGAATGGAAATAGAGGAGTTACAGCTGCGAAAATTAGAAAAATGAGCAAGGTAAGGAGTCGTAGCTGTGCAAAATGGAGTAACACGCAAATTTTTTAGTTGGCTGCTGAAAGCCGACGAATCATCCATCTTCTTCAAAGAGCTTTATTAGATCAGGAAAACAATGTAAGGTGTTTGCAATTGTCTGGCCCAGTCATGACTGCTGCTCCTCAAATTAATTCCTGCACACAATTTTTCAAAACAAACCCGATCAAGTGTGAAGGGAAAAATAAATAAAATACAAAAAGAAAAACAAATTATTTATGTACAAATTATGTGTGGACATTGCAGTTCTTAAAAATTCACAGGGGTTGAGAAAAATCCCTACCCTGGCATTAACTGATATTCTGGATCAGCTGCAACATGTGAAATGAAAGCATTCTTTGAGATCGGTTTGTGATACAGTCACAACCGATGACCATTTGCAAATAATGGTGTCTTGTTTTCATCAATGGTGATCAACCGGACTGTTCCATTGTCAAATACTCGATCTATCTGATAAGGTCCCAACCAACAAGTGCATAATTTGCCTTTGAAATACCTCTTGAACTGAGAATCATATAACAGAGCCTAGTCTCCTTCTCGAAAGACTTTCTTCTTTATAAATCCATCATGCCATTTCGAGCGTTGCCATTGGATCAAAGCTGTTTGATGCACTGCAGCTGTGTGCTTCTCATCCAATTCATTGGTTGATTCAGTCGGTTCCTCTGTGCTTCTGATAAATCAAGATTTGCTTCTACAGCTGTCTTCAAAGTTTTGATTTCAAATTCAATTGGGAAAACAACATTCTTACCATACACCAATTCATATGGGGAGAAACTAGTGGTGTTACGCCATGTAGTGTGATAGGCCCACAATGCCTCTGGAAGTCTCTCAACCCAATATTTACGATGGATTTTCACTGTCTTTGTCAAAATAGTCTCGATGACCCAATCAGACTATTAGTAAGTCCCTTTGAATATGAGGAATCAAATCTTGAAGAGTAACAGCTGGCACCATGTGTGATTCTTTCCCAAGGCATTGCAGCTGATACACCTGTGCTTTGATCTTGTCTTAATGAAATCAACACAAGTTAGCATAAATCGAAGGCTAGAATTCATAACCATAACAATCTTAGGCATTAATTAAATGAAACAATAATGAATTATACCTTGTCTGGATTGCTGATTGATCTGGAAAAAGGAATGTATATGGTTTATAAAAGTAGGGTGTAACATGGCGAAATGATGAAATAGGTGTGGTAAAAAAGGGGCATTTCCAGGGCCCATCTTCCCCTAACTATCCATTTGCATGTCCTCATGCAATAACTGATTAGTTCGATTCTAAATCTAATCCTCATTCATATTATGCAAATAAGTTGAAGGCATCAGCTTTGACAATTAATCATTGGGAATGTTGGTTCTTGTGTAACAACATCCTTTTACCCTTAACAACTTCAGCCTATGTTGGAACTCACCAGATTTTCAATAGTGTTGGTTCTTGTGTAACAACATCTTTCCCCTGTATCTCCATTGCAGCCTCTTCTATCTGAGTTGTGTTCCCAACAAAAATTTGAGGACGTTGGTTCTTGTGTAACAACGTCCTATTTCTTGATTCTTTTAGCCTGTTGGGTCGATTCAATGTCCCCAAAATGATGAGACTGAGCTTAGGAATAATTCCTTTGACTATTTTTCTCCTGCAAACCTTTGTACCGCTAAGTCTAGCACTGTAACTTTATGCCCTGCCATATTAAATATATCTCCACATTCTGGGCATATCATTTATTTCTGTCCTTCATTCCTCCAAATGGAAGATAGGTTCCCTGATCGGTCTGTAGCCTCCCCCATTATATTCACATACTTCTTTGCCTGCTTCCTGCATGTCTCCTTCCATTTCTCTACTTCTGTATGAAGCACTTGTACCTCCTCCTTTAATAGCTCATTCTCAAAAAGAAGATTCTCTAATTGATGTTTTTCTACAGCAGGTTCTTGTGTATCAGCAAGTGGTCGAGGTTTTAAGATGGGAATTCCAATATATACTCTGATCAAATGACCTCCTTCTACCACAATAACAATTTCGATTCTTCTCTCTTTTGATGCACTGGACATCTGGCCCTTGCTCATTAACCCTTCCTTTCTCCTTTGAGGTAGAGAAACTCTTATCACTTGAGAAATAGGGCCGAATTCCTCCATTGAATTAAAGTTCTTCTTATTTCAGGGGAGGATGCCACATTCAGTGCTTCTAGATCGCTTCCTACTACTGCTTTTGCTTGATGTTACTCATCTACCATTTTAGTTTTAGCTGCTCCAGTTTCAACCTCCTCTATATCTATCTCCTCTTCATCCTCCAATTGGACTTCTGGTGTTCCAATCCTCCCCTCAACTGAGTTTGAGGAACTCCAGTCCTCATCCACTATCTTTGCAGAAAATTCACGGGGTACCCCTGGGCGAACCAGAAGTTGTCCCCAGGTCAATTTATTGTATGCAAGGGCCCATAAGATTAATAGTTTAATTATCCCATGATTTGAGAGGGATGATAAGGGGTGTTGATCTCTTTTAGCATAATAAGCCATTCGTTGCAAGGATTTAAGAAGATAGTATGGCATATTTAGCAGCTTGCGATGACATAAATGTGATAGGAGGAAAAATTCATAAATGTAAACAACACTGTACCTCCCTTCACATGTGATATATTTCTTCAAGAAGAGTGCAACTTGATCCCAAGGCTTCGAGAGAGTCTCCAACACTATTCCTCTGACCCATGGTCGAACACTCTCTCCTGCTGCCAGGAAATCCTCACTTGTAGTCGGATGATGGCGTTTCTGACTAAACCAACACTGCCCAGTTCTGGGCAATCCCGTTACCTCCGTCAGGATTGCTTCTGAAACATCTATCCGGATACCTCGAACCACTGAATGGGTGCTTGTAAGATTTTTGGCAAATTCAAGGGTTGTTTCTTCATGAAAACCATTCAGGCATTGAAAATAATCCGTCCACCCTACTTCTTGAAAGATAACAAAGGCTTCCCTGTTCTTATACAGTGATTCTATTGTTAGAAGCTCATATCTCACAGGGATACCCATACCGCTAAACTTCTGCGCAATATTTTTAGCGAGTACACCAGTTACAATTTCAAACATCAAGCTGATTGCATGCTGACATGGTTGATAGATAGTCGAAGTTTTAATCGAGCATTTTTGGAAAGGTGGCACAGTTAGTTTTGGAATAAAATCCATGGTAGGATTATTGCACAAGTCGGGTAGAATGATGGTCATAATCATAAGTATGGGTAATAGTTTAAATGTGGTTTTGGTTCAGTTGATTGGCTACGGATATGTGACAGGGATGAATGAAAAATACATCCATTATTGATTCCGATGTCAATAGATGCCTAATCATGATTACAGTTAGAATCCGTACCTTCAAGATTAATGCTCGTGCCGCCATTCTGCCATAGAATTATATTTCACAGTCGCATCGCTGGTAAAATACACATGTGCTGAGTTGAGTTGGCCACCGCCAACCAAGATGTTAAGTACATCCATGCTGATGGATACGCGAGACAGGCCAATAATTTTCTTCATTCTTGGCAGACTGCAATTGGAACTGTGGAGTCATCATTTAAATTAGAGCCTGGTCAAATCATTAGCGGCAAGACTGTTCTAGGAGGAAGACAATCTAGCGGAGTTGCAGTTGATGAATAAGAGGAGCTAAGAATGAAGACTTAAGAGGAGTTCGATGAAATGTGGCGGAGTCACAGCTGCGAAAATTGGCAGAATAGGTAAGAATAAAGGAGTCGCAGCTGCGAAGATTGGAAAAATAGGCAAGAATAGTGGAGTCACAGTTGCGGAGATTGGCAAAATGGTCGAAAATGGTGGAGTTGCAATTGCTAGAAAAAGTGAAATAGATGAAAAATAGCAGAGTTACAGCTGCGAAACTTGGTAGAATGGGAAAAAGTAGCGGAGCCGTAGCTGCTAGAAAAATAAAGTAAATGAAAAATAGCAGAATTACAGCTGCAAAGCTTGGCAAAATAGGCAAAAGTAGCAGAGTCGTAGCTACTGGAAAAGTGAAGTGAATGGAAATAGAGGAGTTACAGTTGCGAAAATTAGAAAAATGAGCAAGGTAAGGAGTCGTAGCTATGCAAAATGGAGTAACATGCAAATTTTTTAGCTGGCTGCTGAAAGCCGACGAATCATCCATCTTCTTCAAAGAGCTTTATTAGATCAGGAAAACAATGTAAGGTGTCTGCAATCGTCTGGCCCAATCACGACTGCTGCTCCTCAAATTAATTCCTGCACACAATTTTTCAAAACAAACCCGATCAAGTGTGAAGGGAAAAATAAATAAAATACAAAAAGAAAAACAAATTATTTATGTACAAATTATGTGTGGACATTGCAGTTCTTAAAAATTCACAAGGGTTGAGAAAAATCCCTGCCCTGGCATTAACTGATATTCTGGATCAGCTGCAACATGTGAAATGAAAGCATTCTTTGAGATCGGTTTGTGATACAGTCACAACCGATGACCATTTGCAAATAATGGTGTCTTGTTTTCATCAATGGTGATCAACCAGACTGTTCCATTGTCAAATACTCGATCTATCTGATAAGGTCCCAACCAATGAGTGCATAATTTGCCTTTGAAATCCCTCTTGAACCGAGAATCATATAACAGAGCCCAGTCTCCTTCTCGAAAGAATTTCTTCTTTATAAATCCATCATGCCATTTCGAGCATTGTCGTTGGATCAAAGCTGTTTGATGCACTGCAGCTGTGAGCTTCTCATCTAATTCATTGGTTGATTCAATCGGTTCGTCTGTGCTTCTGATAAATCAAGATTTGCTTCTACAGCTGTCTTCAAAGTTTTGATTTCAAATTCAATTGGGAAAAAAACATTCTTACCATACACCAATTCATATGGGGAGAAACTAGTGGTGTTACGCCATGTAGTGTGATAGGCCCACAGTGCCTCTGGAAGTCTCTCAACCCAATATTTATGATGGATTTTCACTGTCTTTGTCAAAATAGTCTCGATGACCTTGTTCGAACTTTCCACTTGGCCATTGGCCTGTGGATGATATGGCGAGGTTATTTGTGCTGGATGTGAAACTTCTATAATAGGATTCCAATTTGTGGGACATGAACTGTGGTCCACCATCTGTAATGATTTCCTTAGGTACTCCAAACCGAGTAAAAATTTCTTCATATTGGAAATCAATTACAGCCTGATCATTAGCTTTGACCAAGGCTACAACTTCCACCCATTTGGTCATGTAATATGTGCAAACCAAGATGTGAACTTTTTGTTTTGAGGGAGGGTTGATAGGTCCTACGAAATACAGAGCCCATCTGTCAAATGGCTCAACCACGAGCTGTGGATGTAGAGGCATTTCATCTAATCTATTGGGATGGCCCATCCTTTGGCAGCTATCACATGCCTGAACATACTTCTTTGCGTCCCTGAACAATGTGGGCCAGAAATATCCCATTCTCAAAACCTTATGACCTATCCTTTTTTCAGCAAAGTGTCCCCCACAGGTCTCATCATGGAAAGCTTTAAGGATACTGAAAATTTCATCTTCTCTGACACATCTTCTGATTTCTAAATCAAGCCCTGTGTAGAAAAGATGTCCATCAATCCAGCAGTACCTGGCACTCTGTTGAATGATATTTCTTCTTTCTCTCTTCGACAGATGTGCTGGAAGCTTACCTGCAGCCAAAAAGTTAGCAATATATACATACCATGGGGAATGAGCTGATACTGCAAACAAATGCTCATCAGGGAAGGAATCTTCGACTGGTAAATTGTCATCACTGTTAGTAAGTTGAGATAAAAAATCTGCAACAATGTTTTCCTTCCCTGGTCTATCAATAATTGTGATGTCAAATTCCTGTAACAATAGCATCCATCTAGTAGCTCTAGCATTCGTGATTGGTTTATTCATTAAATATTTGATGGCAGAATGATCAGTGTGCACAAAAGTGGAGTATCTAGTAATGTAGTGTCTAAATTTGTTGATGGCATAAACTATGGCAAGGAATTGTTTATCTGTGACAGTATAGTTTAGTTCAGCAGGAGATAAGTTCTTACTAATGTAATAAATTGCATATGGAGCATTACCTTCCTGCTGTCCTAAAACTGCTCCAATGGCAGTGTCTGAAGCATCTGAAGAGATATGAAAAGGCAGAGCCCAGTTGGGCCCTCGTAAAATGGGTGTTGTAGACAGCCTCTTCTTAATTTTAGTAAACGATGTTTGGCATGCATAATTCCAAACAAACTGTGAATCCTTCATCAACAAGGTGAGCAAAGGAGAAGCTAGTTTGAAAATTTTTTCTATGAATCTTCTGTAATAGCCAGCATGCCGTAAGAAGCTATGTACATCTTTTTGTGTTCCAGGAGTTGGTATATTTTAAATTACCTTAATTTTGGATGGTTCTACCTAGATACCATCAGACGAGATGAAGTGCCCTAGAACTATGCCCTCGCTCATCATCATATGGCACTTTTCAGTGCTTAAAGAGAGCTGGCTTTGTTCACAGCGTTTCAAGACCTTTTCTAAATTTTTTCGATGCTTCTTCATAACTACTACCATATGGAGTGAAGTCATACATAAAAATTTCCATGCAGTCATTTACCATCTCTGAAAAGATTCCAATCACTTCTCTTTGAAATGTAGCTGGTGCGTTGCACAACCCAAAAGGAAGTACCCTGTATGCAAAAGTGCCCCAGGGACAAGTGAAAGTGGTTTTGTCTTGGTCTTATGGAGCAATTTGGATTTGGTTATAGCCACTAAAGCCATCTAGAAAGGAAAAATACTTCTTCCCAGACAAGGTATCAAGAACCTAATCGATGAAAGGTAAGGGAAATTGGTCCTTCTGCATTGCTTTGTTCATTTCTCTGTAATCCACCCAAACCCTCCATTTCCCATTCTTCTTTGGCACAATCACAAGTGGAGAAACCCACTCACTGTCTAAAATTGGGTATATAAACCCTGCTTCCAGAATTTTTTGGATCTCCTCTTTCACTACATCCCTTAGGTTCAGGTTCATCCTTCATTGTGGTTGACACACTGGCCTAGAGATGCTCTTAATATAAATGTGATGGGTACATATATTAGAAGGAATACCCTTCATGTCTATGTACTCCCAAGCGAAATCTCCTTTATGTTGTTTCAAAAGAGTGATCGGCTATTCTAGCTCGCTGGGCGCAAGGTTTGGATTGATGTTCAATGTTTTCCCTAGCTCAATTTCTACTGGGACACTTTTCGAATTTTTGAGGACTGGAATTATACTGGCATCACTGGCTAGAGTTTCTTCCGTAATATTTTCTTGTTCTTTCTCATCTAATGTACTGTCAATAATCTGGTAAATATGCTTATTGACGGACATGGGCTCATTGATGAAACTGTTAATGGTATCGTCCTCTCTTTCATCTTTAAAAGTTATGGCTCTCCCAATCGTTAGTAATGGCTGAACGCCTTCCTCCTCCTCCAAATCCACCCAAAGTGGAGTTTCAGCTTCTGTGCTTGGTCGAGCTGGAGGGTATAAGGTTAGGATTTTGATCTCAGTTCCGTCTAAGATAGTCATGGATCCTGACCGACAGCTGATATAGGCATCTAGTGTGGCCAACCACGGTCTCCCCAAAATCAATAGGTGTCCCCACAACTGAGACTTCGGCTGTAACACCAAAAATTTCGCAGGGTATTCCCACGAGTCAATAGAGATTACTAGGTCGTCTAGGATCCCCTCAGGCTTGATTGTTGATCTGTTAGCAAGTTCTAAAATGGTAGGGGTTGGCCAAAGGTTAGTGAGTCCGAGTTTCTTCATAGTTTATATGGTCATAATGTTAATAGCCATGCCTAAGTCTACCAAGACGTCGGGGATTTGTGTGTTTCCTATGTGAACTGTAACAGTAGGATTTCTAGGGTCATCATATTTTGCCACAGGGGTCTTCCCCATTATTAATTCAGAAATTTTTCCCAATACATGGACAGTGGGAGGATCCCTAGGCTTTCTCCCTGGTTTATTGACACATAAATCTCTAACAGTATTAGCATAAATGGGCACGCCATGGAGGGTTTGTAACAGCAGAATTTTGACATACAAATTTGTTAATTCTCCTAAGAGATTGAATCGAGGTTGTTCCACTATTTTTTGCAGGGCCAATCGTTCAGGATATGGCAGTTCTCTCATCAGTTGTGTAGGTTATGCTTCATCGTGTGTTACTTCCTGAGTTTCAACTACTGTTTCGGTAGGAATGTCAGCATCCTCAATGATGGAGATTGCTGAATGAACCATATGCTCATAGGGTTGATTCACTCCAGTTTCAGTCACTGGGGATGGAACATCCTCAGTGATGATGGGTTCCACTACCCTCCCTGATCGTAATTGTATATCATTGCATGGAACTTGGGATATGGAATGCGCAGGCATGTTGGCAGTCTCAAACTGATGAACTGCTTTATTATTTGGGTTTGGGTTAGGTTGTGTAGGTAGTTATGGCCGAAGTGGTGCATTCATAGGTGAGACATTGTTTTGGAATTGCAGCTGTGGCTGTTGATATTGTTGGTGAGGATATTAATGAGGAGGGTACTTTTGATACTGAGTCTGGTGATGGGGAAAGTTATTTACTTGGTAAGAATTTCTCCAGTTGGAATTCTAGGGAGCTTGATTGTTTGACTATTGTGACCATGGTGTCCAGGAATTAGGATTTTGCATTGGGTTCTGAGATGGATTCCACTGGTTATTAGAATAATGTGAAGGGAATTGTGTATTCATATTGTTCATACCATTCATATTATTCAAGAAAATTGATGGATCTGGATTCATACCTTGATTGCGAGGCTGCCAAGGTTTCTTCTGTGCAATAAAGTAAGCTTGTTCCACATCTGAAGTGGATGCCTGCAGAACTTCTTTGACTTTGGGTAATGAAGGACATTCCTCGGTGTCATGCTCCGATTCACATATCCTACATATCTCTGCCTTGTCCAACGGGCATTCTTTTAGTGGGTGCTTTTTCCTACATTTATGATAGAATACACCGAGTGTAAGATCTTCTACTGCTTGCCTCTGTTTTGCTCTCAAAACATCTAACTCTGAGGAAATGGAACTCATCATATCAGTTTTAAAATTCTCCAGCAAGTTTCCTATTTTTGCTAGAGTGGATCCTCCACTAGTTGACTTCTGTGTCCTAGTGAAGACATTCTGATCTCGATCTTTGTCTTGCTTGTTAGTTCTACAGGATCCCCTTGAGTACCTTCAACATAATTCGATGATCTTTTCAAAGGGTTCCTTTGAGATGTCCCCTTTCCCCAACAAATTCAACATATGAAGGAAATCTTCTCTAATTCCTTGTAGCAACATAATCTTGAGTACATATTTTCCAACCTTAGTGTGGCTAGACCTTTATAAATTGTACAACAATCTTTCCACAAAGTCTTCCAAGCTCTCCATTTTAAACAACTCTTCCTTTCTATCCCTGGTTCTACAATATTCTTGATATTTAGAAAGAAAGGTCTGTTTCATTTGGTCCCAAGTAGTAATGGTCTCACGACCTAAACTCATGAACTAGAGAAGAGCGTTTCCTTTCAAGGTGGATGCGAATAGTTTCAGCTTCTGAGCACTAGAGGTATAGTCATAGCTGCGACAGAGGATATCAAACTCAAAAAGAAATTCATCAGGATCTTCAGATGATTTACCATGGAAATTCAGGAGAACTGATGGTGAGATATTTTTCATGGGAGCTGCTCCAGGTGTCTCGAGGATAGGGAATTCTAATGTAACCACCGTGTCACCAGGCTCATTATCTTCCACTTCCTCTTCTCAATTCTCCTGATGTTCATTCTCTCCTTCATGTTCTCTGTTAGCCATGTTGTTCCAAAATTCAATGGAATTCTTTATTCGTTCTTCCTCTGCTTTTTCTTCTTCTTCTTTCCTCTTTTCTTATTCTCGCCTTCTTTCTTCCTCTGATTCTCAGCGATGTTCCAAGCATACTTACTTAGTAACTCTGGTCCCATTAATATGATAAATCTCCTCTCTATCCGGTGCACCCACAATGCTTCCCTCGTCTTCAGGAGGTTTCTTTTCTGCGCTGGGAGTGGATGGCCCCGTTGCGTTCTCCACCATTGATGCTGAATTCTCAAGATTGGGAGGAACAAAATTTCCTCTTCCTGTAGACGTCCGCGGTGGTCTGGTAGAAGAATCAGCTTTAGCAATTATATCGTCGATAAATGTTTGTCTTCTCAGACCTGTGTTACAACCTCGACCTCTGTCACCTACAGTGTTAATGTTCAAAGGGGGTTCCCGATTTGTTTTTCTTGTATTCATGCATGTTGGAAATGGTTAAACCAAAATGAAATCAAATAAACCAACTACTAACTATGTCTATCAATTACCATCCCAGGCAACAGCGCCAAAACGTTGGTCACCCTATATGCTAATTAATTACAACTAACACCTAGGATGCTCAATATAAATTGTCAACCCATGGAAGTCTTTTATCTCAATGGTAATAAGCACAATCTATGCATAAACATCTCAAGTAGTTGATTCACTAAATGGAGATAATTATCCTACCTATCTTCTCAGCTAGACTCATTCCATAAAGAAAACTAATCTAACTCACACATCTAGGAATTCAAAGTACAACTACCTTCCTACAGAATTCAACCTAGCAGTTACTGATCTAAGAATAGAAATGAACTAGATTACTTTTGCAAGAAGTTAAATCCTATAATAATCAAACTACAGTATTCAATCTTTACCAAAATGATTCATCTAACAACTACTGTAACTCAATGAAAATCTGCCTAATCTAATGAATTCAGTAAAGATACAACAACAACTAGAATTAGAAAATAAGCTTGAACTCTAAATTGATAAATATTGGAAATCCTAGAAAGCATGAATGACTGAAAAGGAATTGGAATTGAGCTTGGCTGTAACAGCTAATTCTAACACACATGCATCAATCAAACTAACCTACATAGTCGACTGCCACACCACGTAGTTGCAGCTATTCAAGATGCAAATAATAAACTACCAAGAAAGAATGCGATTGTAAATTCTCTGTTGCAGCTATCAGTAATACGCCTAATGCAATTCCACAACACACAACAGGAAATCAATCTAACTACCTACTTAACTCGGAAATCTCTATGAGAAGATGGGCCCTAGCCTTCTAACAGAGACGCAGTGAACTACCAAAAATTAAGACACAGAAATATGAATAAATCTGCTCTTCATTAAAGATGGAAATCCACAGTCTCAGTTCTCTGTTACAGCCCGTAAAAAATGATAATTAACCAACCCCAGACTCTAAAATCCTTCCCATATTTATACATGCAAAATACAGTTCGTGATCCACTAATTTCGTGCAGCAATGAAGATCTCTGATCTTCATGCTGCAGAGTTACAACTAAACTGTTGCAGCCGTATTGAATGAGGCCGTTGGACATGAAGGGTGTTGTTACACTGGCAGTCAATAAATCAACGGTTCAACCAATTGGGAGGCGTCCTGTCTGTTGCAGTAATGATTTGTTTCAATGAAGACCTATTATAGCTTCACGTGGAAAGATGCACTATCCCTTTGAATATGAGGAATCAAATCTTGAAGAGTAACAGCTGTAACCATGTGTGATTCTTTCCCAAGGCATTGCGACTGATACACCTGTTCTTTGATCTTGTATTAATGAAATCAACACAAGTTAGCATAAATTGAAGGCTAGAATTCATAACCATAACAATATTAGGCATTAATTAAATGAAACAATAATGAATTATACCTTGTCTGGATTGCTGATTGATCTGGAAAAAATGCATGTATATGGTTTATAAAAGTAGGGTGTAACATGGCAAAATGATGAAATAGGTGTGGTAAAAAAGGGGCATTTCCAGGGCCCAACACCTCCCAATAGAGCCAGAATTGCATTGCGCAATCCTTCAGTCGCTTTGGTTCCTGCACCAACCATATATTCTGATAGCACGCACCCTTATGGTCTGTCGTGACATCAACTTCCATCCCTTGGTAATTGTTAGGCTCCATCCATGCAACAAGCACAATCAAAATCAAAAGCCAGCTGTACGCAAATGCCCCCTTTCCTTCTTGGACAGCTGCTGCATCCTCTGTTAACTGGTTCAATAAGAAAAGTGACTAGTTCATCTGTACGCCTTCCGCGCACTGCTCTGTGCACGCCACAACCCCCAAATTGCACTGGTTGGGTCGGTTTTTTCGTACAACTTTGCAACACAGAATCCTCGCCCCGGTGCGGACCTCCCTATCATTAATATTGTCAATGCGGTAGGCTTGACCGTCACATTCCAATCTGTAACACTGTGCCAATCTTGCTGCCCGCTTTTTATCATTTTCCTTCCCTCTGAAATATTGCAAAGGGTTGGGTCCATCCTTCGGAAATCCCGTGATCTCGGAAATTAGGTCGACTGTGACGGTGATCGGTCTGTCCAACCACAAAATGCCATCGTGAAAGCAGGCCAAAAGCTGCTTAACACAGGAATTTGCCTCTGTCAACCTCCCAAAGTGCGCATGTTGATCAAGGCCAACACTCCTTCTTTGTCCAATCCATGCACCCAATCATGTGGAATGCGTGGTGTTGGGCCGACTTCGCCTGTTGCTCTTGGCAGAAGTGGTTTCGTCATAACATCCTGCAGCGCTAGCAAATCATGGTCGTCATACTTCAACTGCATCAGCGAAAACACAATGTCAACAGTGCAGACCGTGCCTGGTGGGATCGTCGAAATCCTGATTTGGTACTGCTGGTTCTTGGTGGGATTCTAGGGATGTGCACCAGGTCGACAGGTGGGTATATACCCTAGGATATCCGCAATAGATACCCCTACTCAGGCCACGGATTCCACAATTCCTAAGCTCGACGGAATCACTTCAAGTACCTCTTCCGGCACTTGTGCAGATGATCGGGTCTTCCACTTCTCTGGTGGCAGGGAGCTAGGTCGCGTCCCCCCCTCTTCTTCCTCATCCCTTACGATGACTCAATCGACATACTAGTAACTTCCTCTTCAATAGTTATAGGGATGACGGGTGACTCTACTTCGCTCGAAATATCGACCGTATCTGGTTCACCTAGAATTCCGCACACGACTACCACAACGCCAAAGTATTTCTCAACCTCACTCAACTTGGAAACTTTCTCTACACAATGCAATTTTGCTTTTCAACGCAACTCAACCTTGCACAATCCAGCTCAACATTGCTTGGCTCAATGCACTCTTTGCAAAATTGTGGCTTCCGACCAGCCTTGGCCCGTTCTTATAGCACCAAATTGTTCCATGTGTCATTATGACCAAATCACGCCGATGATTATGACCAAATCCTGCATTAATTATCCAAATCCGCATTAACTGACCAAATCCTTCATTCAATCTAATGATCGGATCCGCCATAACTACAGGTCACTTCAGTGAGCACCGACATCTAACTGCATTTAATCGTCTGCATTTATTGCTGATTTGACTGTGTCGCGACCCTGTAGTTGTTGCAGCATGGTGCTCGAACTGTGATACTATCGCTCCTTCCTACACATCATGTCCTTACTAGTGCGCCATCATGCCACCTAGCATCCTGCATTTTTTTTTCACAATGTTGTTCAGGCATTGCATGGCTCCGAGCCCATCCTATGGGGCTTCAACCTGCTACCATTTACCATCTGAGTCCTCAGCGTCTAGAAGCTTACTTGACATTCTGGACTCCATAAGAATAACACATCCTTCTTCAACAACTTTTCCATAGGGGTCGTGATCGCTGCATAACCACGGATAAACTTGTGATAGTACCCTATGTGCCCCAGTGTCGCTCTCAACTACTTGAAAGTGGTAGGCGGTGTTAAGCTTAGAATGAGAGCAATCTTTGTTGGCTGAACCAATAATCCTTACTTCCAAACAATATGACCCAACAATATCCCAAATGGTGCATAGAAAATGCACTGCTTCAAGTTCAGTGATATCTGATGCTGCCTACAGCGCTCTAACATCAGTTGCAGGTTTTCCAGATGATTGTTGATCAATCTATAAACTTTCCAATCATCCATATAGACTTGCAAAAAATTCTGAATAAAATATCTGAATGCAGCGACAACAACCCAGGAGAATACCGCAGGTGCGTTCTTAAGCCCAAACGGCATTACAGTGTACTGGAAACAACCCCATTCAGTCACAAATGTTGTCTTGTGGTGATCCTCTTTCGTGATCCTAATCTGGTGATAGCCAGAGAACCCATCCGTGAAAGAATACATCTCTTGACCACCCACTCCTTCCAGCACCTAATTAGTGAATGGTGTCGGAAAGGGATCATGCATACATGTGTCATTCAATTTCCTCAGGTCGACACAAATGCGTACCTCACCTGTCTTCTTATCTTGCACCACCATAGGACTAATCCATTCTAATTCTTCAACTGGCTCAATTATTGCAGCATCCAGCATGTGGTCAAGTTCAATTTTGACCCATTCCTTGTGTCATGAATTCAATCGATATGGTCACTGTCTAATTGGTTTCGCATTTGGCTTTAATTGAATATTCATCTCCCCTAGATCCCCCAGTATTCCCTTCATCTCAAAAAACTTTGTTGGGAACAAATCTTGGAACTCATGCAACAGGTTTGTTACCTTCGCCATCATTTCTTCATCCCAGTAGTCCCCAACATTCACGAACTTTGGGTTCTCTTCTGTCCCAATGTTGACCTTCCTAAGTTTTAGCGGCTAACTGATCGGATCCGTCGATGCGTCAGGTGCTACGACATACCGACTCTCTTCTGATTTCGAAATATTGATATTCCACGGGTCATCACCATCCTCTAGCCCTCCAGTGATATTATAACATTCCATCATCGACTGCATTTTCCAATGCGTATGCAGATCCACAAGGTAGGCGACCAGAACCACCTTCAGAACGACATCGTGGATGAGCTACAGGGCATTGTGAACATCTTGATTGGCATCCACGAAACTTAAGGTATGAGTGAAGCAAACAGTCAGCTCTAACTAGGTGGTAATATCCCCGTGCAACTCAGCTGCGGCATACCACGATCATGACATTTCATCCAAAGTGTGGACAAAGGCATGGACCCATTCATCCTTGGGTGTGAGGCCCATAGCGTCTGACATACCATCATATGATTGCCAGGGTCATTCCGCCCATCGTACCTACCGGTGTGGTATATTTCTATGTCGTTGAAGCGAACCGTCATCAATATTAGACACTCCGACCACTTGGTAATTGACTTCTTATGAGTCTCCCGCCAACGTGCTGGAGTAGCCTTTGGTGCCTCCTCCAGGGCCAACAACCGCTATGGTTCTGACACCTTGTCCTCAAATGCTACTAGAAATGTAGACAACCTAGGCAGTCCTTCATATACTGGAAATTCAACAGTTTCAGTTGCAACACAACACAACGACTACGTAAGCAAACCACACTTCCTGAACGACACCTCATGCATGCGATTCTGCCAATTCTCTAAGGCATCATCATAATCAGAAGACGTTGAGCTAAAGCTGTTCCATCTGAACTCACTATCAGTAGTAGGATGGATGCAATCTTCTGAAATGTTATATGCGTGATCCCATCCTCTTCCAACTTCATCCTTTATAGTTTCAACATACCTTTGTACTTCAGCTGGATCCAACAGAGCTATGAATCTGAGGTCGTGGTTTTCAAAGGTCATCACCTAATTCTTGAAATTAATGATTTCCATACTGTCGTTGGCCCATCCAATCCCTAGCAATCAACATATGTCTTCATCCCCTCAATATCTACAACAAGGCATGGGACTCTACCAATTGGTGTTACCTTGGCCTAATTAGCCAATCGCAGTTGCACGGGAGACCAACTCAGCGTAGGGATCCCCATTTTCTTCCATGCCTATTTTGTGAGAATGTTGACATCTGAGCCTAGATCCAGAATAATTAAATCTACGTCATAGTCCCCGATCTGGAAATTCATGCGCATCTCTTTTCCTATCTTCTTTCTCTGTAGAGAGTTTACCGCAGACTCTTTTTGTCCCTTGGGAAGTCGATGTAATAGAATTTCGATCTCGGCCACAGCATCGGGATCGCATGCCAGTAATAAAAAACTTTCAAAGAAGTTTTGTAATGTAGCATACTATTGCGATGGTCCTTCGCCCGAAGTTGAATCAAAAGCAGGAGGCATGTCTTAGACAATTGACTTACCAGAATTTCCTCCTAGCGCATCATGTGTTTTAAAGAATGTATCTCTCTTAGCATCAATATCAAACTGCACCTTCTTCTTTCCAGCCAGTCGGATCAACTGATGCATACCATCTTCTCTTGTCGTCACACCTCTACGAGTGATAACAGCAATAGCAGCATCCTACGTCCTCGATTCCGCTGAAATCGTCGTGGCAGTTGGTCCTTGATTCTGGTTCGGAGGTGGGTTCACAGGTTGGTTCACATTCTGATTCTGCCGCTGATTCTAGTTCTGCATCTGATTCTGATTCTACAGCGGTTGCTGATTCTGAACCTGATTTTGATTCTGAAACTGGTTCTGGTTCTGGTTCCGCAATTGTGGAACGTTTCCAGCTTGCCATCTTGCGATCAACTGTGAACAGTTCTCAACAGTGTGATCAATACCAAAACAATACGTACACTGTGTTTGCAACTGTGGGAAATCTCTCTAATAGTGTCCCCATACTCCACAAGTATAACATTGGATAGGTCCGTGACCTCATCCACCTCCTCGACCAAAGCCTCCACCTTGTCCCCTGCAGAATCCTCCTTGCTGCAGTTGATTAAATTGTTGCTGCAAGGGATTCAGTTGCAATTGAACACATTGGCCTGGTTGAACATATGGCGCCGGATGAACATACTGTGGCTATTGTGGAGCCATCTGCATCTGATTATAATGTGGTTGTGGTACAAACTGCTGTTGTGGTTGCAGCGGTGGTACAAATTGCATCTGCGGTTGGGGTGGCGGCTGGGCCACCTGTGGCTACTGTACTGCACGATAGTCATCCTTCACATAGTATGAGTCATACGTTCTTTCCTGAAGTAGGCCATATGCGCGAAAATCCTTATCTTCGTGCCCAACAGACTTGCAGAATGTACAGTACAAATTCATCGGCTTCGTGACCATCTTTTGCATGTATTGACACTCCTCATGTCAATGCCCATAGACCTGACATGCAGCACCATGGCATACCTCCGCCACTCAATGGGTTTGGCGCTTCGGATACCAGATAGTTGCGAAAATCTGGGTAGCTATCCTTGGTATGCCCCTCTGCACGACATCACGTACACCAAGCCTCTTCACATTGTTCTTTACGCTTCTTAAGATCTTGTAACTATATTGTCAGGTTGGCCAACTGCATTTGAATCTGCAACATGCTGGCTGCATTCTCACCAACCGACGAAGCTTCTAACCACATTGCAATCTCCAGAGCCTCGCTTGGTGTCGCAATGTTCTGTTGCATCAACGGAAGTCTGATATGGGGTATCAATGCTAAGATGAACCATTCCTTATGCTGAACGTTTCTCATCTCAAAGATGACCCTTGCCATTAGCGTTTTGAACCGCTGGTCAAAATCCGAAACAGTTTCATTCGGATACTGCTTGATCTCCATCAGTTCAGTAATGTATTGCGCTTCCGACTTTGGTTTTCTGAACTTTGCAATTAATCATTTTCTTACTTCATCCAATGTTTTCTCTGGGCTGCCCACAGGAACCTGCAAAAATTTCATGAACCAGTCCAATGCGCGACCCCGAAGAGTCGTCTCCAATTGACCTTTCTTGGCCTCATCATCCATAATATGTTTAACAGTCCACACAACTTCACATAAAAATCAATATTTCTCTGGGTTGTCAGTTCCATTTCCATGGAATAGAGGTAACTTTGTATCTTCTCCCGCCATCCTAGGATTCCTTCCTACAGTCGCTGATCCGCTAGTAAGTAAATGTTGTTGACACGATGAACACGGCGATGTCGAAGTCGTATTTCTTACTGGTTGTGATACAGTGAGAGGAGGTGTGGGTACGCTAATGTTGGGGGTTGTTCTTGCCTCTATGTTGGGCGTAGCCTGGTTGTCCTTGTCGACACTATGAGGTCACTTCGTCCCATGTGGTCTTCCTTCGCGGTTTTGCGTTTCGATCGCAGCAGTACCTTCTCCTGTCCTTTGCCTCTTCTCTTGTCGAAACCTCACTCCTCCTCTCATAAGACCACTCTCTTCCTCGACTTCCTTCATAGTCTCATCATGAATTGCACCCATCTTCCCCGTATCATTCCATTCACTTCCCCCTTGCTGTCACAGTATCCACAGCCTCCACCCACCAGGGTTCTACTAGTCGAGGTACATCTTCAATATGCCCTTTTCACAGATGAGCATCTTAATGGACAACTGAAGCGACAACAGGAACCTGCCTCACGGCCCGTTGAAAAATTCCCTTTCGGCTTCGCTATAGGATTTTGTCATGTCAACCGAAAACTCGGTGATATAACCCTCCAATATACTATCGAACCAGACTTCAAAAACTCAGGATGCTTTGTTGTCTACCTCTTGCAGCTCCTGGATCAGTTCTGGGGTCCAAGATGTCGGCTCACCACCTTGGAAGTTCCGCTTTTGAAAGGTTTGCGCTAACCATTCATATAAGATGATTGGGAATTCGTAGAAGAAATATTCGTGTGGACCGTTGTGTATGTACTTTTCCAACCACCAATCCGTCGACAACCCAGGGTTCCAATTTTCATTCTCAGTGAACTCTCGCAACTTTTGATCAAACCAATCTTGAATTTTCGGTCTTGTCGGATGCCACAACATGTCCTTCCTTCACTTTGCACTATGGTCCCGGAAACAAAACCATTTGTTGACACAAACCCAATCGACAGGGATTCCTCAATCTGTCAACATCCAACCCACCACGATCTTTCTGAGCACTGGCCCTAACAGGTTTTACCCCGTCTAGCAACACCTACGGAGCAGATGAAGTCTCACCCGAGATGTTCAAGGGAGAGATGACGGAACCATGTTTCCATCGAATGAAGAAGGACCTTTGTACATCCGCTTGTTAACTTATTACAATGTTCACAAACAGATCTAACATTTCGACGTATGCATTTAGACAAAATCACATCATCATTCAACATATCTTATTGTCAAATAAACCATTAATGTGCAACAAATCTAGCAGTAAAACATCATTTGGAACAAGGAAGCATTGCATCATTCATGTATTCAAGTCGCACATCACATTCATAGCAAGAAAACAAAAAGAGGCACAGTAATTTTGCTCAACAGCATATCTTATTAACCTTCACAACAACCCATAGATACAACAATATAGTTCTTCTGTCGCATACCCAGATTAACAGACAACAACAAGCAAAATCATCTGTGCTCAACTGTCTCTTCAATTGATCAATTCATGGATGGATGGATATCAACACCTACAATGCTATGTCTATTTATAGGCTTACGCCTTTACATTTGTGGTCCACTTAGGCAACTGCCTAACTACTTCTTAACAAACTCTACAAAACAGATGACCCAAAAACCCACATAATGCGGTCGACATGACCCAAAACCCACATAATGCGATCCAAAAATACATAAACTTCTATTTTTTCCAACTTGTGCACAGTTTTCCTCCTTGCGCGGTGTCTTTGGCCTTTCGTAGCATCCACGATGCTACGCAGCTGACTCATCTAAACCACCTGCCAACAGAAACCATGTTTTGTATCTCGACTTCATTTGGAGAAAAGATCACTCTTTTGGGCTCTCCAATATGAGTCATTTGATACGCTAAAAGTAAATTTGCTGTGAGATAAGGAACATAAAGCACATTAGAAAAGTAGCCATGGTCAAGATTGATTCTTCCAATCCCCTGAGAGGAGACTTCTGAATCATTGCCCAACATGATGGAAGGGCCAACTAAGCTTTCGAAGTTTGAGAAGAGATCTTTGCAAGAAGACATATGTATTGAAGCTCCTTAATCTATGATGAATGAAGATTCTGTTGATGCACTTGCCACGAGGGCATGGCATCTTTCTTTGTCCTCAGATCTAGAAGGTTCAGTATCAGTATCTTTCTTCCTTGGACATGCAAGTACAGCGAGATTGTTCTTCTCAATTAACTGATCCATCATATCTATAGTTTTCCTCATACAAGAACTCACAGGATGAGATCCTCAATGGAAATATGTGCACTTGGATCTTCCCTTATGAGATTGCTTGGTATTCTTTGAGTTCACATCCCCATCTGACTGATATGGAACATCTTTTGGCTTTGTATCATTCGTTGTCTTTTCATAAATCTTTTGCTTGCCCTTTGCATTCGCTCTTTTGGCCTCAACTGTTGTGAGGGCCGAATCCAACTTTGTTTTGATCATTCCCATGGAGATTAACTTCTCCTCTTCTTGAGTAAGAGATTGGATGAAGTCATCAAGTGAGGGAAACTTCCATTTTGGAATGGACATCTTAGCTGACTGAAATGTGGAGACAAAAACTAAGAAGTTTGGCCCCAATTTGGAGAGAATGGAAAGAATGAGTTGTTTTTCTTCTTTCACTATCTCATATCTTTTCAACTGAGAAATCAAGCTTTGGAACTTGGTTAAGAATACATTGACGGATTTGAAGCTTTCAGGACTCAAAGAGATGAGTTCATTCTCCAATTTATGACCTTTCAGATCATCTTTCTGTCCAAAGAGGGATTCGAGCTTATCCCAAACCTCTTTTGGAGATGTTAGATCGATGACATGGAAGTGAAGATCTTCAGAAATTGAGAGAAGAAGTAAGCCTACTACTTCATCAAGCCTATCCAAGTACTTGGATTTCTCTACTGCATTGAGTGGTTCGACCATAGTTCCATTTAGTATCCTGGTGAAGCTCTTGGAACTAATGAAGAGAGCCATATTAGCTTTCCATTCGACATAGTTGGAAGAGGTGAGTTTCAGATCCATCTAAGCTGTGAATGTTGAATTGAAGAAGAATTCGAATGAGTGAATAAACCTGCAAAACAAGAAGAGTCTTGTTGATGGAGATTTTCTACACTTCGAATGAACACTACCTTAAGACACCTGAGCACATATGACTAAGTCCTTCACACTTGGATAGACCTCACTGGATTGCTCCAGTGAATTCAAGGTAATAGCACCAGGATTTGTTGTGGAAACGCAGAGGCTTCTGGTGCTCAGGGAAAGATAGTTGCTCAAAGAAATGTTGCAACTGTTGCTGCTGCAACTGTTGCAATGGCTGTAATTCGAATAGCTGCTGACTGCTCTGATACCATGTGATAATCTCTAGTAGGATATGACAGTTGTAACAAGCCTCACAAAAACTCTCAAGAAGTTGCAAAGAATAAGAGAAGAATGCACTCAATAATCACTCATGAACACAGAAAATGGAGAATATCAATATCATACATCAGCTGTGAGCTGGCACTGTAAAAAATGAATACAATAATACAATAAATGTGTAGAGAATTTGAATTAACCAAGGAGGTCATTCGAATCATTCTCAAATTCTAGCTTGAATAACATTGGAGACATCATCCAGTTAGTAGTATCAGTCATAAATGGTAATAGTCAGTCAAGTGAGTCTAACTGAGTCTAACAAAACCATCTAGGAATGAATTAGGGGATGGAGATCCAAGGAGGGCGCATGAGGCTGTCAGAAGGTCAAGTGGCACTCCATAACTAGCTAACTGGGAGCTATAGGTAGTTAGCATGAGCAATCAATGGAAGAACTGCTCAATCAATGCTCTAACTGACTGTCAGATTCCTGGTAGGTGAGATAAGGTGCTTTAACTAAATGATAACTGGTGGTAGGTGCGCAAAGGTGCACTTTTCATGCAGAAGAGTCAAATAGGGCGCATCAAGTAGGTAGGAGGCCTACTGGGGGATGAAGACAGGCTCTAGGGAGATGAAAATAGGCTCTAGGTGCTGGGAGGACCACCAACATGATGAGTGGATGCATGCAGATTTGCATGCAGGCATGAAAAATATAAAAATGATGGTGAGAATATTCCAACATAAAACATGTGTGTCATAGAGAATGTGTAAGTCCTCCTTGATCTCCCTGTTAAGGAATTTGCTCCCTATGCACATGCACTCTATTTTGATCTTCATATTCATTAGGCCCATAAGAGATGCAAGAGTACTTGGTTTGATGTGTCCCCAATCAGAGGAACTCTTGATGTCCCTTTCCTTTCCCTCCTTGAACCTTTTCAAATGCTTGTAATGAAATATATTGATGGATTGCACATCCATCCTCAATTCATCCTTATGCTTCTTCATCTTGTTAGGTGGTATACCCAGTGGTAGACCTTCCAATCCCTTCTCATGCATTCGTAGAAAACCTCCAATGCCTCCAAAATGATAAGACATGTTCATGGATGTTCCTTGAATGGTCATGAGGCACTTTGCATCCCTCTCAATGTACTCATAACTCCTAAAATATCCCAAGTTAGAAACTTGGTAGTGCATAATAGGCTGCCCAATGGATAACATCCATTGAACTCCAAACTTTATACAAAATACACCCACCAAAATGGTGAATGGAAATAATTCATTGTTGGATGATCCAATAATCATGCATGCCTATACCCTCTTCATTTGTAGATCTGAATGCTCCTCATGCATATGCCATGCATGTGGATTTTCTTGTTCACTATGGGGCTCTTTGAGAGTCATTCCAATTTTCCTTCTTCCAAAGTATGCAAGTCCTGTGCACCCTTGGATATCCATCTCCACTATGTACTTATAAATCCAATACTTGTACAAACACGTGTTTTTGCTTGTAGATATGAATGGTATGTCCTCCTTTTGCATCACTATAAGTGCTTGGTCCACATCCTTCATATCATCCCTCTCCTCATACACAAGCAACTCCGAATCTCCTTCATGCACATGTAGATATTCCTGCTCCATCAACTTAAGAAAATACTTCTTCTCCTTAGGAATGCATTTGGCCATGTGTCCATGCTCATGCTCCATGCAAGATGGAAAATGCGACATGCTCAACTCCTCATTAATCTGACCTTCCTCCTCTAAATAGGAGCCACAGGTCATCCAATCTTCCTCTTTAAAATCTCCATCATCTTTGTCCTCTTCATACCCCATCATTATATGAGGTTCTTTCTCCTCATCCTGTGTGCATTCGACCTTCTTTGGTTGGAGATAAAATAGGAGAGAATATAGTGGTATGAATTCTTATTGGGAGCATGCTGACTGATTAGAGCCTCCTTCATGCTCAAGTGAATCTGCTTCTTCTCTTTCCTCCATCATGCATCTTGAAGCCTCTCCATCTTGTGTAGTAGGAGGATTTGAATTATGAGTAGGCTGATTTGTAGGTTGTTCTATGATTGTAGTTTCCCTCTTCCTTGAAACATATTCTTCACCATAATTTTTGGTACCCTTAGTTGTAAATTGCCTCTTGAAACTCCCATAGATAGATGGTTTGTTCTTCTTGAGAGAATTCAAATTTTGAGTAGACCTTCTTGGTTCAAGATTGTCTTGTGAAACACAGTATTCTATGAAGGAAAATTCATTTATGCAATCAAAAATAAAATCCATGTAGTCATTAAACCTTTTCATAGATTTGATCATCTCATATATATTCCTCCCATAAAAAAAACCAAACAAAGATATGGTGGTGATTTCTTCAATAAATCAAAGAAGCTTGGCCTTACTACAAATATTAACCCAAGCAGTTGCTAGTATCGTGGTTGCAAATTATTCAAATTGAAATATTACTTTGCATAGGAATAGAGGAAAGTGATATGATACCACTGTAATGTACCAATCATCTTTGATTGTACAATAACTAACTCTCCTACAAGACTTAAGGCAAAACAGTGAGACTAGTGACTTGACTGGCTGTCGGAAAGAAATTTCAAACAAATCTGGAGGGAACTAGGATGATGCTAGATAATATATCCTTTACAAAATTTGATAGGACAGTTAATTTTTGTAACATAATACAAGCTGAAGTCTACTCCAAGGATCCTGGGAACCCCACCATATGCAAACTAGATCTTCAACTTGGAACTACCTGACAACCAATGGTGAAGGATTTTGACTTGGGAAGGTTTAAAAACATTAATTCAATTTAAAATATCAGTTTTGGTTTGCACCATAAATTTTGATGAATTTTTGGTGAGTTTTCAAAAGAAAACTAGCAAAATTGTCTCCCAGGACTGCACAACTAGTTGAACTTTAGGATTTTCTAAATAGGGGGAGAAGGATTTGAATTCTTGGTTTCAGACATGCAATGATTTTATTTACATGTTAATTAATATAATCAACTTAAATAAATCAAGTTGGAGTTGTAGAGGTTCATTTATTGATCAAACACTGAAAACTAGCTATTTTCCATGTCAATCTAGACTAGGTGCAAGAAATTGATATAAAAATTAGACTTATGTTTATTCAATGTGCAGAATGGACTTCATAGGTTCAAAATTACATTAATGAAATCCATAAGAATCTGAAATACATCTCATAGAAGTCTCAATAAATAAATACATAAGAGAAAGAATTCTCCATCATAGAAAGACTAGAAATCTTCAGGATTTAGAATGGGAGGCTTCTCAATCTCTAAAAATGTTAGAAACCCATGTCAACCCTTCTCTTTACTTTTTTAGTATATTGTTGTTGGACGCATATTCTTTGTAAGTCATCTCATAGTATTATATGTTCCATTGTATTGATCCATAGTTTGTATTAGCCCATAGTATTATATGTTCCATGATATTGATCCATAGTATTGGACACATATGCTTTGTAAGTCGTCCCGTAGTATTATATGTTCGATGGTATATATCCATATTATTGGCGCATAGACTTAGTATATAAGTACGTGTTGATGCCAATGAAGGAATCCACGAGTTATTTGTATTGAGCTTGCTCAAAGGAGGTTGCCCCCTCGAAGTGGCTCACGATCGGCAAAAAATATCTTCTGTGTTATGTTATTTCTGATATATCATGTATTTTCATTAATTAATTACTGGAGTTTCCTCACATCTGGTATCATAGCACTTTCTTGGGCTCGTTGGGTGGAATTTGTTAGGATATTCCTATACTCCATCCTAGTCCTACTAGCATTTTCATTATTTGCATTTTCAGCCATGCATGCAGCATGCATTCTGCATGCATGCATGCATCCCAGTCATCAGTCCTAGCACCTAGACTCAGTTAGCTAGCCCCCGGGAGCTTCTCTCAGATCAGTTTTAGCCCTCCTAGAGCTTAGTGCGCCCTTCCTCCTTGATTAAAGGAAGCCACTCGCCCTCTCTCACCTACCATTCAGTTGTACTTTAGTTAGTTGAGTTATCATCAGTTATTTCCTTAATTTAAGGCTAGAATGACTCTCAACTGACTGTATCACTCCGATAGACCTCCAGTGAGACTGAACTTCCCATTATGACTCCAGTTAGCTCCTCATGTGCCCTCCACTGAGCCTCCTTCATTCAATTAGTGCCACTTACACTCAGTTACACCTACCACACTCAGTTAGACTCAGTTTGAATGATGGTTGACATCTACTTGAGCATTGATGACTCCACTAATGATGATGAAGACTTCTAGTTGTGCTTCGATGATACTCCAGTGATCTTTTGATCTCTCCATGAAGGCTAATTCGAATTGCCACCTTGGCATTCGAATCCTCATGCATTGTATTATTTATTTTTCCATTTGTGATTAATGAATTGGTGTGTGTGAATTTATTTTGCTTCTATCTGAGTTCTACTATATTATTATTCTGTTGCTCATTTTACTGCATTGACCACTCTTAATATTATTCCTAAATTCTTTCATTGTGAGGTATACATCAACTCTTAGATTTGCTGTGAGGATTTTCATAGAATTTTGATCAATTTTTTTTTCACATTTGTATTGTTCCTTTAACTGCAGGTTCAGATACGGGACTAATCCCCATCCTCTTAACTATGGGAAGTACTTGGGCATAGCCCTAAAACTCATTGTGAGGAGTACCACAGGAACCTCGAAGTAGATGGCCCATTGAGAGGACCTACCAGCAAAAAGCGCAACGAACCATACCTGATTGACTAGTTCCCACTTGTGAGGTAAACCAAGAGCTGTCGTTTGTGGCAAAGCGGTTATTAGTTTTACCTGAGTCATGGAGTGAGGGGTACTACCCCAATACGCAAGCCATTAGAAAACATTGCTGGCCGAGTGAATCCCCTGAACCTTTAGGAAGCTGCACATACCTGGGGTCCATATCTATTTCCAGCTGATAAATCGTAGATTAAATCTGTCTACAACTGTTGCAAATCAATTCCGAGCCATTGCAAATCCATTTTGGAATATGTGTGTGTGTGTGTGTGTGTGTGTGTGTGTGTATTCTATTTTTTTGCCATATATTCTTTGTTTTAACTTTTCTTCCCTTGAAAATTCACTGACACCCATGCAATCTCATTCTGCATATTTCATTCCCAAGGACCCTATCCCAAATTCCACTTCCCGAAGCATGAAATCCCACATCTGTCTATTTTTATGGTTTTCCATAACTTCTTCAATTTTCACCCAATCGCCTTCAAATTTTGCCATAGTGTTCATTTCCTATTTCGCCTTCTTTGTCCCTCTTTGACAAATTTTCCCATACTTTCACCTCGTTTCTGAAAACCCCATTTTCTGCTTCCTTGTCCATCAGAAAGTGTCCAAAACCTAGTCAAACCCCAATTACCCATCAGAGTTTTTCTCAAATCCAAATTTTCCTTTACTAAAGAAGTTTCTGTTTTTGGTTTTCTACCCATTCACAAAAAAAAAACTCTCGGTTATGGTTGTCACCCGCACAAGAGAAAAAATCATGGAGGAAGAACTTGTAGCCCTTGGAACCAAACTCCAAGATCTAGATGAAAAATTTCTTAGCCTCCATCTTCAACATTCAACTATGAACAATAAACGACAACCAGAATCTTCTGCATACAATGGTTTCTCTTCTTCCAACAATTTCTGTGCGCCGAAGCTTGATTTTCCTCGCTTCAATGGTAATGATCCGACTAGATGGATATACCGGGAAGAACAATATTTCAGTTTGCATAATATTTTTGATGTCAACAAAGTTCCACTTGAATCCTTTCATTTGGAACATGAAGCCCTTCAATGGTACCGTTGGTACATCGACGCTCATGAAGAGAAAAAATGGATAGATTTTTTTCAACTCCTTTTGCAACGATTTGGTCCTAGTGCTTTTGATGACTTCACAGGAGCACTCACTAAACTTCACCAAATTGGCATTGTGAGAGAGCATTAGACATAATTTGAGAAACTGGCCAATCACACAGAAGGATTTTCTGATGAATTCTACAAGAGTTGTTTTATCAATGGTCTCAAGGATGAAATCCGCTTAGAGGTTAAAATGTTTTGTCCCAACACAATGATGGAAGTCCTAGGGTTGGATAAGTTGGCGGATGACAAGATCACATCCCAACAATGCTCCAAATCCAGTTTTGTTCCATTTAGAAATATGGTTTCCCAACGACCTCCCATCATGCCAGCTCCTCGATGGACTCCTATCAGTCATTTGTCTGAAGCAGATATGCGGGCACGTAGAGAAAAATGGATTTGTTATAATTGTGATGAGAAATTCACTTGGGGACATAGATGTGTTGAGCAACAACTCTATCTCTTGGCTGTGGCTTCTTCGCCCGCCTCTGAACTTGGTGAAGAAGCTACAGATACAATAGATGATTAGGTCGACATTCAGCAGCAGCCTGTTGAGCCTCCGTCTCCGGACAACCACCCAGATATCTCTCTCCATGCTTTAGCTGGAGTCACCACCCCACAAACAATGCGGGTCAAGGGTTAATTCAAGAAGCTCGCTCTTACAATACTTATTGATTCTAGTAGCACTCATAACTTCATTGACCCTCGGATTTCCAAACAGGATGATTGTTTCGTCCATCCTTGCTCCAACTTTGAAGTCATGATTTCCAATGGGGGCACCTTACCTTGCAAGGGGAAGTGTCGCAATGTGTATATCTCTATGGAATATTATAACCTGCTCTTTGACATGTTTGCCTTGGCCTTAGGCAGATGTGATGTGGTTTTGGGCGCTCAATGGTTACACACACTTGGCCCCACCTTATGGTATTTTGCTAAACTTTGGATGTAGTTTTCAGTCAATGCGAAAAAACACACATTGACGGGCTTACAACCAGGGTCTCTCCGCATCATCAATTCACATCGCATGGAAAATATCCTTAAGAAGATTTCACATGGTGTCATCGCTCAACTCCATTCCATTCAGATGCACCCATCAACGGTCTCCACTACTCCTTTCGATCTCCAACAATTTTTGGATAGATATGCAGGTGTCTTTGCTGAACCAGTGGGATTTCCACCTTCAAGATCCCTTTCCGGTAAGAATTTATCTGCCTCTACATCTGAGAAGGAAATGATGGCTATTTTTTCATGCAGTATGGAAGCGGTGGCCATACCTATTATGGAATTATTTTTGCATCAAGACTAATCACCAGAGTTTGAAATATATCTTGGAACAATGGGTCCCTGCCCCAGCACAACAGAAATGGGTTAGAAAACTCATGGGTTATGACTCTAAGATCACTTACAAGAAGGGTAAGGACAATCTGTTGGCGGATTCTCTTTCTTGCACATTTGATGACCAAGTTTCTCTTTCATCTATTTCTGTGCATGTTCCAAATTGGTTGCATTTTGTTCAACAGGGTTATGTCAATGACTCCTCATTATCTAAAATCATCCAACGGTTGGCCAAAAACCCTTCGGGTGTACCACATTACTCTTGGGATGGTGCTTCCCCGAGATAAAAGGGTCATCTAGTGCTTCCCCAGAGCACAGATCTTCAAAAGGCTGTCTTCTATGAACTCCATGCTTCTCCATCAACAGGGCACTCTTGGTTCCTGAAAACGTCTGAGTGGGAACATCGTAACTTCTTTTGGCAGGGAATGAAAAGGACAATTCAACAGATGGTGGTTGAATGTGATTCTTTCCAGTTCAGCAAGGGTGAAACGTCACTCCTTCCAGGATTGCTCAAACCCTTTCCCATCCCTACATGGATTTGGAAATATATTTCTATGGATTTCATTGAAGGGATCCCTAAATATGGAGGGAAGACAATTATTTTGGCTATGGTTCATTGCCTCTCCAAGTAAAGTCATTTTTGTGTCCTCATCCATCCCTCTACAGCCTCCTCAGTTGCAAAAATTTTCCTGGACCATATCTTTTGTCTTCATAGAATCCCTTCTTCCATTGTATCGGATCGTGATGCAACTTTCACCAATCATTTTTGGAAAGAACTATTTCGCCACACTGGAACCAAACTGAAGATGAGTTCAGGGTATCACCCACAAATAGATGGTCAGCCTGAAATTATCAATAAATGTTTGGAAACTTATCTTCATTGCTTCACCTCCGCACAACAACATAAGTGGGAAAAGTGGCTCCCTCTCACTGAATGGTGGTACAATACCTCCTACCACACTGCATCTAAATTGAATCCATATGAAGTAGTCTGTGGTCAGGCAATGCCAGTTCTTCTTCCATACACCCCCAGCAGTTCACCAGTTCAAGAATTTGACATGGTTCTTCGAAACCGTGATCATATTCTTCTCATTTTGCAAGACAATCTTCACATGGAAAGAAATGGAATGAAACAAAAAGCCAATAATCATCGTTCTGAGCACACTTTTCAAGCAGGTGATATGGTTTTTCTTCATCTACATCCTTACAAGAAATCCTCGATGAAACTCAAAGGGCATCATAAGCTCACTCCAAACTTCTATGGGCCCTATAAGGTTCTTCAGAAGATTGGGTCCGTTGCTTATAAATTGGAACTTCCTCCTTCTTCCCGCATTCATCCAGTATTTCATGTCTCTTGTCTAAAGAAAGTTCTTGGCACCAACATCAGTGCACCGACTGTTTTGCTAGAATTGGATAATGAAGGATCCATCCTTTTGGCACTGGAGGCCATCCTCAATGGACGCACTCATTAGCTTCACTCTCGATCTATCATAGAGGTATTAATTCGTGGTATGGAATGCAACCAGAGGATGCTACATGGGAACCACTCCTTCATATTCAACATCAATTTCCACATCTAAAGCTTTGAGGAAAAATATTTTTCTAAGGGGGAGGGGATGTTAGGAACTCGTGTCAACCATTCTCTTTACTTTGTTAGTATATTGTTGTTGGACGCATATGCTTTATAAGTCATCCTGTAGTATTATATGTTCCATGTTATTGGTCCATAGTTTGGTATTAGCCCATAGTATTATATGTTCCATGGTATTGATCCATAGTATTGGACGCATATGCTTTGTAAGTCGTCCTGTAGTATTATATGTTCCATGGTATTGATCCATAGTATTGGTGCATAGACTTAGTATATAAGTACATATTGACGCCAATGAAGGAATCCATGAGTTATTTGTATTGATCTTGTTCAAAGGAGGTTTCCCCCTCGAAGTGGCCTGCGATCAATAAACCTCTTATGTGTTCTATTATTTCTGATATATTGTGTATTTTCATTAATTGATTGTTGGAGGTTCCTCACAACAAACAAGCTTGAACTTCACTGGATTAGAATTCAGGACCTACAATAAAATCAATGATGAAGACTAGATTTCATCATCCTCTCAAAAGAAATAGGGGCACATCTCCTAGCTTGACTAGGGGCACATCTCCCAAGTCAAAGAGGCAAAACAACTCTCAATTCAATTCTCAAACTATCAAAATATGGGAAAGTGGTGTGTACTCCTTATTTTACAGACTTGAGGTGGCTTATTGAGCAACTAAACTATGCGAATGTGCCCTCATGGAGGCGATAAGGATATATTGCTTTCAAGATTTTCTTTTTGCTTTGCTTTCTGCTTTTGCTTTATCCTACTTTTTCTTTTCTATCCTACTTTTTTTCTTTTGACTGCTTTTTCCTGCTTTTCTACCTTATCCTGCTCTTTTTCCTTATTCCTGCTTTTTCTTGCTTTTCTGCCTTATCCTACTTTCTTGTTTTATTTTCTTTCCTACTTTATTCTTCTTTTCCTGAGATTTACTGCTTTTTTTCGTTGTGCCATCTTTTCCTTTCTTTTTCCTGCTTTCCTAGCTTTAATTGCTTTCAGCTTTTCTTCTTTTGCAAGCTATCTCTTGGTCAAATCTTATCCTCTAATGTGCCCTTGTGAATAATTATCCACTTTATTTCATTAAAATAAATATTTATTAATGAAAAATAAATTCTATTAAGTGCATCTTAAACTTAAGGAAATAAATTAAATACTTTGGCAATTAATGCTTCAAAACTTAACCCCTCATTAATTAATTAATTCCAAACTATCACTAGGACCCATGGGGTTGAATGGGTAAAGGTGGACCATGGTGGTATAAAACAATGGGGACATTACAGTCCTCCCATCCCAAGATTGCTTGTTCTCAATCGTTTTAAGATATGTAGCTGAACTTTGACAAGCATTGAAATTTCAAATTCTAACTAAACTCAATGGAAGTGCAACCATATTGCTGCTGCACGACTTTGGTTATAAATGGATCTCAAAAAATGATCATAGGTTCCCACTGCTTATGTTTCATTCCTCCATACATCAATTCAAACTGAAATGATCCATCAACTCCTGGATCCCACTGCCATTTATGCATGTTATACAATGGTATTGTCTCAGGTGGAAACATGATACTCCAAGGAATGCCAAGATCCCACTGTCTCAACTGCATGCTCCCAAATATCAGTATCATCAGGGAGGATCTATCATCATGTAGGATACCAAGATCCCACCACCACACTGGAATTTTATCACTCCCAATGCAAAACTGAACCTCCCTAAGTCTCTCCAACCAAGTATGAAACTTCTTATGTCCCATGTGCAAACTAGCACTGCAATTGCCATCCATAAGAAATAGGTGAAAATTCCATGTCCATATAGGTATACTCAATACATCACATAGCAGCCACAAATGTGTATACAATTGCTCACAAAAGATGAATGCCATGTCAATAAAATTTCCATTGATGCAGGCAACAAACTTACCCCTTGGGGTACTCAACTCCCTTATGTATCTATCCATCCAATCAATGGATGAATGCATACTCCATCTAAGTGATCTGGATGGTAATCTTGTAGCTTCCCCATGTACCATCTTCGCTATGGTGCAAAAAAATCTTTACTTTGATACCTGTTCCACCTAACTGTCTCAAGTGGAACTCACTTGCACTACTATGCATGATGGAGACATCATATAGATGCCTATGTTGCTTCTCATCAAACTAGTAAGGGACAAGTGTGCTTGTCAAACCCCAAGGTCTAACCATAAAACCATCAATAAACTGTGCAGGAGCCTCATTCTCCTCACGTGGGACCAGAAGAAAAAATTCCTTTACCCAATCTTCATCCCTATGTGTGTTGGATTCGATATGTGTGTGGGATGGAGAATGGTGAACCAACTCCTTGTAATAGTCATCCATTATGGTTGGATCAACCGAAGGGAAATCATGTGCCTCCTCTAAAACTGTGCCACTACCACCTATAGGCAACTCATAATCTCTCTAGCAATGTACAGGTGCTTGGTATTCATTTTGCTCGACCTCACATTCCCCGAGCACATGCAAATTAGATTGTACTTCATGTGTCCAATTCACATAAGTACCAAAGATCAAAACACTGTAGTTCCAATGACAAGGGTGAAAGTCCCATGTCCCATCACAAATAAAGTAGGCATCATCAAAATTCCATGGATGCCCATGTTGCTCACAAGAAGTGTAAAATGTATCCAAGAAGTCTCCATAGATGTAGGCAGGAATATCACTCTTGTCTATTTTCTACCAAATAGGAAAAGAAGCGACACTCTAACCCAATGAACCAACTGGAAAACAAGGTGCTTCCCTATGTGAATATTACGAATGGCTCAACTCTCTGCCACTGGTCAAAAGGTGCATGCAATCATAATGTGCCCTACTCAATGAAGTCAAGTTGGAACCATATGCACCTTTATGTGTGAAGGAATCAAAGGTAGGCATGGGATGCATCTGCAACTATTGGAAGGGAGGTGGTGCTATTGGTGAATCAACTAGGGAAAATGTGAGATCCTTCTACTCCTCTTCAGGCACCATCAAGAAGAAATTATTGACCCAAAATCGCCCCTCAATTGACATGGTACAAGTAAGAATAAATAGCATTGAAGCAATAACTCTTGAAGTTTTAGGGAACTTTTCTTTCTCTTAATTATTGGATTCCATTTGATTTCGTTGATAATTGACGTTAATTGATACCTTGATATAAATATCACTTTATACTTGCACTTTTCAATATTTAAAATATCCTTCATGTTAATCTCATTCTTTAAAAAAAAAATCCAGCCCTTTATTAATAAGATTTTTATTAAGTGACTCTTGGAAAAGTCACCCCTTCTTTTAGCAACGCTTCGATTCACCACTTCCTTAAATTTTATATACCTAGTATTGTGGTCAACCCTTAAACTCTTTTTTATGTTCTATAACATATAACTGTAACAAATATGATTCATAAACTACTTATGTATAGTCACGACCTAGATGTATGATTACGTCTTCTACTAATCGTATTGACATGAAATAAGAATGGTTTGAATGGTATGATTTAGTAATGGTTATTCTACCTCATAGCATCATATATTAATCCAGTGACAGATCATTGCACCGAGTGTAAATGAGGTGCTTACAACCCATTATGGGGGAGATCCTGTAACGGATGTCACCTGTAACGTTTTCAAAAGTAATAAAATGTAAAAAGTAATAGTATGGGGGAGATCCTGTAACAGATGTCACATGTCATGTGTCACATGTCACATTTGTCACATTACGTTACAACCCAGTATGGGGGATATGTTGTAACGTTTGTCACATTTGTCACGTTTGTCACATTACGTTACAATCCAGTATGGGGGAGATGTTGTAATGTTTGTCACATTTGTCACGTTTGTCACATTTGTCACATTTGTCACATTTGTCACGTTACGTTTCCATGTCGGCTCATAACTTATAAAAAATCAAAAGTAATTAAAAATTTCATGTTCGCTCATAACTTATCAATAATAATAAAAAATAATTAAAAAATTAAAAGAGAGGGATCAAATTTCTTGAGGGGTAATTTTTTTCTTAATGTGTAAAAAATTTAAGATAAAACAAAAAAAATTACACCTCAAGAAATTGGATCCCTCTCGGTGCTTGATAGATCCGGGTTTGAGATGGATCAACGCTAGTTAATGTCTCAACTTGGATTGATTAAAACGTCAATTTGCTGCAACATATGACTACCACCTAAACCCATGACAATTGTTTCATGTATTCCACAATTAATATATATTGTGAGTTTTTGCAATTCTCATGATAAAAAATAGAACTTCTATGACACCTCTATCTCTCTCAAATAGTTAGACATCTCCATGAATATGTGTAGTTCTGAGGTAGATTAATGCTATGATGTGTACTAGCAGCTTAACTCATGGTGTTGTTGTTAAACACCAATTTTATAATAGTGATAGTTTCAAGGAAGTAATTTTTCTAATGGCGATTCTTATTCTTTGTTTTCACCAAAGTATAAGCCTAGACTTTGGTACATGAATTGTTTCATACCTGCAATTTTTTTTGAAAGAAAGAAACACCCACAACACATTGAATTTTATATAATTTCCAACAATGGATTTATTACAACAGTTATGAACAACAAATTCTCTATTGATACTGAAGCAAATCAAAGATAAATTTTATCCCTTCCACAAAAAAAATAGATGAGCATATGTAGAACTCGACTTCAATATTATGCTCTGATCTTCCTTATTATTTTGAAATCAACGATTTCTAGGGTAATTTCATATGGCAATGATTGATTCTCTTTCTTTCAAATTTTGTAGTGGAATGATATTTTTTGTAAATTGAATTTCTAATGTTTTCCCAATTGGATTTTTTTGTTCTAATATTTCTTTGCAGCTCAGCTAAGTGAATGGAAAAAGACAAATGTTTTAATCAAATGCCTAGGGTTTACAGAAACTCTAAGCCAAAATTATAGCCAAAATCCAGGTCAGACAAGGTCTAAGAAATGACCAAAGGCCGAATAAAACAATGAGGCTTTGATACCAAATGAGATAAACATATTTTTTTCACATATAAATTATCTCGAAGTATCTAGAATATAAAGTAATCCATTAAAATAATAATATATTGAGTAAATGTATATGAATGAATGCGATGATATATTAGAACTAGGTATATTATATATATCTAGATGAAGTGCCATGTAATATCACTAATCTGATATAAGAGTATATCAACTCAAATTCAACTTTAAAATCAGAAAATTGTATGACAGAAACTAGTTCACAAAACTAAACATGCAGAAACTAGTTTTGGACATTGATTAACCCACCCAAGGCTTGACAGATGGACACTTTCGGATCTGAAAAATGTATTGGGTAGTGTGTAGCAGCAAGTAAAATAGAATCAAGGCCAGATTTTGAGTTCTATGCAAAAGTTATTGGGTCCATTTATGTTTCAACAACTGCTCTGCAGAAGTCTACTCCAAGGCTTCCTAGGCACACCGACATATGCATACTAAAATTGTTCACTTACACTTGAAATTAAATAGAGGTGGATAACAGGTTATAACCCCCCTAATATACTGCTGAATTTTTTTTACAGGGGTTTTGGGAGGTTCTGGCAGTGTTTGGAGGCAAAGGGAGAAAGAGTGCTAGGATGGACTACTTAACTAGTTTGTTTATGGGCTCTCCCAAACAGGTTGAGAGGGATACGAATTATCATGGAGAGGCATGTAGGGTATTCAAAAAGGTCTCAATAATCTCATATTACTGATAAAACCGAAATTGAACATTCAGGGAGCTCTTAATTAAAACTACTGCAAAACCAGTCAATTAAAAATGCTCAATGAGCTAGTCTTCAAAGATATGAATACAAATAGTCATAAAGGGTCACAAATATATGATTTATAAGTTGGGGTGTATTATATAGGTGAATTAAAACCTACATCAACTTTCAGAAAGGAAAATAGTTACTCATAGCTCCGTATATTGCAAATCCTGGAAAACTAGTAAATTGAAATTGTATAATGAGCTAGTCTTGAAACATATGGGCTCAAATAGACAAAGGAGGCTCTCTAAATCCTATTTTTATATTTAATGTGGCTATGATATGAAACATACAGTAGCATCAAATGATAACTGGGCTCATTAAGCTAATAATTAAAATGACATAGCCTGAGACATCACATATAGTCACTGTTCTTGAATTTTTACAAAGATAGAAGAAGGAGGAGGGTACATAAAGGAGTAAGAAGAGATGGTGTAATCACTGTATCAGATATGTAGGATGACCATGGGATTCTAAATGCTCATGGGAGGCACAGTGGACTTCTTTATCTTCGTGAAGTATCTCCAAATGATTACTCTCTTAAAGTGAAACTCTACAGAACCACCTCAAATCATCTGGATCTTTACATCAACTTCTGAAGGATGGATCTTCACATGAAAAGGTTGGATCAGATCTGCAAATTTGTATCAATGCATACAATGGATCATGTCCAGAATACTGGAACATGAACTATGGGACACATCTCCCACAGGTGGCTAAGGGTGCATAACCAAAGCCTAAAGAAGCTTGAGCTTACTCACATACAAACAATAAACTATCAAAAGATGTGAAATGGAGTTCTCCTCCTTATTTTATAAAATTTTCTCCTTGTGGTTGAGATTATCCTGTTATAAATTCGAATTTGAGGAGGCATGGATGTTTCATTGATTATTTGGATTGCGTTTGGACCCACTAGCCTCATGGATGAGTATTCACGTGCTAAACTTGGACCATGTAGCTTTTCTGAATGTTTCTAATCCTTCTTGAGTTGCACAAATCAAGAAAGTTCTTTCTTTTTTTCTATTTATAACTTTCCTGCTTTTCCAACTTTCCTTGCTCTATGAATTTCTCTTGCTTTTAGAAACCATGCCTCCTTTCTTTCTGGATGTTTCCTTCTTTTCAAAACTGGCTTCTTTTCTGCACTTGCCTGCTTTGTGCACTTTCCTACTTTATGCACTGCTTTTGCCAGTTTCCTTCTATATTTCTCACATCTTGCTTTGTGCATGCTTTCTTTTAGTTTCCTCTTTGGTGTGACAAATCATAAGTCTAGCCTTATCTCTTCATGTGCCCTCATGAGACCCTTGCCATTATCCAACTCATCAAAATATGTAATTAATAATAATAAATAAAAATAATAATTGCATCACTTCTAATTTAATTAATTAAAACAACTATAGGCTAAATTATTCCTTGTTAATAATTTAATTGCCTAAGTAATGTCATCCTCTTATTAATTAATTAATTTTATTTCACTAGGATCCATGGGGTTTGATGTGACATTGGCTGCTTCATGGTGTTGACAAAATGGGAACATGACATGGCCTTTCATTAATAGTCATGTCTTTTTGATAAGATACATATTTTCATTATGTCTCTTTATTAGTTAATTATTACTATTATTATTTAGTAATGATATTATCTTTATGTATATTCATGTTATTTATGTTCATAACATCAACCCCCCATGTTCACAAACCCTCATGCATCGGAACCATGTGTGGTGGTGCTTCTACCATATACATGGCTCTTCCATCCATTAACCCTTATTATCACTTTCTTTTCCCATCGCAAGATCCTCCAGTGTAGCCACACCCTATGGCTACCCTTTTCCTCATGGGTAAGTTTATGCTCAATAGAATACACCTTCCCAACCTATTCCCAATAACCAACAAGTACAACCAAAAAATTCCAAGAAGAAGAACAAGGGGAAGTAAAAAGGGAATAACCAGTGTCCAGAAGGTGGGGTCCAACCCCCAAAATCCTAACAAAACCAGAGGCAATCCAAACCCCGTAAATAAGAATCCTAATAAAACTCCCAAGAAAGGTAAGAATCCTCAATTATGGACTAATAATTTGTGTTCCTTTTGCTGTGTTTACATACATTAAAATCATTATTTCCCCCATCTAGAAAAGGCTCACCAATTGTGGAATGAGTCCAATCAATGTGAAGTGGATAATGACCCATAAGGGAAACCTAGCCCACCTCCCCCTCATCTAACACAATCACAACCAATGGTCCTGAAAAAACCCTTCCCATCACAAAGGGCGGTCACAATACAACCTAAGGCACCTTATCCATCTTTACAATCATCTTTCAGTCATCCTCATGATCCTTCTTCCTAACATCTGTTTATGATGTCCACTGATATCAATATCCATAATAGACGTAAACAATATGGTTCGACTATTAATACCTCTCATACTAATAAAGGGAAAGAGTCCACACAAGTAGAATAAACTTTGCACCTACCTCATCTAGTTATGGATGGTGTTCCTAATATTCCCAAGGTCCCTTTGCGTCATGTAGTGAATAACCTCAATTCCTATGCCGCTCCTAAATATAGCATTATGGATGACTTGGCACAATCCCTTGTTTCCATGTCTACATTATAGGTCCTTCATAAATATCCTACACAACAAAAATATTTATTGTCTTCTGTAGGTGCAATTGATCCTTTTGATACTTGCATAATGACATTTGATCTCGATCAAGCGGAGCCTCAGATTCAATATTTAGTATCCTTTCATATTCTCATAACCATCAAGAACTTGGTTATTCATCGTTTCATGTAGGACCCCCTCTATTTGGGTAAGTGGTCCATCCTAGACAAATTTGCATTTTCCCTTACTCAACAATAGAGCCTCCCTCACATGGTTTCTATATTTTAGTGCCCCTTTCCATTTGACACCCATGCCCATTGTTATTTTTGTAGGATTGGTATTCCATCTAGTCTGTGATCTTGCACTCAGCCGCATTTTACTCTGTCATCATCACTCATTGGACTACCCATGGACTTCTCGACTTATGGCCATTATGGAATTTTGATGTTTCATGTTGCACACTCATGAGGCCACTACTCCATACATACTACACAAGTTACATTATTTTTCCACAATTCATCACCCCTTAAGGATATTGCCATTAGTTTCCTACCCCCATCAGTTTCATCTACTATCATCCATCCATCGATTCATTTGTTCATTCATTGGATACTTATATCCATGTGTTTCCTCCTTATCTTGTTGAGGTGGCCACCCCACCTAAGCAACCATTATATAACGATGATTTTTAGCACCCCCTTTTCTCAGATGGTCACACATATGGGAACCCATTACATTTGAGTACTCTTTTTAACTCCATCTTTGAAGTACATACATTGAGGACACCATTTAAAAGAGTTCTCCCCAACAATCGTGCAAATTGTGTATAGTCTCATTTTGTTATAGCATCCATGGTCACCTTTGTTCATAGCATTTTGTGATGAGTCACCCATACATTCATATTGACACCATTCTCCCTTAGAGTTGGCATGAGTTACCCCCCTCTATGAGTTCCCCACCCATTGCAGTTATGTCCCGTGGTACTCTAGTTGTGTCTCTCCCTTGATATCTGTCACATACCCAATTTTCATAAAATTTTAAAATCCTTCCAAAAGATCTATTTACTCATAACTACTACACAGAAGCATAAATTTATGGCATTTTTAAATTACTATTTAAAAATAAAAATGACATTTAAACATCTCGCAATTATTTAATTACCTAGATAATTACAACACAGAAAAAATATAGTAGTGCTTGGATTTGCGGTCATCGATCCATACATGTCGTAATGACGTGTAATGACGTAACCCCTTTTCAACTTTTAAACATTATAAATAATAGAGCAACATCTTAGGATTTAATTATTCTCTTGACAACGTATGTCTACATAACCAAACAATTCCTTGGCATCATGCGACATTTTAGCTGGATAGCATGACTATGATTATACATTCACTGAACCGTTTTCCATATTTAGCTGTCATTATCAATCTCATAAAGAAACTAATGACGCGAAATAAAGGTACATTAGGAGTTATCAATTGCTGAAATATTCGCTTGCATAAGGAAAGTCAACATAGACAGAATAGATGAAATGCACATGTACACATTTTATTAGTTAATCAAACCAAGAGAACATTATAAGTGATAACAACATTAACATAATCATAAAGTGAACATATTGGCATTATCATGAATATTTAAGAAAGAATTTAAGTACTAATACGCATAGACACAATGAGGAACACCATAGGAACATAAGGAGACCAAGAGTAATGTGGTTCACCCGTACACGGGCTAGTCCACAAAAGTGTGTGCATCTTTTATTATTAGAGAAGAAGTGGTAGGATTACAAGAGCAACTTAATTGCTACAACAAGACTCAAGGCTTACAAACAACAACCAAGAAGTTGCATTAACCTCTCTCACCGAGAATATCTTCAAGACATCTTAGAGTTCTATCTTTGAGTATAACATACATATAACAAGTCAACTTTTAATGACCTTAGTACAAGTATTGGATTCTTCATTCTCATAGTCTAAGGGCTATACATATTATACTTGAATTCATAAACTTAAATATATAACTTAATTTCCCATTTAGTAAGATAAGTTCCACACTAAACTCTCTTTAGAGTTTATATCCAAACCTTGTAAACATTAAGGTACGGATTCTCAAATCCTTATTATAATTCCCACTATTTTTTTTTTTAAAGAATTATCTACCATATTAATACACTTTTGGGGTGCCTAGAAGTTCTCTTAAACCTCCTACTACACTTTTTGTACTACTAAAGGTAACTTTCTATATTTTATATTCACTACAAAATATTAATAATTTTAATGTGATTTCACTTTTCACTCCACTTTCATTCTCAGGCATCCTCTTAAAGGAAAATCTCTATATTTAAAAGTTTCAAACTTTTATATACCTGTATATATATTAATTTAAAGCATAATTAGCATATGTCCTACTCAAACATTACAACCTACCCTATTTCTTGCCCCATGGTATTATATACAAACTTAAACTTAAATTATTTTTATCCACATTATTACAATAAGTAAATTAGCTCGATGTTTCCAAGTAAAACGTTGTTATCAAAATGCCCAACTACATGCACACTCAACGAATCCAACAGCTTAAATGCTAAACGTATGTTACGATAAGCAATAAGTTACGGTAGTGATCTTCCATTTGAATGCTAAACACCACATGTTTACAGAAGTCGACCTTCCAACCACAACTAAATACTGAGCATACAATGCTTGAATATGAGCACTGTGTAAAGGGCACCTATGACAGGAACTGGCAGGGATTCAATTTCACGCTATTTCTTTCAAAGCTACAAGACGAGTCTGAAACAACCTAACGCCGTGTTTAAACATTCACAAGGAAAATGGTTCCTAATCTCAGTTAAATATACATGGAAACAATACTGGGATCAACATTATGCTGTCCATTCTCAAATGCTCCATGCATTTCATGATGAACTATTGAAAATAACATGTAGTGATACTCTGTGGGGTTTTAAGCCTGCAACTATACTTCGGTACAGAGATATCAAAGATCAATGTAAATATATAGGATTTAAAAATTATCGATCCATACTGGAACCGTAACCAGAGGGTCCGGAATAAATGGGCTTCTCAAGTGGTTATTCCACATGGCAACAAGCCTGGGATCGAGCACTATGTGCTATCCCATCACCAACGGTTTATGTGATCGAACTGTGTATCAATACTACATACTATTTAAGAATAACAAGCAGAACGATTTCACCGTATCCATAAGGCATTCTACCGACATATAAACTGTAGAGGTAACATATATCCAAAACCTAGATCTAAATGACTTCAAAACAATATAAAAATAAATAACAAGATCCCAACAGAGTTCAGTACGAAAACGTAGCAACAATTCATCACAGTCCTAGGATCAAGTGTTTATGTGCTATACCCTTCCCAATTTCTCTAAAGAACTAGGAGTTATTACATGCACATAAAAATATAAACTACAATATATCTATGTCAAAACTAAGGACAGGGATCGGCCAGACCTGCCATTTCACGACCATAACTAAGACAATGGCAGAATGGGATCAAGCTCCTCTGATCTGTCCACTCCATTCCCCCTCGATCGGGGTTCTTGGTGTAGAGACCTGTTATTTCCCCATGGCTCCAATTCCCATGCAAAGAGAAACTTTAATGCTCTGCACGATATCCTTTCGACCCTCTTGGAGAAAACCCTCTGCTTATCGATGTAAAGACAAGATCTCTCTCCACTGACTCTACCGGGATCTCCAACTCCACCTTTTCTACCCCTAACTATTCTAGCACCGAGCTACCACTTGGATGTTAAAATTTTGCGGCTGTGCCAAATGGTGAAAATGTTTTCAGTCCATTAATCTTCTTCCAACAAGAATATGTTCCACTCCCATCAGGAAATCAATTTGAGATCTTTTTGGAAAACTCCCTAGAGATCGTGTCTGTCGAGCTTCTTAAAGAAGAGTGGGGCATCTATCATTACACTTGGCGTGCTTAATTATGCTAATCATCCATCGAGAAAATAAATGCCCAAGTAAATATACCCGACTTCTTAAGGGAGGTCACTCACATTTCTAGTAACAGCCAACGGTAGTGGCGTTGGACACTACCCGAAAGAAGGTGGAGACAATTTTCTCAAGTGTCTTACACCTCTAAGAAAAACAAACTTTCCCACTCTCCCTAGTCTCTTTTAAGAATACAAATATGTGTCTATCCTAAAACAAGAGCCACCGGTTTAGAGTGACTTAGGTCTCTTTAAAATAAATGGTTGAAAACAGGTAGTGAAAGATGTGTCCATCGTTGGATGCCATGTGTCGATGGTAGTACCCCACTCTGGAGACAAGATTACAACATTTACTCCCCACATTATAAACATACCTAAAAGCTCCTATTTGAATTATAAACATACATCATCTTCATCCTCTAAAATATAAAGATATATAATATTGTTCATTAGTATTTTCGTTCCTATTGTGCATATCATCATGTATATAAAAATTTAAGAAGGTAGCCTTCCTCTAAAAGAATATATATACTCCTATTGAAATCAAGGTTATAATCTTATCCATTTACATATATGTATCTTAATCATTTTGTCATTTATGATTTTCTTTAGACTTATCGAGTATAATAACACCTTAAACGGTGGTACTTAAGATTCAATATACTACTCTTCTTCAAGTTTAATAACTATTTAATTGAGCACTTATGGTCCGGGTATAAATCCATATAATACTTACATGAAAAGGTTCTATTATCCTTTTTATTACTTTTATCCCTTCCTATATATATTTACTTAGTCATCTCTTTCACCCTTTCAAAATACTTGGTATCTTTTATATGGAGTAAGATCAATTTATAAGAACTTATTACTTAGATCTTTGTCGCAAGTCACCCAATCTGTTTATAACAGCCGTTAGATTGCCCTTTAGGATGGTAGGTTAATGCATGGAATTAGGTCGAAGCCGCATAAGTTTACTATTTAATTATAGTAGTTTAGGTGTTCTACTTAGGGCTAAACTCTATTCGTATGGTGCCCTAAGATTCTCATGGCTTGTCTGCCATCTCATCTTTTCTTTTAGATGGGTTCGGTTGTTCATCGTTTAGTCGCGGTTACTTTTCTTAATTTTGTAGTCTTAACTAAGACTTATAATCATGACACTGACTTGAGGTCCACCGGTGGGGCCTTGGCCTTGAGCTCCTCACCATGGCCTATTTACATAATTGTAATTATTTTACAAAAATAATAATAATAATTAGGGTTAAATTGGAGGGATATTACAATATCACCATGAGTCCCATATATGCTACTAGGTCAACCATGACATCATGCTCTAAACAAAGGAATTTTGAATACTCCATTCAATTATCCTCGCATCCCTTCCCCCATTTGGTGTCTAAGTACATTATTCATCTCTATCCATTCTTTGTTCTATCCCTTGTTCTTCCTTCAAGGAAACATCATTGCCTTATTGATAGCGGGTATCCCTCTATAAACATTAACACATCCATTCCATAGGATAGACCTAAAGGCACTTGTTACATTGGAACCATAACCATCATTGATGGGTTCCCTTAGACCGATTGAGGGGAGACCTCAGTGCCCCTTAGATTAGTTGTTTCTCACAGGCTAGACTTCAGCTCATCATCACACCGCTAATAATCGTACAAGATGATGATCTTGTCATTTGGTTAGTCAAAAAACCTAGATATCCTTGAACTCTAGTCATTTTGTGAGTCTCTTAAGAAGCCCTTCAATAATTTGTTTCCTATGGTATCCAGGTTGCATTGGTGACAATGCTTGGAATCTCTCCAGTTACATGCTTCCTATGGTAGCTAGTTCCAGATGTAGTTCCTTGGACTTGTTTTATTTATATATTCAGTTGTTTAAGTCACCTATAAGGAGTGTGATGAAGGAGCATCAATGCTAAGCCAACAATGTGATTACATGCTCACATGTTGTGTTTAGCAGGAAGACGAGTTGTCATGAAGGAAATTTGTTTTTGTTAAGTAATTTGAAATATTTGCAAGTGTGTACCCGATTAGTGCATTGTCAGTTTTTGAGAAATAGGACATAGTGGCGAGTGATACTCCCTACGTGGAGGTCAAGCCAGTTAGCCAGTTTGTTTTCGAATGATAGTGACCCCTTCAGTGATGGGGGAGAGTTTGTTAGTGATTTGGTTGTTACAGTTCATCCATTCGGTTGTGGGGATTTTAGATGGGTGAAATAGGAAGAGTTTGAGGATTCAAGAAAGAGAAGTCGATGAGCGCAAGAGAGAGCTATGCGTAAGAAAGAGTCGGTGGGATATTTTCCTGCATGCTAGAGGAAAATATGATTGTATAGATGTTTTTCTATCACTTAATGAAATTAGCAAGTTCTGTGTGTTAATGGTGTTACTGTGCATTTGAATGAGAGATAAGATGAGATTTTATCAGGTAGAGCTGTGTGCGAATGTTAACTTGATGTCTGTGTGAATGAATGAATATTTGTCTTCATGTTTGTATGTACAGTTGAGAATACCCAAGTCAGTCGCAGACTGATCACCATTTAGTAGTAGACTTAATACCTTGTGCATTTAGTGTCATTCGGTCTGGACGAAGGTCAGGCTGGATTGATCGATCCTCTGACCAATCCACGAGAAAATCGCAAAGTCACAGTCGATTCAAATAATGAAGGTTGGATGGCTCAGATCTAAGCAGAAAGGAAGATCGACGATGGCAAAAGCATTGATCAAGTGAATGTGCACCGTATTTAGCGTCTCTGCAAGCCAATGCAAACTGTTTCGCGTTGATCTCAAATCAATGAATGTGGTCACATCCGCAAGAGATCGATGGTTGCCACAACTTTCTGTAGAAGGAAAGAGCTCGGGAGTTAACGGCTAGGGTTGTGGAAATCGCATTGCGAAAGAATCTTTGCGGAAGCTCTTCCAAGAAATCATGAAAGGCATGTCCACAATCTGCAATTCACAAGTTGTGGAAGAAGTGTTGCGTAAGGGTCGTTGCAGGAAGGTGATTACGGAGAGAGTATTGCGGAAGAACGCCAAATTGCGGAAGGAGGTGTTTCCACAAGGCTATTGTGGAAGGTCAATTCTGACTGTCAGAACGTTGCGGAAATCCCATTTTGAAGGGGAGGACCGCAATTGAGGAGAACCTAGCTGGTTGTTAGCTAAGGTTGGTGGTCCAATTTCAAAGGATCACAATAATTCCTGGGAAGCAGGTTGGTTTGGATTTTGGTCATTCCCGCCTACATCATTTGTGGTATCAGAGCAGGCTTTGCTCAGTGCAGCAGAAGAAAGGCATGGCGGTACGTGTAGGCCGAGCAAAAGGTCATGACAGAGGAATACCAACAACGAATGCAGAGGTCGTGGAGGAAATGAGAGAACTACGGGAATGCATGGAAGCTATGGATATGGGTAGGCGAAGAGACCCAGAAGAAGGAGATGTGATTGAACCTGAAGAAGAGGAACAAGGATAAGAATCATCACCTATGCGAGAGACACCTGAGTTAAGATACTTTCGGTCACTTCTTGGAGCAACGTCAAGACCAAAACCTAATTTGCCTATCTATGAGGGAAGTCTCACTGCTGAGCACCTCATTGATTGGATCAGCGAGTTAGACAAATACACGGAGTATTATGAAGTTGAAGAAAACAAGAAGGTCAGGTTGGCAGTGACGAGATTGAAAGGACATGCGTCCCTATGGTGGGATAGTGTGCAAGTTGAAAGGAGAAGGAAGAACAAGCCATTGATAAAAATATGGGATAGGATGGTAGCTAAGATGAGTTCCAAATTCTTTCCCAAGGATTATCAGCTAACCTTGTACAGATAAATGCAGAACCTTGGACAAAGGTTATTGACTGTAAGAGAGTATATTGAAGAGTTCTAGAAAGTGAACCTGAGGGAAGGTTATGTGGAAGAATCAACAGAGAAGGATTCTAGATATTTCAATGGCCTACGGATGGAAATTCAGGATGAGATCAGCATGATATCACCGAGAACCATGGAAGAGGCATACCAATGTGCCTTGAGAGAAGAAGAAAAATTAGTAAGAAAACAGAACTTCAATAGGGTAATAGGTTCAGCCAGAGGAAGGGGGAAAATAGCTGGAAGAGGAAGGTTTGAAACCCAAAAAGGAGAATCCAATGACTCGAACCAACAGGAGCAACAAGGTAGAGGAGATAACCCAAGAGGGAGAAGACCTTACCAACGAGGTAGAGGTAGAGGAAGAGGTAGAGAAACTGTCTATAGATGTTACAAATGTAACAAATTGGGACACAGATCCTTTGAATGTCATGAGAAGGAAGGCATTGGACAAAGAGGAGCCTATGTAGCTTAGAATGAGAAACAACAAGAGCAGATGATAGTGATTGAGAATCTGCTGGAGATGTGGGAGGCTTTGATGATGAACAAAGTCTTATTGAATCTTGAGAAGGAGAAGGTGGAACCCGCTCAAAGGAAGGCTTTATTCAGAACCATGTGTAAATTCAAGGGGAAATGCTGTAAGATGGTGATTGATAGTGGGAACACTAACAATCTTGTTTCCACAGAGATGGTGGAGAAGCTGAGTTTGAGAAAGACCAAACACCCTGTCCCATACAAGGTATCCTGACTACATAAAGGACATCAAATCCTGGTAAGTGAACAATGTGAAGTTGATATGCAAATAAGCACCTATAAAGATAATATTATATGTGATTTTATGCCCATGGATATTTGCCATATTCTTATAGGGAGACCATGTCAATTTGACAAAAAGGTGATACATGATGGTAGGATAAATTGTCATATTTTTGAGAAAGATGGGATAAGACATGTTCTTCTTCCTTTACAAGAAGGGAGTGCAACTGAACAACAAGCATCTAAGGTCCTAATGTTGTCAGGGAAAGAGTATTTACAACAAATTGATGAGAAAGAACTAAACTATGCTATAGTATGCAAATCTCGAGTGGTAGTAATGAAGACCAATATTACAGACCTACCCGAGGAGATCCAGGAGATGCTAGGGGAGTTTAGTGACATTGTGGTAGATGATTTTCCCAATGAGTTACCATAGAAGAGGGATATAATTCACCATATTGATTTTATTCCTGGAGTAAGCTTACCAAACAAGGCAGCATACAGATTGACACCTCAGGAGAATGAAGAAATTAGAAATCAAGTACAAGGATTGTTAGACAAGGGGTTGGTTCAAAAAAGTCTGAGTCCATGTGCAGTACTAGTAGTTCTCACCCCAAAGAAGGATGGTGAATGGAGGATGTGCATTGATTCCAGGGCCATCAACAAGATTACCATCAGATATAGGTTTCCATTACCCAGTATGGATGACATGATGGATTGCCTGAGTGGGGCAATATGTTTTTCAAAATTAGATCTAAAAAGTGGATACCATCAAATCGGGATTCGAGAAGGAGATGAGTGGAAGACAAACTTTAAGACCAATGATGGGTTGTATGAGTGGCTGGTTATGCCATTCAGACTGTCCAATGCACCAAGCACTTTCATGAGGTTAATGACCGAATTCTTGAGAGATTTCATAGGTAATTTTGTTATAGTTTACCTTGATGATATTTTGATTTTCAGTAAAACAAAAAAATAACACTTGAAGCATCTAAGATGTGTCTTGGAGAAATTACAAAAGGAAAATTTATTGGTGAATGTGAAGAGGTGTACATTTATGAAATTAGAACTATTGTATTTGGGTTTTGTTATCTCAAGAGATGGTTTGAAGATGGATCCAGAAAAAGTGCAAGCAATCATGGATTGGCCTTCACCTCGGAGCATATTTGAGGTAAGAAGTTTCCATGGATTGGAAAGTTTTTATAGAAATTTCATAAAGGATTTCAGTGGTATTTGTGCACCAATCATTGAAACAATTAGAAAGGACAAACAACCATTTAAATGGACAACAGAGGCTGAAAGAAGATTTCTGTTTTTGAAGAAAAATATTACTGAGCAACCAGTATTGAAGTTACCAGATTTCAAACACCCTTTCCAAGTGAAATGTGATGCCAGTGGAGTAGCAATTGTAGCTGTTCTCAGTCAGGAAGACAAACCTATAGAATATTTCAACGAGAAATTGAATGAGTCAAAACAGAAATACTCATCTTATGACAAGGAATTTTATACTATTGTTCAAGCACTGAAGCATTGGAGACATTATCTTGCCTAAAGAGTTTGTTTTGTTTTCTGATAATCATGCATTACAATACATCATGCAACAACCAAAATTGAATCAGAATCATGTTAAATGGGTCGAGTTCTTGCAAAGCTTTACCTTTGTGTTGAAGCACATTAGTGGGGAATCAAATCAAGTAGCAGATGCCTTAAGCAGGAGACAATTGATTGTGCGAGAAAATCAGATCCAAGTCTTAGGATTTGAACATTTAAGAGGTTTGTATGAGGCTGACATTGATTTTCAGGATGCATACAGAGTTTGTAAGAATCCAGTGGAAGTGGATAGAGAGCCATGGATGGAGTATATGTTGCAATATGGTTTACTCTTTAAAAACAATAGACTTTGTATTCCCAAATGTTCCATGAGGGAGAATTTGATATAGGATAAACATAATGGAGGGATGGAAGGTCACTTTGGAAGTGATAAAACCTTTGGACAGTTGAGCCATTTCTACTTTTGGCTGAATATGAGTTCTGAGGTTGAAAATTTTGTGAGAAGATGTAGGGTATGTCAGCATACCAAGGGGAGAATCCAGAACACAGGCTTATACACCCCATTTGCTATTCCAAATAGGCCTTGGGATTCTGTGAGTATGGATTTCATTTTGGGTTTACCAAAAAATCAGAAGGGAAATGATTATATTTTTGTAGTGGTGGATAGATTTACTAAGATTGTACATTTCATTCCATGTTATAAGACCAGTGATGCCACACACATTGCTAACTTGTTTTTCAATGAAGTTGTGAAGCTACATGGTTTACCTAAGAGCATTGTATATGACAGAGATGTAAAGTTCACAGGTCATTTCTAGAGGACCTTGTGGAAAAAGTTGGGAACCAAGTTGAACTTCAGTTCAACATATCATCCAGAGTCTGATGGCCAGACTGAGGTGGTAAATAGGAGTTTGGGTAACATGTTGAGAAGTATGAATGGAGACAATCCAAAACAATGGGAAAAAATGCTAGCTCAAGCAAAGTTTGCATATAATGACTCACCAAACCGAAGTACATGAATGAGTCCATTCCAAATTCTGTATGGTATGCATCCAAGAGGGGTGTGTGAACTTCGTGATTCAGGACAAATGGAGAAGAGAAGTGTAGATGGCGAGGAGTTTGCAACAAGGATTAGTGAACTACAAGAGCAAGTTAAAGCAAGGTTGTAGTAGAGTAACAATAGTTACAAAACAAGAGCAGATTCCAGGAGAAGAGAGAAAAACTATGAAGTAGGAGATTTGGTTTTAGAACATATGAGAAAAGAGAGATTCCCAAAAGGAGAGTATAACAAGTTGAAAATGAAAAAGATTGGACCCTGCAGAATACTCAGGAAGTTTTCAACAAATGCCTATGAGAAGGAGATTCCAACAGGGATTGGAATCTCACCTATTTTTAATGTTGCAGACCTGTATACTTATGTGGCTGATGATATAGGGAAAATGCCAGAAGATAGGAATCCTATGGAAGATCTTCAGTGGATGAAGCAGATGCAGATGGCCCAGCCATCATAAGCTGAGTCTATCTTGGATACTAGAGTGACAACGAGTACTAGACAGAGAGACTACTTGGAATACTTGATCAAATTTCCCGTAGAAGATTCTACATGGATGAATGGGAAAGAATTGGAGACAAAGGGTTTCTCAATAGTCGATCTACTAAACATGGGTTCAAAATTTTTAACCTTGGGAGTCTGATGCAGGAACATCAATGCTAATCCAACAATGTGATTACATGCTCACATGTTGTGGCTAGCAAGAAGACGAGCTGTCATGAAGGAAATTTGTTTTTGTTAAGTAATTTGAAATATTTGCAAGTGTGTACCCGATTCGTGCGTTGTCAGTTTTTGAGAAATAGGACATAGTGGCAAGTGATAATCCCTGCGTGGAGGTCAAGCCAGTTAGCCAGTTTGTTGTCGAATGATAGTGACCCCTTCAGTGATGGGGGAGAGTTTGTTAGTGAGTTGGTTATTACAGTTCATCCATTCGGTTGTGGGGATTTCAGATGGGTGAAATAGGAAGAGTTTGAGGAGTCAGGAAAGAGATGTCGATGAGCACAAGAGAGAGCTCAACGTAAGAAAGAGTCGGTGGGATATTTTCCTGCATGCCAGAGGAAAATACGACTGTATAGATGTTTTTCTATCACTTAATTAAATTAGCAAGTTCTGTGTGTTAATGGTGTTACTGTGCATTTGAATGAGAGATTAGACGAGATTCTATCAGGTAGAGCTATGTGCGAATGTTAACCTGATGTCTGTATGAATGAATCTTTGTCTTCGTGTTTTTATGTACAGTTGAGAATACCTAAGTCAGTCGTAGACTGATCACCATTTAGTAGCAGACTTAATACCTTGTGCATTTAGTCTCATTCAGTCTGGACGAAGGTTGGGCTGGATTGATCAATCCATGAGAAAATCGGAAAGTCACAGTCAATTCAAATAACGAAGGTTGGACGGCTCAAATCAAATCCGAAAGGAAGATCGATGACGGGGAAATCATCAATCAAGTGAACATGCACCTGAGTTAGCGTCTCCTCAAGATAATGCGAAGTGTTCCACGTTGATCTCAGATCAATGGACGTGGTCACATTCGCAAGAGATCGACGGTTTCCACAACGTTCTGCAAAAGGAAAGAGCTCGGGAGTTAATGGCCAGGGTTGCAGAAACCGCATTGCAGAAGAATCTTTGTGGAAGCTCTTCCAAAAAATCATGAAAGGCACGCCCACAATCCGCAATCTGCAAGTTGCGGAAGAAGTGTTGCGGAAGGGTCGTTGAGGGCAGGTGATTGCGAAGAGATGATTGTGGAAGGAAGGTGTTTCCGCAAGGCTATTCTGACTGTCAGAACGTTG